>CM039680.1:136318767-136858173 GCA_022537955.1 Schmidtea mediterranea
ATTTAGTAAAACAATTATTCATTGTTTCATCTGGTATACGTTTTTGTTTTGTCTCTGAACCTTGTTTCATTAGTTAGGAAGCTTATCACAAAACCTATAATCATTTCCAGTTTGATTTAGGGACCGGTAGGTATACTTAGTTTCGGTTTCATTACTCGGTTTCCACAATTTTTCTATTTCAATATTTCTAACCTTTGCTTTAATTCTACTTTAATTATTCACTCATAATAGTTAAAACCTGAATCTAGTTTTACTCTTATCTTATTCAAAAATTTATTGATCTCTTGCTAAAGGAATATTTTATTTATTTCAAATTGTTATCATTTTAATCACCTGTGAATTGGTTTTAGTTCGACCTCGTCTTTTCATTAACGCATTATTATTATCAGAAATTATAATTATTTAATCAATATAATATACGAAATTTTATTTTTAATCTATACTACGTTACTTAACCGTTTAATTAAGCTAGTTTAACCAATAAGCTATGTACGTTTATGCAAAATTCCTTTAATTCTAATCAAATGACAAACAAATTCAGCTTAATCAAGGAGTTATTTGTTTTTAGTTATTAAGCTAATTGAGTTAATAATTATATCATCACGAATGTATACAGTTAATTAGTATGCCAATGATTAGTTTATTACAATTATAGATGTTCAAGTTAGATATATCAACGATTAAAGTAAATTTATTTCCGTACCCTTTTCCCTTTAATAGTGACTAGGCGCATATTAGTGTTTACATTTTATTTTATTAGTGCCACTGACTACTCCGGTGTGATTGATTTCTGAGGCCGTATGTAATAATAAATTTAGGTCGATTTTACAGAATTGAGAAACTAGGGAACAGGCCAGAGACTCCTTCCTTTATTTCTCGCTTCAGCTATAGGAATAATCATTGGACGTTACGACGCTGCCGTGCGCACGGCTGAGTCTTCACGAAGTACATATCATTGGCGATTTTCCACGCAGCTACATGCATCTAGTACTATGTCAGATTTTACTTTCTTGCGTCTATGTGCGGCTGGGCGGAAAATTCTGATTAGTCTTAATTTTAAACAAAATATATATGTAAAACAATTTGGTATATTAATTATATTTATTAATATAATAACAATTTAAAAAAAATTACTCCATCCATTTGACCAAATAAACAATAAACTAATATTATGCATCAAAATAAACAAAAACCTCCTTCTCCCACGTCAGCGCCCGAGCAGAGTCTACTGAGATGCAAGAACTTTGCCGTGGAAAGAGGGTTCCACCATCATATTTCTCCCTAAATAATAAATGAAAATAGCCGGTTAAAATTCATTAGTTTTCAAAAATGCGTTGAAAATAAGTTTTTAAAATAGTTTCACAACGATTTTCAAAATGGTTACAGTTAAATGTGAAAAGGATCAGTATTTTTACCTTTAATTTTCTCGCATGTGAAATTTGATGCAGTCAAAACAAATTCGACCTTGTTATTTCTAGAAATTCTATTCTTTAATTTTATTATTTTTGATTATTTTATAATTTTTTATTTAGAATTTTATTGAATTATTGCTAATTCAAATTTTCCCATTTTAATTACACTTTAATTTGACTCTTTAATTTAATTTTTTCCAATTTTGCTCAAATTTGTTGTGTTCTGTGTTGTAATTTTGTAGGATTCGTGCGAATCTTGGTGCATTTGTTATTAATTTTAATTTTTTATTGTTTATTTATTTATATTAACTTTTATTTTTCGTATTTAATATGGTTTAATGGTGTTTTCAGGTTATTGAAGTGGTTATGTATATTTGCGTGTGTGTTTACTGATCCATTTAAACTTTTCCAAGGCCGGTTTACGTTCTTGCCCAACACTAAAACACTTCGGGGTCCCCGTAAAAATGCAACCCGCCAATTCGATTGATTTCAGAAATGATACAGATATTTCCATTCTTAGTTCACCATTCATAAAAATTTCTACGGTAAAGTTAAATCTCAAGTAAAGATGGACTTAAGGTCCGGCTACATTTACATAATCAAATATTTCAATATTGTTATAGTTCATATCAATGATAGTCCAATTATTAGTTCGAATCACTGTAGATCAGTATGAGTTAGTAAATTCAGTTCAATCGGATTAAAATCAGTTTGAGTTAAAAAAAAAAAATTTCAGTTCAAGTCAATATCAGTTATGTAACTCAGTTGTATTTGTTTTTCGAATGAATCGCTGACGGTGGGTTTCGCTTTCGAGCTGGGTTGATCTTGAAGGGTGATTGATGGAAATCTGCGAGAGTCTTGAAGTTTTGGTAACTTGATCGGATAATTCGGATTTGGTGATCATATTCTGGAATTTACTGAATTGGAGGTATTTTGCCTTCTGTTGTTTTTTACTTAGGCGAGGATGAGACAGCCATATTAGGGTATCATGTTAGAGGTATCTATCGGGATGTATAAGTTCGATGGATAAATTTGTACTGGGTTCACTTTTCTGTTTTAATTTGTCTTCCTGTTGTTTTGATGATAGGACGATCTTTTGAATTATTTGAATTGGTTGTTCGTTGGGATTTGCTTTGGCTTTTCTTTGAATTTGTTACTGATGATATCTAGGGGTTTCTTTACTCCTCGGTTCTCATCTTTTAGTTAGCTATCTCTTCGTTTCTTTCATTAGGGGTTATGCACCATTGCTTGAGTTTCCGTCGATTTCTGTTTCAATTGCGTCCCTGTTCTTTTGTGGGCATTGCATACATGGAGATTTATGTTGACATTCTTCATTTATCAGGTTTCTGCGAATTCTTTGAAATCGGCAGGTGCTGTTTTCTCTTCTTGCAAAGGTTGGGATTTCTCGCATTTTTTCCAACGGTGTTTTCAGTATTCACTTTCTCATTCATCATTTCATTGTGTCCATACGTTGGGCTCATAGTTCTTCATTCATAATATATATCAATCAATTTCACGTCTATTTACATTTTTATTCAACTATATAAGTGGAGTTTAGCCCTTTTTACTTTTTCTTTTTTCTGGGGTTGAGTGTCTCTCGCACTCCTTCTTTAATTCTGTTATTGAGAACTTCTCAATTATCAGGACGTTGGCTTCTTATTAATCGCTCGGTTATCTTTTTGGGAGTTTCTTTTAATCTTTCTGTTTCTCTTTAATATATCCTTTGTTGATTATAGATTTCATTTGGAGGTTCTTTTCTTTCGCTTGCTTTTCTTGAGGGTTTATAAATTGATCGTTTGGTTGTGTTTTCCAGCTTCGTCTCGCTTCCTGGAGCTGTTCGTTAATGTTTTTATTTCCCTGAGCTGTTGGTGATTTTTTCTTATCTCTCGGGACTCTTTACCAATGTCCTTCTACGTTGTATTAGTATCTCTGTTTCGCTTTTCCTGCTGTCTCTCATTCGTTCATGTTCGGTTTTCCATACATCTTCCAGCGATTACAGAGTCTTTATTTCGGCTTATTCATCGTCTCAATTGTTCATTTTTTCTCTTTGATTCTCTGTTTTCTACCCATGGGATGTTAATTTTTCGTTTCATCATATTGACTAAGCTGTTATTGACTGTATTAGTTTGTTGATTTATCCGGCGCGATTCTGCCATTCTTGTCTCCGCACTATCTTTTGCCATTCTTTTTCTTTCGCTCTCATCTTTTACTATTAATACCTCAGTGGGTCTTGCTCGATGGTTTACATAATTGGATTGGGCTTGGTACTTGCAATTCTCCGTGATTCATTTCGGATTTCTATTTCATTTGATTCATACAAACTATCACATCGATTACAATTTTGTTTTTATCATTTTTATTATTTTTATTGTCTTTTTCCTTTTTACAATTTTTCCTCTAAGTATATTCGTTTCGTTCCGTCTTCACCGAATCTATCATCGGGTTCGGCGGGATTTGGTTTGGGTATCTGTTGGATTATAACGCCAATAAGGCCAGGATTGATTTTCGGTTCTGTCAACATATTCTTCTTAACGCAAGGCGTTTGAATTATTTGTAACTCTTCTCCAAGAGATAGGCAAGATAGTCTGCGTTTTCAGTTAACCTCCTCTACTTGGTTTTCTTAAACGAGGCGTTTTTCTAACGCTTTTTAACTTTCAATCCTTTCATCAGATTATGCTCATTTTCCTTCATACCCTTGCTTCATCCGTTTCATCTTCTGTTTTCAACTGTGTTCTATTCAATGTTTCATTGACTTCGCTTTTGATGTTCAACTCATTTTTTCGGATACTGCAACTCCTCGGTGTCCAGTTCACCTCCTGCTGGAGTCTGTTATCCTCTCCTCTAATTGTTGTTTCTGTCGTCTCTCAATCAGTTTGCTCGTTTAAGGGTTTCGATATTTTTTGATTTAACTGTCGATCCATTTTCTGAGTCCTTGTGGGTTTTCCGAGCCTTGCTTATTTGTGTTTTGTCTGGCTCGTTCATGGTATTCCATTGTTGGAATTCTTTCGTTCAGTCTCCTTCAATTTTTCCTTTCTGCACTTCGACTGTTCCCATAGCCCAATCTTCCATATTTAATTCTTTTTGGGGGAACAGTTTATCTCTTTCTTGGCTTCTTGGTACTGGCATCTTCATTTTCTTGCTTCTGATTTGATCCACTTTTCTTTTCTTCCGTTTTTTATTTGTTGTATTTGTCTCTGTTTTTAAGGAGTCTTTTCTTGTTCTATAGCATTCTTTATTCTAGTTTGTTGCCATCACTATTTCGTGATCTTTGTTTTTATATAAGTTCCCATTGCATCCTTCTCGATTTTCGACAATCTATACTTGTCTTCCACTTTCTCGCTTCTCCTGTTGTTTGGATTTACCATTCTTCCTGTCTATCGTTCTCTGGAGCTCTCTAATTTTCTTGATGTTTTGTTTTGCCGTTGATTTCTACAGCTTTAAATTATTTCTATCCGCGCATCTACCCATTTAGCTTATGTAGGCTCTTGTTCGGTCCTCCTCTTCAGCTACTTTGCTAATTATAGTGTCTAATTCGTTTTTATGCTTTCAGTTTACTTCTGCAGTGTTCCTCTCCTCGTCCTTTGGCTTTCCAATGGAGTGCTTGTCGTTATTGCCCATTCTTGGCTTGTTCATAATGGAGGGTTCTCTTGCTTCTCTATTTTCGGTTATTGATGCTAATTCCAAATTTCTTCTTCATCTGCTGTATTGATTTTTATAGTTTCTTCCCTCTCTCGATCTCTGCGTTCTTTATCTTTTATTTACCTCTCGCCAATTTCTTTTAATTTCACTTTTGTATCTGATCCTGCTTCTCTTGCTCTAGCGTTTGTATCTCTTCCTTCTGGTTTTTGATTCGTTTCGGTTCTGCATAAATTCCCTCATCATTCCTTGTCTTCTCGCTCTTGGTACGTTTTCTTTATTCCTTCTGGTTAAGTTTATTTTTTTTCTAGTTGTTTTTCCCATTTTTATTCATCATTTTGTTTTAGTCTCTTGTACTAAATTCCTCTTCTCTGCGATTATAACATTTTTCTTTTAATTGTACAGTTCTTTGATTTCCACAATTCTTTACTTCTTGCTATTTATTTTTATTGGACTTGGTTGATCTTTGGATTGCTGGTTTGGCTCTTCAGCTCTTTTATTCACTTCTTTTATAATTGCTTTTCTTGTCTCGTTCGGTTCATAATTGTTTTCTAAATATTAATAATCGATTATTTCTCTTTTTCGATCATCTCAAAATTTTTATTCATTAATTTTACATCATTCTCGTATTTTTGTGGTTTTTTGAGTTTTTATTATTTTTGTTTTTTACGTTTTCTTTTATTTACACTTTTTACACATTGCTTTCGCTTCTATCTACTGATTCAGCGTAAACGGATATCCTTGATCCGCCCGTGATCGGCCTTCTCTCACATACTCGGACATATATAACCTTTTAATCCACATGCTTTCACATGTGACTATGATGCCGCAAGGAAATATAAATATATTTTCGTACATGATTTTTGCCAACACATGTTACACTTGACTCTCGCTCTCCAAATCGGCTTCTTTTCATTGATTGGTCATCTGTATTCTTTAGGTTCTCTCTGTAATCGCTTGATGCTCGATTCTACTTTGCTTGTGTCGAGTCGTACCATTCTAACATTATTAGCTAACCTTTCTTGATTATTTTCCTCATCTCTTTTGACGTATTACTCCTGTAAATAGCATTATGGTTCTTGTTTGCCTCGCATCTAATATATCTTTCTATTGCTGATTCGTAATTATTATTTCGATATTACTTTGACTCTTTTCTTGTTTTATACAGCATTTTCCTTTATGTTTTAGCTTTTAACATTCTGAATTGGTATTGGCTGTTGATTTTTTGCATCCTCGCAACATTATTCCTCTGGCTGTTTGACAATACCGCTTGACTCGCAATCTGCTGCTCTTGGATTTCTTTGAAAAGTTTTAATTTCTCTCGAATGTTCTCTTTTAGTCTCCTTTTCCCAGATTAGTTCTGTTGGATCTTCGAAATTCTTTATTATCGTTATCTTTTTCTCACCTCCCTTTTCATCTCTGTCTATTTCTGATTGTCGAAGTCCTTCTAAATCTGTTCATGCGGCTTGTTTCTAAACGTCTAGATTTAATACAAATGGACATCTCGGGAGTTTTTTCTCGAATGTTCCCAGGCTTTTTTTTTTGCTGTTTCTCCTTTTTTCCATTGGTGCGAGTTTTCTTGGGCAAAAGATGCACGTTACCACCTCGTCTGGTAGTTTCTGGCGTTCCCGCGTAAAGTAAAAATCGCTTGGTGCGGCAATTTCTGGCTTCTGCCGGCGGTAGAATATCTTTATCTGTCTTTACAATGTTAAATTCTTTGTTCCTCTTTTCTCATATTTTTCGTCTTTTACTCTCATTGGTGGGTACACTTTGTCTGAATTTGTTGGTGGTCTTTCCTCCCACATCAAGTTTCGCATAGTATGTTATTGCTGCTGTTAGTCATATTGGTTTTTCCCTCTTCTTCTGGTTTATTTCCATAGTCTCGTCCATATCGAATCTGGTCCTTCCTCTCATCTGTACTGGTTTCCGTCTCGCTGATTCCGCTTGCCATCTAAATATCGTCATTATTTTTGAATTTTGGTTTTTCTGAATTTTTCCTGATTATTTGTAATTTTTTTTGATTTTTTATTTTGATTTTTATTGTTTTATAATTTATTTACATTATTTACACTTTCCTTTTTTCTTTACAACGTCTTGTCTGGCTCTCCACTTCTAATTTTATAATAACAGATTTATCTTCTCGCAAGAAATCCTTCTTCCTCTTAATCGGTTGTTTTGTGGATAAAAACCGTGGTGTACAATTTGCTTGTATCCAGTCGGTTGTTGGTCTCCCATCTGTGGTTCATTTCCTGTTCTGATTGGGTTCGATAATCTCTTTGTCGCTTTCATTGTTAATATCATATTTTGTTATAAAAGGCCATGTTAATAATTCATCGAAGTCTGCCTCTTCCTACTCTGATGAAGACACTGATATGGGTGCCTGGTTGCATTTCCCATCCCCATTTTTGGATATAATCTAATGCCGCTCAATTTGTAATCCATTCTCCAGGACTGTATATTGGTGGACTATCTAGTAATCTCTCTTTGTCCATTTTTGGCTCTCTGGATTTTTTTCTGCGAATTCGTTATTTTCCATATAAATGGTGGTTGTAAGGGTGTTTCTGGCTATAGAACTGTTCGTTTCTAAATTCCTTTAGACTGTATGGTCATCTGTTGCATTTTCTTTTCCATGTTCGGTCATTTTCTTGAGTGTGTCTCTTGGCTCTCTCGAATTCTTTCTGGACCTCTAATAGTTTTTACTTAATTAGCAGCCTATTGTGTGCATCCATTTTCTGTTTCGTAGGCTTTATAACTTCCATGCCAACATTCCTATCGTTTTCAATCATGATTTCGGTTGCTCGATAACTGTTCTTTAATCATGTGCGCTTTTGCATTTCCGCCATTGTAGTTGTATTCGACCACTTGAAATAATTCTAAACGGGCATTTGACTGGTTTGGCCGATGCCCATTCATTCCAAAGTGTTCTTTTAGTTTGACTTTCTCCTTTCCTGTCACCAGTTGTTGGTCGCTACTCCTTCGTAGCAGGTCCATATTTGTTTTCCTCTTTTGGATTCCGATGTTCCATTTCTATTTTTTATCCATTCGTACGATGAACTCCACAGAACTCGCATTTTCCTCTCTCTTGAGTGCAGCACTTTTATGGTGTTCTCTCATAGTTCTTTTCTGTTGTACTGGTTTGACATTTTTCGCATCATATCTCGTTATATCGCGATTCATTCGTGTGCTTCGGCTTCCTTCATAACGCCCCTTTCCATTCGCATTCTTTTTACTTGGCATTGAACTGATAGATTATTGATTTCTTTGTTGTGGCTTTATCCATTGTTGTGGATCTTCATCTCTTTCGATCGTTTCGTCCATCCAGGGCATTTTAAACATTTTTGCTTTATTACTTTTTATCGTAGCAATCTGTACTATTCTGCGCATCCAACAATTTCCGTCTGTTCTTCGCTTCCAATCAGTAATTCTTGTACATTTGCAAATTTGTAGTCTTTCCCTTTATATCGTTCACCACTCTAAATTTTTTCTTTCATTATTCGTCTCGTAAACTTTGATGGATTCTCGCATTCCTCTAGATTCTCCTCGATGATTGTCTGCATATCTACAAAAATATTTTTGCATTACTCGGCGTTGCTTTACTTCTATCCGTTTTTTATTTTTACATATTTAACAAGGTACGCTTTATTTTTACTCTCCTGTTGAATCCGCGGTTCTGGGGTGAATTCTGGCAATCGATGCTCATCCATTCCACCCAACTTGCTGGATCTACATGCTGTTGGTTGTTGCGTAATCTTTCTATTTCATCAGCTTTGACACTTAACTTGATTCTGCTATTTCCGTTCCATTCGCCTCTGTAATTGTGTAGTAATAGTTCTCTGTTGCTCTACCAATCTTAATGGCTTGTTGTAGACCTCTGTTCACACTTTCCCGTTAATATAAGAATGAGTATTTGTCACTGAGTTTTGGCGCATTGTTTGTTATTATGTCATTATTCGCATTGTCGTCTGCCATGTTGCCTCGATTCTTGATCTTGAGCTTCATGATTCCAATTCTACGATTTCTATGGGTACATTGGCAGCTGCTGGTTGTTGTATTGCTTCTGTGAACGGTGCGAATTGCTAATGGTTTTGTTGATTCCACGTTATTCGGATTCTCTGTTGTTATTAATCATCGTTAATTCATCGACATTCGTTTCTGTTTGCTCATTATTTCTGATATATTTTGTACAATATTTATAATACATCATACATAGCCTATTACTACTATTATACTAACATAATATTTTACACTATAACAACGTCTTTTCTCGTTTTACACCATCGTCTCTAGGGACTTCTAATACGCAACTGTCGCGTATATCCCCGTATTTCCTCAATTCGTTAATCTGATATTATATCAAATTCATTTGACCATTGTTGCGGCCTTCGGATAATGGCGGTTCTTTTAACCAAAGTCCGCTTGTACTAAGAATTTCTATGATTTCATATTCCTCAGTTTTCGCTGCATCATATTGTCACTAATTCGATAATCAATAATTGAATTTTTCTGTAGCCGCTGGCCCATAATGCTTTTCTTCGCTGGCATCTTTCTGCATTTGGTAGTTCTCAACTAATTGGATTATTATCAGTATACTACGCTGGCTTACTACTGTGTTGTTATCCAGAACATTTTGGGATACATGTAATTCTTTTCATTAGGCTGAATCGGTTGTGTGTTTCCCTTGCATTAGTTGTCTCCATTATTCCTTCTTTTGGTTGTACGTTTTTAAGTGCTTTTTGGAGTTGTAATGCTTCGTGAATTGAAAGGTGACTGTCGTCCATGAGCATTCCTTTTTGCCATGTCTCGTTACTTGGTTTTCTCTCCGATGGTTTTGTTATGGATTGATCTGTCGCATTTGACTTGAGTGGTTTCTTTGTTATCGTTCTCCAATGTTCATGAGTTCCCTTTTGAATGTTTATTACATATTTTCCGAATTTTCTTTTCGTTGGGATACGATACTTTTGATTCTTTATAGTTTTGCTTGTTTCACATTGGATTCTCTTATTTACTGTTTCATTTCCTTTTGGTTCGTATACACAGATTTTTGTGATAGGTTTTTCACCTGTATTCTCAATTACTATTTCTTCTTCATTTGCTGCATTTGACTCTATTTATTATTACTGCTTTACTTTCTCTAATTTGGCGTTGGTATGGTTCCTCTTTTGTTTCTTTTTCCGGATATTTCGTCGTAGTTGATTCTAGTAACTTTCTCGTTGTTGATTTCCAGTAATCATCTCTTCCTCTCTGAACGTGTACTATATACTTCCCACGTTTTCTTTTAGTTGGGATGCGGTATTTTTGATTTTTGATATCTTCATTTGATTGACATTTGATTATTTCATTCATCGTTCCGTTCTTTTTGGTTTCAAATACACAAACTTTTGTGATGGGTTCCTTGCCCATATTTTCGACTATTATTTCCTCTCCACTCTTTGGGTTTGATTCTACTTTTATTATTATTTCTTTATTTTCTCGTGCTCGACGTTGATATGGCTCTTCTTTTGGTGTTGTGAATTTCAGTCCCCAGAGTTTTGGCTAGTGTGCAGGTTATTATAATGTCATCGTTGGCACATATTATATATTCTGCATTTCCTTCTAAGCTATCCCATTCGCATTTCTTTCCTGCTTTCATATTCATTTTCCAACAATCGATAATTTTATTTTGTATACACACTTGTTCAATTGTTTCTATTCCTCCGTTTATTATTCGTAATTTGCCTATTCCTGGCTCTACTTGGATTCTTACGTTTCTATCTTTTGTAGCGTCTCTACATACATCTTTGTTGGTCTGACATGATGATGAGTTTTCGGATCGTATTTCCATCTTTCCTGGTTTTCCTATGGAATCGAATTGACAACTTATGCTTGTATTCATTGTCAGTTGTAAGCATATTCCTTTACTTGAAATTCCTTTATCGTTTATTGTTCGTATTCTGAACGATTTTATTTCTTTTGTGATGTTTTCGTCGGCTTCTGTTAACTTGATGGACTTAATCAATATCATTATTTTTTGTAGCAGGGTCGGTCGGTTTTGATTTTTCCTTTGTCGTAGTAATATCATCCCTTTGTTTCGTTTTCCCTTGTTATTGCTGTTGCTTGTTTCTTGACGTTCCTCGCTGGATGATTCCTTTTTCTCTTGTTGTGCGGATTTATTTTCGTCTCTAGTATTTTGATCGTCTTGATTTTTTCTGTTGTCACTTCCTCCTTCTCCATTATTACCTCCATCCGGGGTTTCCGTTGAAATGTCGTCCTCGACATTTATTATTTCGATTATTTCCTCGTATACTTTTATTATTCTGGCTTTTATATCGTCCATCTCTTTTATCTCTTGTTTGCTCGCTTGAAATCTGATTTGCTTTCGATGCCATCTGTGTATTATCATCAATAACTGTTCCCTTTCTATCTCCGATTCGTATTGCTTCCTTTGGATGATTGGTGAATTTCAGTCCTTCCCACTTCAACATTGCTTTTATTGTCTTTGGGAATGGATAGTGAGCATATATTGTTTCTTTTAATAGGACGTTTCTGTTTCTTACCATATAGTTTAAATTGAATACTTTAAGTGATGAATCTTCGTAGGTCCATTTCATCAGGTTGGCTGTTGCTTCGTCTTGTTTGGCGTCGATAGCTTCCCATAATGTTTGAATTGTTTTGCCCATCCTCTCTCTTTCTCTAATTGTCGCATTGCTGGTTATAAATTTTATTGCGTTTGCTTGTCTTGATTTCAGTGCGTAATGTAATACAATATTTTCTCCCTTGTTTTTTCTTTGAACGATGATCCTGTCTTTAGTAGTTCTCTCAGAACTGTTGTAGAAGCATCTGCGGCGACTGCGAACAATAATGGTGTTTGTCCCTCTTCATTTGGTATATTTGAGGCATGTCCGCATTTTTGCATAAGTTGGATTATATCCATTATCCTTTGAGGTGTTTCGGTGTTGTACTGCAATATGTAAAGGTAAGTTCCCTTCTACATCGGCCATGGTGAAGATCATGGGTATACTTTCTTTGATGCGATCTATTTCTGGTGGACTTCTAGCTCCTTTAGCATAATCCATAGCGATTTTTCCCGCTTTGTTTACTATTCTCATCCATCCTTTTCCTTCGACCCATTCTGGCATTATTTCTCTGATGGCTTTTACTATTACGTCCATCTTATCTACATTGTCTTGGGTCGCGTTTAGAGTTATTTTGGGTTCGTCTGGTTTAGGTTCTTCTACTGTATTGTTTGATGTCGTTTCTATTTTTCGGCTCATCGTTAGTCCGTTTATACTCAGTTGTTGAGTTTGTGATCTAGTTTGCATACCTCGATTCTCTGGTTCTCTTGTTATTGTTCTCGGTATCGCTTTGCATCTGCTCACGTTTACGTAAATAGGTCTGGTAAGTGGGTTGTTGACCAATTTAACCCGAGCATTGTTCTCGTTTACATACATTATTTAATATGGTCCTTTACCACTTCTTTGTAGTTTTCTGGCTACTCCTGGGATAATTTCTGGAGTTGCGATTATTACCCAGTCTCCAACTTGGAAATTATGTTCACGTACGTCTCGCTTTTTATCTTGTAGTTCTTTATAACTCTCTTGATTAAATCTGATATTCATACCTGCTGTTTTCCAGATCTCTTGCATTCGCTCTTTGAACCCTGTTACATAGTCATCAATTTCCACATACTGTGATATCGGCGGTTGATACTCTAAGTCGATCGGCATGTTACATTCTCTGCCGTACATTAATTTAAATGGGCTCATTTTGGTTGCCGAATGTATGGACATTCTATAGGCCATCAGGCATAGATTTATATATCTATCCCAATCTTTTTGGTGTCTACTGACATAATTTGACATCATTTCAATTAATATGCCGTTAAATCGTTCGGTTTGACCATTTGTTTGTGGATGGTATGGTGATGTTCTCAATTTCGCGATTCTGAAATAATTTGTTACTTCCTCTATGATTTCACTCATAAAGTTGGTTCCTTGATCGGTTAGGATCTGTTTGGGTGTTCCATATCTACAGCATATCTCCTCTACTAGGATTCTCGCTATTGTTCTGGCTTTTTGATCTGGTATCGCGAATGCTTCCGGGAATTTTGATAAATAATCCGTTACTACTAATATATAGATATTTCCATCGTTGGTTTCTGGTAATGGTCCTACTACATCCATTGCGATCATCGTCATTGGTTCTGGTGGAATTGGCATTGGCTTTAATGGTGCCTTCAATTTACTTCCTGTGCTTTTTCTGGTTGCACATATTAAACAATTTTTTATCCATCCTTTTACTTCCTCTCCAATGTTTGGCCAATAATATTTTTGGCGCAGTCTTGCTTCCGTCTTTTTTGCTGACATGTGTCCTCCAAGTTTTCCATCGTGGTATTGCATCAATACCTCTTTTCGTCTACTCTCCGGTAAACACATGAGTCGTTTTTCGCCATCCATTAATAATAACCATCCTTTCTCCATGGTATATCGATGTCTGTGTTTTTCCATATGCTCTTTGAGTTTAATATTATTTTCGAAGATTTTCATATCATTCGTTTCCATGAATTCGATTATTGCTTTTAACTCCTCGTCTTCCTTCTGCTCATTTCTCAGTTTTGTGAAGTCGATATCTTCTGCGATGATCATGCATATTCGTCTTACATCATGATCCATTAGTTCCTCGAATACAAATCTTGACATACAATCTGCGTTGGCGTTAGCCTTTCCTGGTTTGAATTTCATATACGGCGAGTATTCTTGTAGCTGCATTGCCCATCTCATTAATCTACTAGAGGCTTCTTTGTGTTGGCCTAACCATACCAATGGTTGGTGATCTGTGGTGATATATATCTCGTGACCCCATAATAAATATTTAAAGTGTTTAATAGCTTGGATTATTGCTAACGCCTCTCTTTCAGTCACGGAGTAGTTCTTTTCATGTTTCTTGAATGTTCGACTGTAATATCCAATAACTCGTTCTCTTTTCTCGTCATCCCATTGTCCTAAGACTGCTCCAGATGCATATCCGCTTGCGTCTGTCGCTAACAAAAACGGTTTCTTGAAATCTGGGTGTACGAGTATTGGTGCTGATATCAGTTTGTCTCTGAGTGTTTCAAAGGCTGTTTGTTGTTCCTTTTCCCATGTAAATGGGGTATCTTTTTTGGTCAATTCTTGTATTGGTTTTGCGATGGTTGCATAACTCTTAATGAATTTTCGATAATATCCACATAAGCCTAAGAATTCTTGCACTTGTGTGACTGTTTTTGGTGCTGGGCAATTCTTTATCTTTTCGATGTTTCTTGGATCTGGTTCTTTGCCTTTTGCTGACACAATGTGTCCTAAGAAGGTGACTTTTTCCTTTGCCCAATCGCATTTTGATGGTTTCAATTTTAACTTCCATTGTCTCAGTCGGACGAATACATTACGGATATCTTTTAGATGTTGCTCGAAGGTGCTAGAATAAATTAACAAATCATCAATATATACCATACATTGTTTAATGCCGTGAGTTACGAAGTTCATACATCTCTGGAATGAAGCTGGTGCGTTAGTCAACCCAAAAGGCATTTTCTTAAATTGATATAGATCTTTTTCCGATTGTAAAGGCAGTTTTCTCTCTGTCCTCCTCTTTGACCTTTATTTGCCAATAACCACTTTTTAAATCTAGCGATGTAAAATAAGCTGCTCCGTGTAACGTTTGTAACATCTCGTTTATATCTGGTAACGGGTATGTATCCCGTTTTGTTACTGCATTGAGTCGTCGATAATCTATACAGAACCGTTGTGTTCCGTCTTTTTTCTTTACCATGACCACTGGGAATTGCCATGGCGAGCAACTTGGTTCGATTACTCCTGCGTCTAACATCTTTTGAACTTCTTTTTCTGCTACAGATTTCTGAGCTTCTGCCAATCGATATGGCCGTAGTGTTATTGGGGTATCGTCCGTTAATGGTATCGTATGTTGCGTCACGTCGCTTGTACCGAGATCTAAGTCAGATGCTGCAAATATATCTTTAAATTCCATTAGCAGTTTTTGTAATTGCTCTTTCTCAGTTTCGTTTAATAGCTGACTGTCGATGGTCCATAATTCCTCCTCGGTTCCTTCGGTTTTTGTTGTTGGCAGTTCAATGTCCATCATCGGTGTTAGTAAATGACTTTATCTTCCTCGTCAAAATTTGTAATGTTGATTGGAATTTCACTGTTATCGTTTACGTACACTATCTCTCTGGCTAATGGCAGTTCTTTCTTTTTTTCTCAAATTTGTGATTAGGTTCGAAAATCATTTCCCCTCTAGTTTCCTCGTTCACTTTCACGTAACAAATCATTTGTGTGCGCCCTGGCACTACTATTTTCTCTGAGCATCTCACTTCTGATTTCAACATACATATTCGTCCGGTTTTATCTCTCAACTCCATCGATCCTAGATCTATTATTATTTCTTTTTAATAATTCTGGCATGAGATCTGTTCCAATGATGCAATCTGCACTCAATCTCCTGATAACTGCTAAATACGTATTGATTTTTACGTTTTTATATTCGATTATCGACCAGATTTTTCCGATGACTGCTACTGATTCTTTGCTACAAGTTATTACATCCATGTTAGCTTCTTCTATACATGGCCACAATCTTCCGGGTATTTTATCCATTTTTATTGCTGAGATGTTTGCTCCGGTATCGATCATTGCTTTTATTTCTACTCCATTTATCTCTATGGGTACCGTTAATGTTGGTCCAGCCAATGTTTGCAACATGGCTATGGTTCGAGTTTCTGGATCCTGATCTACACTTCTTGATCTTTGGTTAGTTCTTGGTACTAGGTCTGCCCAATTTGGTTCGTATGGTACTGGATAAATGTTTCGTAATGTTGTTGATCTTGGTGTCGGTACGTGTCTTTCTACTGGTGCTTTTCTCTCTATTGATGTTGTTGCTTTCTTTAAGCATTCATATACTGGTGGTGGATGATTATAATGTCCACTATGTCTTGTCTTTCGATTTTCCCATTGTTTGAGTTGCTCTTGAGCTAACATCTGTGTTCCTCCTTGGTTTTCATCATTGTCGCTGTTATCGCTGCTATCATCTTTGAAATTTATCCATCGTTTCCAGTTGCTCGTTTTTTGTCGCTTCATTCTGGTTTTCTCGGCTTCTAATCTCATTATTGTTTTAAATTTTCGTCCGACTTCTTCATCAGTACCGTTCATTTTAGTTAGAATTCCTACTAATCTCTTTATCTTGTGGATGTCTTTTGAGTGTCCATGTAACACCATTGTTTTTGCTAAAAACGGTAAAAATCCAATTGCCATTTTCCAGTTGATTTTTCTCTCTCTTTTATAAATGTCGAAACATGCTAACATTTGTGTTAGTATTACTCTTACGATTTGAATAATGAGAATTATTCCTAAAATTCCTGCCATCATTTGTCCGAAGATTAAGAACCTTCCCCACATGGCTTTCATCATATTTGCTGTAGCATGTTGAAAATGATCTGGTGATAGTAACAATTCGTAATTAGGTTTCTCTCCATAGTTGTTGCCTCCCGTTATAGTTACAATGTTGGATAATATTGCTTGCCTTTGTGCTGGGAATAATAAGTGTTCTCTGGCTCGTTCCAGATCTTTTGTTTGGTATATCCCACTCTGTGATATATCTACCGGTTTGAATTCTGCTTCGCTAGCCAATTCTGTCAGTCCAAATATTTTTGGCGGTGCTACAATCACTCGAGTTGGAAATTGTAACCAACTTCCATCTCTTATTTCGAATAATGGTCCATATACGTTACTGCAACTGAACATATTCGGTACGAATCTTTCTGGATTTATCATCCTTGTTACTGGTTGTGCGAATCTGATTTTCCCTTTATGCATTATTTCTAATTCATTTATGCATTTATCTCTTGGGATTGTTGAATTCTCTGGCAGCTTTGCGATTGTCTTTTCGCATTTGTATGTATACATAACTTCTCCAACAATTCTTCCAAAATATCCTTCTTGGAGTGGTAATAGTGGAATTGCGTTATCTGGATTTGTGATTGCCATTGCTAACTTTGTTTTTAATATTTCTCTGTTCAGGATACAATCATTTTTAACTAAATCGTAGTATATTTTCTCTGTTGATGCCAATCCTTTATGACAGTGGTTCTTAACCTTTTTAGCTACCGGCACCCCTAAAATTTTCAAACAATATTCTCGCACCCCTTACTAAAAATTATTGAGTTATATAAATTAAAAAACAAACATTATGCAAAACATATTTTTTTATTTATTTTATGTGCGTAACAAATTTTTTATAAATTTTAATTGTTAGCTGAAATAATCAATTATAAATTACAATTTCGCACCCCAAAATATTCAAGCTCGCACCCCTAAGGGGTGCGTGCACCACCGGTTAAGAACTACTGCTTTATGATATAAGAAATCCATCTTGTTATTGATATACAGGTATAGTTTTACATCTTTGGGGGTCTATTTGTGCTTTTGCATTCGGTATTGCTGTTCGCGATAAGAATATTCCTTTATAATTTGTACTGGCTACCATTTCGTCACATTTGCTCACCATTCGTCCTTTTATGAATCTCATTCCGATTGTGGTATCAGTTGATATTAATACCGTTGGCGTGGCCTCTGCTCCGATAGTCGTGGTAATTGTTGGTTTTCCGATTCTTCCGGTTCTCCGTAATTCATCCAGTGCGCTCTTTTGCGTGTTAGTTTCGGTTTCTCTGTGCACTTGTCCTTGTACTTCATCAAATATTGCGCTTTTCAATAAGGTGAGTCTACAAGTTCTGGTATCGGCGTGATATACGATCGTTGACATTCCCGTATTGCATGATCTATCTGTTGCCAGGCATTGAGGGTACTTTTTCATCGCTTGTGTATCTGGGTCAAAATATCATTGGTATTTCTCCAACTTTACTTGATAGCTTTCAATCACTACTACTCCCTTGACTAATTGATTTAGTAGGGTGTATTCTCCTCCTTGACATGTTCCGTCTCCAGCCGTTATTCTTCCTGCAGCATATACTCGAGTAGTTTTTATTTTTCCTTCCTCGGCTGCCACATTCACTCGTCCAGCTATTGAGATGCGTCCTGTCGTGAATCCTTCTTCACATTCGCTTCGCGTTACTGAAACCACTGTTGTTTCCGTTCCCGCTTCTATAATTGTTGAATGCGAGTGATGTCCGCAATGAAATGCTACAATTTTCCGCGTTACTGAGCATTCCTTGATTTCCGTTTTAATGAAATTTACTTCTTGATATACGTTATACGATACTGCTGTAGCTGTTGTCTGTAATTTACCAGGGTTTGCAGCTTTACACTCTTCCGTTTCTTTTAATGAGTATTTATCGCCAATCTTTATATTATCACAATCGTATACTACAAACGGTTCTACTCCTTTTACGCACATCATCCATATGAGTATTGTAGTAATTATCGTATTCATCCCTTTTCTGGCTGTTTTTGAATCGCTTGCATTAATTGTTGTTTCGAATTCTGTTAATAACTCTTTTAACTTTGCTTGCATCATCTCGGTTTGATCATCTTTACTTACTAAATTTATAAAGGCTTGCCATCCACCTTGAGTCAAGATGAATGGTTCAATTACTTTCCTGATAATATCTGTTATCGCAAATTCATATCCGTTTGGGTTGTATCTTGGAGTTCGCTTTCTGTATATCACTATCGTATTGTACATCAGGTATGCCATTCCTACCAAATATCTATTTGAGTCGTCTGATCGTTTTGTTAAATGATTTATTATCAATAGCAATTCCTCTGGGTCTTTAGTTGTAGTTCGTACCTTGTTGTCCATGATTTTATTTATTATTGGCTTTATTGCTGCCCAAAGCTGTTTCGCTTCTGTTCCGATATTATTAAGTTTTAAATTTCTCTTTATTTCCGGATTTGCTAATCCCAGCATATCAGTTATTAATCTATTGATCCACTTTGCTCCTTGTTCTTGACCTTTCAGTTTTACTTGTAACTGCTTTGTTACTTGACTAAGCTTGTTTAATTTCGTTGTCAGTTGGTCCATCTGCATCTGTTCTTTAGTTTTCCTTTCTGGAGCTGGTTTATCAATTTTTGGTCGTCCTCTGGATTTCTTTTCCATTGCTGTACCTGTTTCCTTTCGTTTAGGTTGTTCGTCTGCCGTTTCTCTGGATGTTGTAGCTCCTCGTTCGTTTATCCAATTATCCAATTCGTCTCCCGTCGAGCTTCGGCGTCTTCTCTCTTTCTTTTTATTTTCCTCTTCGTTATCTGGCTCTATAATTTCTACTGGTTGTCTTTGACCACATACTAGCTCGTCCGGTTCATCTGTTATCATATCATCTTCGTTTTCTGTCATGAACAAATCTCTTGATTCCGGTATTCTCCGGGTTGTTTCTTCATCCACAATATCATTTAGATCATTTAGTATCTCTTCATCTCCTGTTGTGATGACAATTACTTCATCTGCGGCAGGTGGAACTTCTGGTGTATTTAGACTTTCTTGTCGCCCTATTGGCGTTTTCGTTTTGATTTCTCTTTTATTGAGTTCTCTACCCGCAATTTTTGCTACTGTTAATATATTTATTAACCCCAATTGCATTTGCGTAACTCCGATTTCGAGATCGTCATCCAATGATCGTCCTTCGTATTGTAGATGGAATGGCGGTTCATATGGTATTCTCTTTTTCACTTCCCTTACTTTAGCAGTAATGTAAAAGTCTCTTTCAATTGGTTCGAAATCCGGCGTCATAATTTTTAAACTATACTTCTCTATCGTTTCGGCTGCCCATTCGGTGTGTTTCCATTTTCGGATAATTTCTCTGAATTGCTCTGGGTACCACGCATACATTCTCCGATATTCCTCTATTTCCTTTACAATGTTTCGTAAGTTCTCTACTCTATTACAAGAATCAATTATCCATTTTGCTAAATCTGTTACGGTTCGTCTTTGATTCTTTGCTCCGGTTCTCAATATCGCTGCTAACTCTCTACATTTTTGCGTTTCTGTTAATCTTGTTAATCCTTCTTCCACAGAATCATCTAGGTCTGTGGGCAAGTATCTTGTTCCTTGAATCCGTTTTTCGAGTACACTGATTCGTGGTCTCGCTTGTTCCTGTTGGATTCGCAATTTCATTTCTCGTTCTGTTTCCACTTCGATTGTAATGTATATCGTGTCGTCTTTTACGAATTGAGGTGTTACATATTTTTTCAACAGAAATTGTGGTACTCCTCCTGCAACATTTTCAGTGGATTTTGGCTTCTGGCTTATCATAGATCTTGGGTCTACTCCCAATTTTTCGCTGTGTCGCTCTTCCCATTTTCCGGGTTTAGCGATTGAAATTATGACTTTTCGATTAAATGGCCACTCTAATTTTCCGTCATATTTACCTCTTGCTAACAAGAAATACACTGATAGGTATTTTCCTTTTCCAACCCCATCTCCGTTTGGGTACACTCTCAATTTCATTCGGTATCCTCCGATCTCTGTATAGAACTGATGACTTGTAATACCGATGATTTTCTCTTCCTCAGCCGATTTTACTTTCTCAGCCCATCCACCTATTTTCCATGTGTATGGGGCTAATCGAGCTCTATCGTTTATTTCCTCGTCTTCTTCTGGTTGCCACTCCATTTCATTTATCATTTCCTCCGGTAAATTTTCGTATGGCTCGTCTTCATATAACTCTAAGGTTGTCTCGTTAGCTGCGTCTTCTGGCGCTTCTCCTGGTATATATTTTCTCCATTTTGGTTCGGTTCTCTCCGTTTTCCATTTCCACTCTTTTGTCTTTTCATCATACACTCTTTTCCATGGTGTTGATCGGCATCGCGAATCATCTATAGGTTGTAATTTTGTGTTTAATTTCGCATCTTGTCTCCATAACTGATAGATGGTTAATATTTGGTCCATTTTCCTTTTCATTTCCTCTTGGAATTCTTGGATCTGTTGTTCCTTTTTTGTTGCATTTTTTCTCTCTGGTTCATCCATCGCTATGATGTTTATGGTTTGTCCGTCTTCCCATATACCTAATTCGTATATCGGGGTTCGTTCTCGCGGACTTATTTGTCGTTTGTGATACATTATTGCCACATCCTCTGCTATGCCATCATCGCTATTTTCGATTATCGGTTGGATAATTTCTCGGTTTATCCGTCGGTATAATTCATGCATTTGACAATCGGGATCTACTAGTATTTCTTTTATTTCGTCATTTGGTAGCTTTATTTTTATCTTTATTGGTTCTTCTCCTCTCATATCTCTTTGGTGCTCTCCGTATTTGGCTATCAACTCATCTGTTCTCTCGTTGTCAAATCTCATAATATCTGTATCTCGTACAGCTTCTACGAACATTTTCATTGAGACCGGTCTAGTTAACGATACTCGATTAATATATTTTCTAGCTTGGTCTATTGCTTGTTCCGTCATTTTAATCTGGTTTTGTCTCATTATCTTTTGTCTCTCTTTTTCTAATCCGGGTTTTATTTCTTTAGCATATAATATTTGAATTTTCTGCCATATTTCTGCTGTCGTTTCTTCAGTTTCATTCTTGTTTAACGTTACCACATTTATCCCATTTGGCCATATTAGAGCATCCGCTAGGTGTATATCTCGCTTTATTTTTCTTCCTTGGTAATATAAAGGTTTATTTTTATAGCTGGGTCCTAGCTTTTTCACTACCCAATCATACAACTCGTTTGTGCTTTCGCCTCTTGTTGCTATTATCTGTCTCGGTATCTCTGAAAAATCAATAATTACCTGATATTCTTCTCTATCATATTCTTTCAAATTCTCTTGGTACTTTTTTATCATATCTTTCCATGATGCCGTGAATGTACCATTATCTTGTTGGTATCCTTTCGCAATCAGTTTCATTATTCTGCTGTATGCGGTTGTATCTTTGAGGTTTAGGAACATTTGGTTTCGATCTACTTCTTCTACAATCTCGTTAATTTCTTTTAATATCTCTGTTTCATCTTCTCTTGGCACGTTCGTTTCCATTTCCTCTAATTCGGATTTTGGTTCATTTTCATACGGTTTATTTTCCTCACATGATTGAAATATTTCTCCACCCAGACTGCTTATCTCACTTTCATCTTCATCTGTTTGATCGTCTGGTATTTGTCTTAGCATATTGATTTGTAGTTGTTCCTCCTCTTTCATTATCTTAGTTGGCCCTTTTGTTTGGAACCATATTTCTTTTATTCTATTCTCGATTTGAGCTTCACTCCACGTAGGTTTTCTTTTCTGATTCTTGTTTCTATTTTTTGTAGCAGTATCCTCTGGATTCGATTTTTTGCTATTATTGGTTCTGGTATCTTTTCTTTTTCTTGTGACGTTGGTGTTTCTTGCTCATCTTTTTGTAGTTCTAATTTTGGCTCCTCCATTTCTTGAGATAGCACTTTCTTTGCCAGCACTTCTATTTTTTGATCTAGTGCTTGTTCTTGCTCTAAATGTTTTAACGCTCCGTCTATTTTTAATATTAGTGCCTTCTTTCTAAGTTCCGCTTTCTCTTGTTTTAGGATTGCTTCTTTTTCTTTCAATTGATATTCCTCTTGTTCTAGAGCTTCCTCTTGCTTTATTTTCTCGAGTGTACTCTCTATCTTTTGTGTCATAATTTCATTTTCGAGTTCGTCTACCTCGTACACTAATGTCCCCTCGTTTTGATCCTCCGTTATCATCCTTTCTGCTCGTTCACTCTCTTGGGCTTCCGGTTTCTCCGGTGTCGTCTCTTTTAATTGTCGACGTCTTTGTTTTTCCTCCTCTGCAAATTCTTTGATGGCCTCTATTTTTTCCATCGTATTTAATTCAATTGTTTTCTCGTTATCGGTTATCATATTTCCTCCCCCTTCATTCTCAACACACTACTCCGCAGTGTGAATTTCATCTGGAATTTCCATTCTCATCATATTAATTCTTCTCGGGGTCTTATTTCGATTTTCCCATCTTTGTTGAATTTCCTGAGCTTCCTCTGTTTGTAGTCTTTGCCATTCAGCTTGTTGTTGCTCTTGATATTCTCTCGTTCGCAGCTCTTGAATCTCTTCATTGCTTCTCATTACGTTGATTCGTTGTTGTTGTATATTGGTGGGCATCTGTTGCATCATCTCTTTTAATTCCATGGGCATTCGTTGTAGTGTTTCTCGTAACATGTCTATTTCCTGCATCACGTTAATTTGTGGATTTCTTATCAGGTTATTTAGTCCTGATTGGTTTGATTCTCCTCTTATGTTGCATCGCCTTGCGAGGTGTCCTTGTTGACCACAGTTGTAACATTAAGTTGTTGGCATATTCTCTCAGTGTGCACTCGTCTACCACATCTCTGGCAGTTGTGATTTCGGAAACAATTTTCTGATCGATGTCCCATTTTTTGACATGTGGAGCATTTTTCGTTTGCGTTTGGATTGTTCCTGAAATTATTATTATAACTTACTTGGTTATTACCTCTATCCTCCGGATTTCTCGTTGCTGGTGGCTTGAACATCTGCTGTGCTCTTGGGATGAATTGATTCATAGCTGGGTTGACATTGTTGTTTTGATTGTTGGCATGGACTGTTGACGTTGTTGGTTCTGTGGCCAAGACTGCCACTTGATATCCCAGTCCCAGATGGGCTTCACATCTATTTGCGATTGGTACTGCTTTATCTAGTGTCTCTGGTGCCAAGCATCCAAGGTTGGCTCGTATGTCTTCTCTTTTGATTCTTCTTATGAAGACGTCTACCATTTTGTCTTCGGGCAAATCTGCTTCCCCGAAGGCTTCTTTACACAGTTTCTTTAATTCGCATGCGTACACTGCATTTGATTCGTCTCGTCTTTGTTTTCGATGTAGGAAGTCCAATATCTTTCTATTTCCCTTTTTCTCTATTCCGAATATTTTTATTAAGAACTCTTTAATCTCTGTCCACGTTGTCAGTTTCGTTGCGTCTCTTGCTTCTTCCACGAATACATCTTGTGCGCTCCCTTTCAAATATAAGGGTAGTCGCTCTTTTACTTTTTGATCTGTCCAGTGGCAGATGTTTTTATACACCTCGAATTCCTTTATAAATGTATCCAATTTATTGAGGCTGCCGTCGAACGGTCAGATTTCCCGGCTCAATTCGGCCGCCCTTATCTGACCGTCAGATTTCCCGGCTCAATTCGGCCGCCCTTATCTGACCTTAGTAGGACATTTTGAGTATAAACCATTTACCGGTTAGTTCACATCTCACCTACCGTTTGGCCGCCGATACTCGGTGTGGGATCCGGGTTGTTGTATCGAGTTCCGCCCAGCAATAAAAAAAATCGTTCGATACTCGGTGTGTGATCCGGGTTTTTGTATCGAACGGCTCAGCGCCATCAGTCCCTTGGCTGATAACAACCTGAACACGACAGTCCGTAGCTGTCCTCTGGTGCCTCACCACCAGCTAGGGAAAAAAGATCATCTCTAGGTACCTTTAATCAAAACTTGTTCCGTGTACACTCTTTCTCTCACCTCTCGGTCTATCTCTTCACTTCCCCCCTTCAAAATTTGTGGTAATCGCATCAACAAGCTCCCCAAAGAGGTGATCAATCTCTCGCCGGTTACTTGCTGACATTCGCGACTTGGCCTACCAGTTCCTTTCTCTGTAGGGTTGATCAGGGTTTCCCTTGGGTGAGCGTACTATCATTTGATAGCTCAGGTTAACCATTTTTCCTCGTCCTATCTCAATATAATATCAAAAAAACAAAAAAGAAGCATACATTAAGAAACTCGGTTGTTGAAATTTTTCCGTCCAATATTTTGTGTCTCTGTGCATGTGTTTTAATTATTTCCTTAATTCGGCTTTCATGTGTTTGGTCTATTACCTTTATTCATCGTTGTCGGGTGGTTTTATTATTTACAAACACTGCATATTTCTTTTAAATTCGTCTTATCATCTAATAATAATTCAAGTACTGCATAATACACATTTATTTCATTTCATCATAACAATTCATGGAAAGTAAACCGTTAGTCTTTCATTTATCTTTCGTTGACATAACATGCAGTGCGACTCTTGTGCGCATCCATGACAATAACTCAGGTGCCCGCAAGGTATCACCATTACTCGTGCTTCCTCTGTTTTGCACGCATAACATTCCAAATAAGCCTTGGTTTGCTCTTTCATTGTTGTTGTAATCTCGTCTTCAATGTTTTTGACCTTTTCCATTAACTTGTTCCAGCTTTTTCCAAATTTGGTTATCTCTAATCTCATGAATAGGATTTCATATATTCTTTCGGTTGTTACGTCTTTGTCAATATCGATTAATTTTATTAATATGCAAGTTCGTCGGAGTACAGGTTTGAAATCGTTGATATATCCTCTCTAGCTCTTTTGATTAATTTTTGTTTGTTAATTAGTTCTTCAAGATTATCGTTTTCGATGTTTAGGATACCCTTTAGTTTTTGTATTATTTTTGTTGGTTCCATCTCTAAAATTATTAAACCTCCTTTAATTACCCATTAATTTTAATTAAATACTGATTAACTAAATTCATTCAACTCTTAGTTTAATATACTACTATTTTAATTATTACTCGTTGTAATTTATTCTATTGTCATTGACTTCCTCTGCTTGGTTCTATGGCTTTTTCTCGTTTATCGTCACTCCCTTTACTTACCCCATTTCATTTTATCCCGAATTTTGCCCTTTTAATTATATGTTGTTTGCTTATGCGTCTTGTCATTGTTGTCTTACTGGATGTGCTGTCGTCAAGTATTGGTGGATGTTGAATGTTTTAGCGTTGCTATCCCTGTAACTTTCATATCCGCTTGTTTCCTTGGGGTTTTTGTGAAACAATCGTTGTATCAATGGGTTGGTTGTTTTAAATGTAATCAGCGTGATTGTTTTTCAATTTTTATACCGTTATCTTGTAGTCGGGTTGTTCGTTTTTCATCAGTTGTTCTCTGGGTTTTTGTTTCATGACGTTCTCATCTCTCTGGGGTTTTGCAACATGTCGTCCCGACATTTCTATTTAAACTTTAAACATTTGCTTATATTTCCTTGGGTTCTTTGCAAAAACAATCATTCTATGAGCCCCCAAATTTGTACCTAGCAGTCAGGTTGATCGCTTTTCATCGATTTTTCAATTTTCTCATCGATCTTTACAATTGATTTTGCAATCTTTAAACTCTATATTCCATCTCTCCGGGGTTCGGTAAAATGTCGTCCCGACATTAGTTCCTATCTCGGTTTCCTTCGGTCCTCTGCCAACAAAGTCATATTGAACCCGGCTGAGCCCCCAAATTTGTATGGTGGGTTACAGGGTTTCAAATCTTGCTTACCCTTCTAGTTGCCCTCGTAACGCCATACAAAATGATACTAGCCGCCACTTGGCACCCGTTGCTAAGCAACGTTGGTAATGTGTTCAAGTGGTGGATTGCCCGCAAAAAGTGAGTATCATTGCTAATACTATAGTTGCTCGGACAATCCTCGGGTTCACGAGCGGTCGATAGAAGACTTATGCTCGCTTAGCTCGGTCCCACGCGTAAGTGTATTCAAGATAAGGTTCTTATCTGCCTGCGGAGTGATGAAACGAAGGTGGGGTAACATGATGCGAACACTTGGCATATAAATATATCAACGGAACAAATTGATTTAAGAACACGACTACTTTATTTAATTAGCAACACGTGCAATTTTTACGAATTAACTGTTTTGCAGCTGGATTGCTCGACGTCGGGCACGTTCCTTACGTCCCGGCCGACGATTGTTTGCTGGAAGGGTAGATTGTTCCACTGGTTGGGTGTTCTTCTGCGGCATCTGGGTTAAGGCGAAGACGAGCGGATATGTTACCGCTTCCCCTTCCCGGCAGACCGCTAGGGCGACTTCGAGTCCCCGAATTTGCGTGCGCAGGCTCTGGTTGAGCTGCCGCTCCTCTGTCCAGCCTTTCTGTGCTGCGGTCAGGCGGTGGTACAATGTTTTCACTTTTCCCGGTTCCTTCCAGGTTGCTTTAATCTGTTGAATTTCTCGGGTTAATTGAATGATCTGGGCGAGTAATTCCGCGTTTGCCTGTCTCGCGTGGTCCAATTCGGTCTGTAAGATTCTTAGGGAGGACATCGCTATAATCAAATAGATCATTTTAATTTATTATTGATCAAGTTAAATAATCATTTATTTCATTAAACAAAAACCACGAATAATTCTAGCTATACGAAGAAAAAATGACACACAAATTTCTAATATTTTAAATCAGTCGCTACATCAAGTTATCACTGTTAGTTCATTCGTCGGGGCAATATCTCTAATAGCCGTAAATTCAAAAATAGTTTCAAAATGGTTGAAAATAAGGTTTTTAAAATAGTTTCACAACGATTTCAAAAATGGTTAAGTTAAATGTGAAAATGGATCAGTATTTATACCTAATTTTCTCGCATGTGAAATTTGATGCAGTAAAACAAAATTCGACCTTGTTATTTTCTAGCAAATTCTATTCTTTAATTTTATTATTTTTTGATTTATTTTATAATTTTTTATTTAGAATTTTTATTGAATTATTGCTAATTCAAATTTTCCCATTTAAATTTCACTTTAATGAACTTTAATTAATTTTTCCAATTTTGTCGAATTTGTTGTGTTTTCTTGTTGTATTTGTGTAGGTATCGTGCGAATCTTGGTGCATTTTGTTATTATTTTAATTTATTTTTATGTTTATTTATTTATATTTAATTCTCTTATTTTCTCGTATTTTATATGGTTTAATTGGTGTTTTCAGGTTTATTTGAAGTGCATGTTATATTTGCGTGTGTGTTACTGATCCATTTAAACATTTCTCAAGGCCGTTTACGTTCTGGCCCAACAAAACTAAAACAATTTTATTCATTATCACTTAAAATGGATTTAGTTTTTAAAAGACACGAATTTGTTAGTTCATTTAGGTACTCCTTGGGTGCGTCGACGCAACAGTTCGGTTCGACCTGGTCTGGCATGTGAACGAGTTCTCTTGTTGGTCGATTGGGATTTTTCTTGGTCGCGATAGGCCAATTGTGCCGGTGCGAATACCAGAGGGTAAATTACTGCACTAACCTCCTTGCATGCCGACAGGGGACCTCCAATCCTTTGATCTGCGTCCGCTGCGCTTGATTTAATACTCTTTCATCTTTCCAGCCCTGTTGTGCTGCAGTGAGGCGCTGGTATATCTCCTTCATTTTCGCCGGCTCTGCCCAAGTGGCTTTTAATTTCTGTATTTCTTGACTTTGTTGTAGGAGTTGCCGGTGTAAATGCTGGCTTTCTCGTCTGAGCTCCTTCAATTCCCGATTAAATATTCTTGTTGCTTCCATTTCTAAAATTAAAATATTTAACGATTTGTCATCATCAACGTTAATTAAATTCTATCGGCCCTTTCTCTTAATTATCCTCATGGTCAATATAGTATATTAACCGGTTATTTCCATGAACCTCGGGTAGTCTGTGTTGGTAATCTG
Source organism: Schmidtea mediterranea (assembly GCA_022537955.1). NCBI lineage: Eukaryota > Metazoa > Platyhelminthes > Tricladida > Dugesiidae > Schmidtea > Schmidtea mediterranea. The sequence continues at coordinate 136,347,187 of CM039680.1, forward strand.
GTTTATAAAGGTTTAGTCGGAAATCGCGACTCGCTTTTTACGTCATTTACTGTTTACGACTTTATAATTTACTGAAATAGTTAAAAATTCATATTATTCATTTACACTAGTGTAATTATTTTATTAATAAAACTAAAATTAAATAACTAATAAAACATTAACATTTATTACAAGACATAAACTAATTAAATCAATCTTCTAGTTCATTTAAGTTTACAAAAATGAGTGTTTCTTCGACTTTTGTCAGTAAGGTTCCATCGGTGATGTCGGCTAGCATATGTGTGGTCTCCGGTTTGGCGGGATCCAAGTCGATTTCTGAGGGTTGGCTGAATTAACTTTTCTGGTAGAACCAATTTAGTTGGGGCTGACATTTGTAATAACATTGGGTCATCCAACTCGAAAGAGACTCCACTTTGGAGGAAAGCCATCTGTACTCGGGATACCTCCACTTGCTATATCCCGGTTTACCTGGGCTAACCGCTGTCTGGCTAGAACTGCCTTCCGATGATATTTGCGTTCCATTTCCTCTATCTTCATTGCCGTGAATTCGGCTCGCTGGCGGGCTTCTCGCGCTGGATTTCTGCCGGGCTCGCGCTTGATAGCGATGCTCGGTAATTACACTTCCTCTGCTAGGTATTCGGATCGTCGAGACCAGCTTGAATCTCCATAAGTGGATAGGAGGTATCCATTATCCCATTATACTTGGCGGAACCGAGCGGCAGAAGCGCTCGAAATTTGAAGAGTTACCCAGGAGTCATCGCTCCATCCTCCATACGGGTCTCTGAGATCTGAATGCATAATAGATTTAGTTATAATTTGTAACTGCAAATGCCTATTCATGGAAAAAGTGTGGTGGTTTGAAAAATATTCTATTTTAACTACACGTTCTTAGATGTTAAGTTTTAAGGTAGAGGCAAAACGTAATGAAAAATAAAAACACGAAAATACCTCGTTGCTTTTCCTCGCTTGGCATAGGAGTATCATTATTCGAGACTCGTCCCTGCACAGAATCCCTTGTTCGCTTGCGGTTGTGATCGGCACTTGTTAATCGAGGATCCATCGAAAGTGTTTATGATAACTTTTAAGATTTTTGTTGTTCCATTTATATCAGTAGGACTATGTGCATGGTGACGTGGTTGAGTTGATAAATAGAAAATCATTTTCTTTATTTATTATTGGTCAGTAAATTTTCAATGATTCAATCTAATATTATTGAAGTTGTTGTCAATGTCAATGCTATTTATCTTTAATTAAAATTAGTCGGAAGGTTTTAAACAGTTCAATTGATTCTGTTGAAGTTGTTACTCATGTTAATGATCTAATTGTGACTTTGGACTAATACGCTGGTCAATGAACGAACGAACGGTTATTTATTCAGCGTCATATTTATTGTTTGGTCGGCGTCATTGATTAATCATTTGCGTCTAAAATTCATTCGGCTTGTCATATTAAGAGCTCAGACTATGACCTGTCTGTAGTTTATCTAACTATGCCATCATAGAGATCAGATTTATTCTCTGTTGATTCAATGGATTACTATATGACTAATTTTATCGTTAACTCTAAAAATGGATTTCTAGGTTGCTCTCTCTTCAAATTATTACTCTTATTCAAGCCGGATAAATATGGATGAGCTTTATCAAGATCTACTTCAGATTCCGCGGGTTTCAAATGGTATATCTAACGGCAATATCCAACTATACATGTTCGTCATGAAGAAGATCATTAGGTGGATGCGATTTGGCGAAGAGTCTGCTAGGGTCGTGATAGTGTCTAGACCTTTGATTTTTATACAATTTGATTTTTCGATGTGTTATGATGTTAAATTACATTTCTCGCCAATTTAGTCGGATGTTTTTATTTGTTGCTTTTTTCAGTTTCAGGATGTCTCATTAGTTGCTATTCAGATCCAAATGTTCGATTTTATCCGTTGATTTATAGTGTTCGAATTGTTATTAATTACTTTATGAAAGCTGATCTCTTTTATTGTTTAATCATGGATCGGATTTCGATGTTTGTTATTCTTACTTTATCTCATTCTCATGAATTAATCCTATTATGATATTTAGTATATTTACGTCAGGTTTTTTGTCTATTATTATTATTTTTAGTTACCTTTTATTCATTTTCGACAGTCTACTTGTATCATTTAACTAATTTAATCATTGAATTATCCCTTGATCAATTAATCGCATCTTTATCCTTCAACTGGTTAAAGAAATTTGGTTCAGTCATTAATTTAGTTTACTATTTATCAAATGCCAATACTTTAATTACTAATCATTTCACGAAAGTTAGTGATCTATTTCACATCGAGACTTGACTCTCGAAATTAGTTATTTCCGCGTTATCATCGACAATTTGGTTGTCGATCATTTTAGTAAGGTTCAATTTCTTTACACTATTTTTCGGTTTCTTGCTCATGAATTTTATTAACTTGGATTAATCAGAGGATAATTCAATCATTACCACTTTTGAAATTTACTTTCTTTACATTACATAAGTAGTTTAATCATAGATTTATTTTATTTAATCTATTAATTACATTTTAATCACTTTACGAAAAATTACTCCCTTCCGTCACATCGATATTTTAATCAAGGATTTAGTTTCATATTATTCAAATTAATTTCTTTACATCGCCTCGAATTCAAGTCCCCACTTCCCGAGCCTCATTTTAGTTCTAAGGTTCTTATGTTTATATTATATTTTACGAGTGCCCACTGGACTACTCGGTGTTATCATTTTAGCCGATTTGTAGTTTGAAATTTTAGGTCGATTTTTTAGGAGATGGGTGAAAGAGAGCCAGCTAAAAGACTAGTTCTCAATCTTCCCACCGCCCCTATAATGGATAGAATATTTACGTTCGAGATCCGTCGTTACGCACCACAGAGCTCTCACGGGCACATACTATAGGTGGAGAAACCGCACTTACACAGTGTGACTAGTTGTGTTTTGATTTTAATGTCTTGCATGTTGTGTGGCTGTGGGCCAGAAAAATTTCGACTCATTAAATAAATTCATCTCTCGAAATACATATACACTGTTGGAAAAAATTTTTTTTCGAATTAGTCCTTAATAATATCATTATTTATTAATGAAAATTTGGCATGTATTAAAACTAACAAGTTCAACATGGTTTATGCTTTTTATTTTTGATATTATAATTGATTTTCTGTTTAAATCTAAAAATTTTATTATATGCCTGGAAAATAAAAATCGGCAGATTTCTACAAACCTCTCAAAAACTTTTCCCGCCAAAAGATAAAATTGTGGAATAATTTATTACCCCTTAATGAGCATAAATGAAACTAAAATTGTACGTGATTCAGAGGTAGTAAGGTTGCATAAAGAAAACCTCTCGGATTCTGAAATTTCCAAAAGACTGGATATTCCAAGGTCTACAATATACAGTATCATAAAGAAATATGAGAAACATGATACTGTATTGAGATTGTCTGGTTCTGGAAGAAAAAAGTCATTGGATGATTCAGATATCCAGATTATTTTAAATGAAATTGAAAAAAATCCGTTTACGTCATCTGAGAGTATCAAAAATGAAATAGAAAAGACTACTAAAAAATCAGTTACAAGCAGAACAGTAAGAAACTATATCAAAGATACCTCTTATAGATCTGGAGTCCCAAGGATAATGATCCTAAACATACTTCCAGAGTTGTAGGCGAATACTTCATTTTTAAGAATGTAAATGTGCTAGATTGGCCAGCACAATCTCCAGATTTGAATCCCATTGAACATTTATGGGATTACGTGAAGAGAGAAGTAAGGAAAAGAAAGCTGACTAATTTAAGAGAACTTGAGCAGTATGTTATAGAAATATGGGAAAATATCGATTCAGAGCTTTGTAAAAGACTCGTAAAGTCTATGAACGATAGAGTTAATTGTGTGATTCGAACCAAAGGGAAACATATACCTTATTAAATATAATTTCCGAAATTTGTTTTCCAGTCTGTTTTGAAAAAGTATAAATTTTATTGATTTTTAAAGCATATACTAGACCGTTTTCCTCCTTAATATGTTTAAATAATATAAAAAGAGAATTTACTTTGTTTAATTATGTTTAAAGGTTCTTTTCTTTCGGATTAGCGTACTTTTTAAGAAAATTGGCATTTGCCGAAATTTTTTTTCCAACAGTGTATTAGTGCATTACAATTAAAATCATAGTTTGACCATTGACTCATTTCATTCATTCAAAAGTCATGCGACAAAGAATTCCCACATGCAAGAGCCAGTAGAGCTTACCTGTAAGATACTTGCGTTCGTGATGTGGAAATAGTTGCCGAGAGTTGTTTCTATCACTGATGAAGAGTTTTCTTGAATAGTAATTATTCACTGAGTGGAAAAAGCGATTAAAACTTCGTGAAAATGGATTGGTATATATACCTGTTCTGTGACCCTAACCTTGCGTGTTAATTTTTATGCGTTAAAACAAAATTTGACCTTGATATTATGTGTCTAATTTATTTCTAATTTTTATTATTTTTTCGATTTATTTGACAATTTAATCATTAACTTTTAATTTTAATCATTTCTGACTAAAATTATTTTATTTTCGTTCAATATATTCATGAACTCTTTTCTTTTTCCGTAAATTGTTAATTTTCGGTCAAATCTTTTGTTATTATTTTATTTCTATGTCAATTCGTGCATATCTTGGTGCATTTGTTAATATTTTAATTTAATTTTATGTTTTCTATTTTCTATTTTTAATTATATGTTTTCTCGCATTTTTAGGTGGTTACTTGATGTTTATGGGTCCGAATTTGAATTTTGCATGTTATGTTTGCGTGCTGTTTCCAATCCATTTAAACAAAATCTTGTACTGGCCCAACAGTAAAATAATAATTGAAACACATATTTATTATAGTTATATCTTAATGTATATGAAACAAATAGTTATGTTAAAATGTCTATTCATATAGTTATCATATAATAGTGTGGGGTTTATGGTTTCGTTGTGACCTTGACTCCAGGTGTAAATGTTTTCTGGCCCCAATGGTTACCCGTTGCTAAACAACGTTGATAGTGTAACCATCGGCGTTGAGATCGCCAAATGTGAGCGACACGTTGGAACTGCTCTGGCCCGATCTCAATTCGGTTCAACGCACTGCCGTTAGAAGGCCTATGTGCGATTTCCTTCCTTTGGTTCCCTGCTGAAATATGTTCACCTTTCGTAGTTATCTCTTATTGTTAGGTTGGAATCTTATGCTCGGCTTAGACATAATAACACTACGAACATCTTTTTCAACGCATTTATTAAGCATTACAAGGTGATTGTCTATAATTGAAATTGCACATCTCGAACTTAAGCCGCTCGTCGTTTTGCGCGCTCAGCCCTCCCTGGTCGGTGTTTATTGGGTCTGTCCTTGGGTGTAGATAGAGGTGCCGCGTTTCGATAAGTTAGCTGTGCCGGGGCGAATACTAATGGATATGTCACTGCGGCCCCTTCTTGGCACGCTGACAGTCCTGTCTCCAAGCTCTTAATTTGCGTTCTCAGATTTTGGGTAAGTTGCCGTTCTCCAGCCCATCCCTTAAGTGCTGCCTCCATCTTCTGGTAAATGGTTTTCATCCGCCTCGGTTCGATCCAAGTTCCTTTGACCTGTTTAAATTTCCCGAGTGATTTTTAGAAGTTGTTGCTGAAGATCTCGGTTGGCCGCATAGGCCTTGTCCAGTTCCCGTTGTAAGACGGGGAATTGACGCCCTTCCATCTCTGTAAATAACACATTTTAATTAGAACAATTTTTTACAGTTGTAGAAAATTTATCATTTCGTTGCTTATCACTAGGTCGTCGTCGGTTATTTATGACTTAGCTTCTGATTCACTGATAAAACTAATGGCGGCTAATAACAAAATTAACATAATGCGGAAAACATAAGAATCATTTTAATAGTTTAATAACGGGATATCAGAACGCGAAGGTAACAAGATTTATTTAATTCAGGGATTAATCACAATTCATAATGTCTCTACTTCCTCTTCGTACCATATCGATTCTTGGCATATGGATGCTCGCGATGAGTTTCAGCCGGTCTTCCTTCGTCTCGCATCTCCTTCGGCAGGATGCGTTGCGAGATTACTACGTCCATATCCGCCATACGTTCCTGGAGCTTGGGATCATCCAACTCGTATGACACATTATATCGCGGGGCATACCCGTCAGTGCTGGGTATCCTGCCTGCCGCGGTGTCCGCATTGACTCTCTGTAGGTACCGCTTGGCTGGCTCTATTTGTCGGTTAGTCTCTGCTTGATGTACCTCGAGGCGCGTCAGCAAGTATTCAGCCTGACCTCTTATCTCCCTAGCCGGGTTGCGTCCCGGTTCTCTCTTGATCACTACATACGGAAGATCCACCTCGTCCGAATCCCTTTGCGTGCCGGATCGGGTTTCACGCACCGGGGATATAGAAAATCTCGCGTCCCACATCGCCTGCCTACATCTGGCAGCCGAGTGAGCGGGGAATTGGGCTATTACTCGGGATATGTCAATCCACGAGTCTTCTAGAAAACAAGAAATATTTTAGTCTGGTATTTTATTTGTTTTGATTGCTTAGTCTCGTAATTTATTCCGTTGCAGTACATATACGTCATGTGTCAAAACTCTCGATCACGGGTCCTATTCAAGTAATAGTTTTCAAAAATTTTTCGCAGTTCGTTGGTAGTGGCCCGGAGTTCGCACATGAAGTCATTCCATTGAGCCCTTATTAAGGTTAATTCTTCAATCGATCCCGTTTCATCTTGGGTTAATGAATTATTAATGATCAACCTTCTATTTAATTATACTGAATAAATTATGCTCTATCAAATTTTCTCCGGGTGATAATATTTGACTCTTCATTTTTACTTTCTCCAGTATTCCTAATTATACTCATTTGATTTAATAATTTTTGTTTTAATATTTAGAGCTTCTCTTCGATGACTCCCAGAGATTTATACTAGATAATTATTATTCAAATATTTCATACTAACACTCATTGGAAATCTAATTTGACTGTTTTTACCTTTATAATTACTATTAGCTTGTGGTTATAAGATCTTGCCACTTGTCCCTTCTAGTTGTACACAATCTGTCCCTCTCTGGTCTGTTAGCGTTCGAATTCATAAATCATCGGCCGTGTGAGAAAACGCTTACCGGCATAGAATTCACTTGACATAATGTAATTTATAAATCACGCTTTAACCAGTAATCTTAGGAATCCTTAACGAAGGTTTAGTTTAGTTATTACAACTGTCACTACTAGGCTACAATTCGATCTAATGAGGGTTTGATTTTGGTGGCACTCTACCCCGCTTTCATTCCGGGTTCGATAAATCTCTAATTTACTTATGATAAAAATCTGCTTCACTCTCATCTAATATTTGTCTGAGTTAATTCCAATAGTGATTTAATAAATACCTAAGTTAAGCCTAATAAAATAACTTTTAATTTAATCACAATTGCGATTTAAAAAAGGCTTAATTCAGTCATAATAATAATTTTAGTGGAGGTCTGCCCTTATCGCACTAATAAATCTGCTAAAAATCTCATTTGATCATAATATTACTTTAACTAAGATCTGATTTAATCATAATAAGAATAATCTATTAAATATTTGAGTTATTCCTAATAATACAATCTAATAAATATTTTGATTAATCATAGTAATACAGTCTAATAAATATTTAAGTTAATCATAGTCATACAATTTAATAAATGTTTAGATTAATCATAGTGATACAATCTAATAAAGATTTAAGTTAATCGTAGTAATACAATCTAATAAAAATTTAAGTTAATCATAGTAATAATTTATTAAATCTAGTTAAAGCATGATAATAATTTACTTTACTTTGCATTACAGATGCGAATCGAAAGGTAAATCTCAATCCCAAAAAACGTGTTCAATATTATCGTGGGTCTACCTGAATCAACTCCTGGCCTACACCAACGACTTGCCATAGTAGTTCGGGGTTTCAACATTTACGGGAACTAATTAAACAATTGTATGTCATTCGGCACTTGCTCGGTAAATCAATCTGTATCATTTTCATTGTAAGATACTCCAAAGGTTAATAAATCACAAGAATTCGATCAACTCAATAATTATATTTATACTGTTAATGAGAGGCTATCATAAATCCTTGCTTATTCTCATTAGTGGGTCTTCACTGGTAGTTGCTTGTTGGCTGGGTCGGGTCTGTACTATGGCTCGGTAAAGAATTAAGATTATGATGAAGAAAATTTTAATAATTACCCGAACATGATGGTTCATCAGCGCTTGCCGTGTTAGGCTCTTTATATCCTTGATGTGCTCTCGAAGTTTGTGCGTATTTTTTCTACATGTTATTTAGTACTGTATAATGAAATATTTTCGCCAAATCAGCTTTTATATCGGTTGAGTGTGTCCAGTGGGTTAGAAAATGCATAGTATGCACATACCTCTCCGATAACAGCTGTTGGCTAGGACTTCATCAGTTGCCGATAATTGTGGCACACTGTATATTGATTTTATCTAATTTCCTATCGTGGTATTTTAGAAAATATCACCTCTACTTTCTTTCTCTGTGGATTTATTTATGGGTCGGAATTCCTCTGAAATTATGACATTTTGGCTAATGGCTAAATGGGAATCGACTGTCAAACATTTCACTGATCGGACTTTCGTTTTCCTCCAAGGAATTTATGGTGAACGATCTTTTTCCCAAGAATTATTACTGTATTGGACACTCGACTGAGTGGTAAGCTATTTGTTATAACTCTTACATGTGATAGTATTCGTTCCTAGTTCGACTCTATCTAATTTCGTATTCCCTTATTAGTCAATCAGGCTTTGGGACTCTCTCTCTCGGAATGGTATTGGGATGGGTTCAAGGATTGACACTGTTGGATTGATATGGCTTATGTCAGATGGGATTTACTATTGTTATAGTGAACATTTTGTAATACAACCTGTAATTGGAGTTTATCATATCTCTTATGTTCTTTCAATGATTAAGACGATTTTGATCACGATATAATGCATTATGTACTTAACGAGTAAATTTATTCATTATTATATTTTCTGTTTCGACAACACCTTTATATTAACCTAATTTTTATCTGAAGTTTGGTATGTACTATTTTATTTAGGGACTTTGTTATTATTCAGTTCGTGTAATTGATAATTATCATGTATCTTCGTGGGCAAAATACTTTATTAATTTTCTGGCGGTTCCTCGTCATGTGACATTGGATTTTAAACTGACACCCGTGTGTTTTCCTTTGATATTTATGGGTGGAGTTTCGGGTTTAGTCTCGCGATTCATTACATTAGCTAGTTCGTGTTGGAAAAACCTGAACGTTTATGCGCCTTTGGGTCTGGGTTCCCTTTGGTATCTTTGTGCTTTCCTTTTGAAGATTATTATAATTTACAAAATTAATTTCGCTTAGGAAATGATAATTTGGGGTTTTATTAATTTTATATAATTGCTTTATCAATCCGGTTAGCTCGGGTATTAGTCTCATTTACTCTCTTTACATTTTTATTTTAGCAATGATATTAATCCGAGATTTTAGTTTTATTAACAAGTTCTTTACTAACTTTTAGAAAAATTCTTTATATTTTGGGCATAGCAACGATTTTACTATTAAAATTCCCGTCACCCTCCCTTAATTGATCCTAGTGGTGGGTTACAGGGTTTTGATGTTTGTTTCAGACGTTCTTACGTTTACCCTGGTACCGCCATATAAATATTTTCTAGCTACCACTCGGCACCCGTTGCTAGGCAACGTTGGAAATGTGTTCGAGTGGGTGGATTGTCCGCAAAAAGTGAGCGTTATTACTAATGCTGTAATTGCTCGGACAATCCCTGGGTTCAACGAGCTGTCGTTAGAAGACTGGTGCTCGCTTTAATCTGCTGGGTCCCTGTGTAAGTCTTTAAATTTTTTTTTATATGTGTAACCTTGTTTTACTCATCGAGAAAATTATGATTGGAAGTAATAGATATGAACATGTATATTTAAATCACATCGTAAACTCAATTCAGGTATTGGTTAGGTCTTTATTCAATAGTCGAGCGGCTCGGCGCTTCGCTCGCTCCTTTCGTCCGGGTCGGTAACTGTTGGTTGTTGTTGTGGTGGGAGTTGCGATTGTTGTTGGAGTCGCCGCCGGTTCACGATATGCCAATTGAGCCGGGGCAAACACGAGGGGGTAGGTTACCGCTGCCCCTTCTCGACAGGCAGACAGGGCAACCTCCAACCCTTTTATCTGGATTTTTTGGCTCTGGATCAACTGTTTTTCCTCGGCCCACCCCTTTTGGGCTGCGGTAAGCCGTTGGTAAAGGGATTTGGCCTTTCTGGGATCCATCCATGTAGCCTTGACTTGTTGGACTTCTCGGGTTAATTGGAGAACCTGATCGAGAAGGTTCTTATTGGCTTGTTTTGCGTGAGACAATTCCATCTTCAAAATTTGTGAAGGCTCCATTACTACAATAGGGAATGTTAAAAATCTCATTTATTTATTAGAAAGTCTCAGACATATGGTTAATTTAAACACATGGTGGAAAATTAGGTTACAAAAAAAATAATACTAGTAAACACATATTCTCAGAAATTATATATTTTATTTGAAAATTACATAGCCGAATTTCAGGAGTCACTGGGGTTCGGAGTCCCGGAAAAACTTTTCTATTCCTTCTTCGGGAGAATAGCCCGGAATGATAAACACGGGTCTTTTCGTGTTGCGGGTCGGTCTCGGATTGGATGGATAGACGTCCGCGAGTCGTCCGCAGGCAAGATCATCTTCCACGTTCGCCAGGTAACTGCTGGCTCGGTCAACTAAGGAGTTGACCCTGCGCTGGTGTTCTTTGAGATGGGCCAGAAGTGCTTGGGCCCTCACAAGGATGTCTTGGGCCGGACTGGGGTCACTTGGTTGTCTTCCCTTCCGGAATTGTTGCATTGTGTTCTCTATTAGGAGTATGTCCTCCCATCTGTTTTCTCCTGGTTGGGGCACGTCGGGGTATCTTTCCTTATAGGTACGCCTCCATGCCTGACGCCATTGGTCGGCTTCTGATGTAGAGATCCAAACAAAAGGTCCTGATCGTTCTAAAATAACAAAATGATCGAATGGGTTCCAACAAAGCTTAAAGATTGTCGGCAAATTTACTGTTCTTATTATAATTTCGAAAAATTTGTCGGGGAGTCCTTGTCATCTTTCCTAAGGTAAAGTTTAAGCTCTCAATATGGGTTCCGCTTCCCATTAATAATATTTTCTATAGGAACCAGATTTAATTTCGCTGATTTTATCAAATAAATTACGCATCATCGGACTAGTTAGGATAAGGGATGTTTCCCGAAGTACGTTTATGGTGAAATGTCCAAAGAAGGCTCTATTAATAATTCTAAATCGAACAATCTTATTATAAATTTCGCGGTTTGCTCTTATCCTGATACCACCCTATTTCCTATGGTAAAATGAAATATAATTCTATTCTTTTAGTTTTATAAAACTCATTCTTTTAATTTACTAGTGATAAATTTGCGTACCTTCAGTTACTGAGCGACCCTAAATGGCAAAAACTAAAACTCAAAACTTACGTTAAATACTTATTAAATGGTTAAAAATGATAATCATGAACTAGTATCATACAATCAAAACCCCCTAAATTTCTAATATGTTAAACTAAAATGTATCTTGCGATCAAAATTTTCTAAATTTCTAATAAGAAAAAAAAATAAATGTATCATATAATCAAAGTGTTCTAATTTTCTAATACGTTAAAAATGAAAATATATTATATAATCAAAATTTTCTAAATTTCTAATAAGTTAAAATAAAATATATTTTATAATCAAAGTGTCCTAATTTTCTAATACGTAAAATAAAAATAAAAATATGAATACTGAATTTACTGATGTTTATTGATATCGAACGACCGGCCTAATTTCGTGATACTCTCATAATATACGAGTAGAAATCAGCTTTCGTTATTTCAGAAAATTTTTACATTAAGAGTTCAGGTGGGTAATCATTGTAAAGATTTTTAAGAAAGGGTTTTGAAAAGACGGGTCCTCGAAGTTTTAACCTTTTCGGTTTTACCAAAAATTTTAAATAAAACAAGAAAAAAACGATACCGGTTAACCGCTTTTGTTTGGGCCATTCCCCACAAAGAACCGTCGTGATACGGGTCCATCCCTTAGAATCACGAGATTTTAATAAGAGAAACCACAAAGTCCTTGCCATACTACTGGGGTAAGTGGTTATTGGTCATAATTCTATTTCTTATCTGCATTGTTTTAATGTTGGATAAAAGATAGCAACGGCTGTTTGAACATCCTTTATTGTAAATCCAAAATTAAAATTGCTAGATGGTTTTGGCCGAGTAAGAAGGCTTTTTCTGAAATGGCCCTAGATTAATCTGGTCTTGTACCAATTTTTGTCGGATAAAATTAATTCTCTTTATGGCTTATATATATTAAAAGAGAATCAAAAAAAAACCTATTTACTGTGAATATCCGAGCGGAACTCTACCGGAGTAACTCCTTCTGGGGCACTGGTTGACGTGCTGTGACACGAGGTGTTAGAATGGTTCTGTATTGTTGCAATTTGAAATTTTAACTAAAGAATTTACTCTTAGTAGGTCGTTATATTGGTTTTGGCGGGGACACACACAACTACCGGTGCGCGTTTATGTAGTTGGACGATACCCATTGGTATGTCTAGACTGTTCAAATTAGAGATTTTTGTGCATGAATCCGCGATATATTCTCTCTACCCCAGAGAGAATTCCGGCACACCAACTCGGTAATCAATAAACAAATGAAATTGTGAATTTTAAGGAGGCTCACAATCAAAACACGACACTACGAAAGTTTATTTCGATTTTCAAGATCAGTAAGTTTAATGTCACTGTTATTTTATTTAACCTTAATTTTATATTTCTTGTAGTGGTTAGGAATATTCGGGAAAACTATGATGGGTGCAATGGGATCCAACTCCAGTTCAGTTCTAACCTTATTCTCTGGATTCAATCAGCGCAATTATTCATTTTGGAATTTCATGACGTAACATGGCAAAGTTATTATTTGGAGTATTTATTATGTCTATTGGAATAAATTGAGTTGTGTTTATTATGGTGAGACTTTCTAATCTAAATTTTTAATTGAACTGATTGTTCCTTGTTTAAATTTAATCATTCACATTTCCAAATTTTTGTGGGTTTATAATATTTGGAGAAGCTGGTGAATTGCCGTCAGCAGGGTTCTATTTTCGTTTAATAATTATAGATATTTTGCTTTGGATCGTTTCTATTTTACCTCCTTAGTAGTCTGATTTTAAACCTCGCATTAATTACTACCGCATCTATTTTTATTTAGTAAACATATTGTCTGGGTTTTTATAGCTTAAATCGTTTTACTGTTTAATTCAGTAAACTAATTCTCCATGCTACTTTAAGATCAAGATTTTAGTCCTCGCTTAAGTAAATATCGACTCTCCATATTATATCAGGGTTATATCAAGCTAGTTATTAAATTTTAGCGCGAGATGACGTTTCCAAATTTATGATTTGGCCATATTAGGTCTTTTAGATTAACTTGACCATATTAACGTTCGCAATTCCGGCTAGAATTTATAGTTACTTTTGGTTCGTAATCTTAACTTAGGTTGGTTAAATATTATTAGTTCGTGGTATTCACTCAATATTTATGGTTACTTTAGGATCCTATCAACAACTTGAAATTTTCGGTTATTTTAAATTTATAGTGATAGTTTGTCTTTAATTTAAATTCATCAAAACGATTTCATTTTTGTTATTTCTCCGTCACCTTCCCCTTGGTTGACCTTAGGCGCGTTGTGTTTATATTATAGTTAATGAGTGCTCACTGGACTACTCGGTGTGGTGATTTTTGAGCCGTGTGTAGAGTAATTTAGGTCGATTTTAAAGAAACCGAGAAACGAGGAAGTAGCTAAAAAACCACTTCCTTATTTCTCCTTTCTTCTATATGGGATAAGATTGACGTTCTGATCCCTGCGTTCCGCACGCCGGGTCTTCACGGGCACAGATCATCGGCGATATTCCACGCACTTACACGAATCTGAATAATATGTTGATTTTAATTACTTGTAATGTGTCTTGGCTGTGGGCCGGAAAAATTTCGACATAAAATAATTATAGAAAAATAAGTTGGATGTTATCAATAATTTATTAATAATAAAAACAATATAATAAGTACCTGATCCAACGAACAATTCATCATACAAAATACTACTCTCCCAACGCCGACATCCAAGCAGAGCTCCATCGAGATTGCGAGGACGCGAAGTGGAGAGAGAGTTCCAAAATAAAACTCACCCTAAAATAGATTTTTAAGAAAAATAAGTCACGATTTTCAAAAACGTTTTTTGATGATGATTTTTTATGTGAAAATGTATCGGTATATATATCTATTTTTTGTCCCTAACCTTGCGTGTTCTTTTTGATTTAGTAAAACAAATTTTGACCTTGGATTTTTCTAGTGTATTCTAATCTTAATTTTTATTATTTTGAAATTTTATTTGACAAATTTTTCTTTAGATTTTTAATTGAATTATTTCTAATTCAAATTATTTGATTTTTATTTCATTTTCATGAAACTTGGTATTTTTTAATAAATTGTCAAATTTTGGTCAAAATCATTGGGTTTTCGTGTTATGTTTATATTTAATTCGTGCGGATCTTGGTGCATTTTGTTATTATTTTAATTTATTTTTATGTTTATTATTTTATATTTTATTATCGTTTTCTCATATTTGGTAGGGTTTAATTGATGTTTTAGTAAGTTTGAATTTAAATTTGCATGTTATATTTGCATGTGTGTTACCGATTCATTTAAACATTTACAAGGCCGTTTGTGTTCTGGCCCAACACTAGGAAAATTTGTGTCAATGTTAAGAGATTATGAGTGCCCAATGGACTACTCGGTGTGGCGATTTTGAGCCGTTTATTGTAAATAATTTCAGTTCGAGTTTATGGGAAATGAGTGCCGACGAAACAGCCAAAAGACTATTTCCCCTTCACCCTTTTCCCTTATACGGAATGATATTGACGTTTCAGCCCCTGAGTTTTCACGCCGGAGCCTTCACGGGCACGAACTATTGGCGATTATACACGCACTTACACAATTCGATTATATGTACGATTTTAATTACTTGTAGTGTGTTTCGGCTGTGGGCCAGAAAAATTTCGACAAAAGAAAATCTACTTGTTTAGGTAAACATATATTTTTGCCACATAAAACATCATCGTTGTCGTTAATAGCATATCATAATTCATAGTACATCATAACCCTCTTCCCACGCCGACGCCCAAGCAGAGCTCATTCGAGGTTGCAAGGATGCGACGTGAAGAGAGTTTTCGAACATCCTCTCACTCACATTAAAGTTTCTGGCTTCCACAGATTAAAACTGATTAAAACGATTGAACGATTTCAAAAACTGATTTTAACGATGATTAAAATAATGTGAAAATGAATCGGTATATATACCTATCGTATGACCCTAACCTTGCGTGTTAATTTTGATTTAGTAAAACAAAATTCGACCTTGTGATTTTCTAGTATATTCTATTCTTAATTTTATTATTTTGTAATTTAATTTGACAATTTTTCTTTTGAATTTTTTAATTGAATTGTTTCCAATTCAAATTATTTGATTTTTATTCCATTTTCATGGATTTTTGCATTTTTTGGTAAATTGTCAAATTTCGGTCAAATTGTTAGGTTTTTGTGTTATTTTTATGTTTATTTTGTGCGGATCTTGTTGCACTTTGTTATTATTTTAATTTATTTTTGTGTTTTATAATTTTATATTTAATTGTTTTCTTTCTCCTATTTTAGCAGGGTTAGTTGGTGTTTTATGGGTCTGATTTTAAATCTGCATGTTGTATTTGCGTGTGTATTACCGATTCGATTAAACAACTTGCAAGGCCGTTTGTGTTAATATATTTATCAGAACTTTTCTCCCCAAAATTTACCATCCCCCGAATTCTGCCGCTCTGGGCTATAGCAAATAATGTAAATCCAGCCCTGGTGGGGAGGAGTGGAAGGACGCTTGTTGAGCAGGCTCCTGACCACTGACGGTTCTGACCGTTTGCTCCTGTCAACATTTTTTCCGGCAACGCGACCTTTACAAGCTTAACGGTACATGATTATCGCGGAGCACTTTTGAAATACTCGCGAGCACCAGTGCTCCGCGGAACACCGACTGGGAACCACTGGGTTAGCGGTTCGTGACCTAGCAACTCATGTATACAACTGTTGGGCCAGGACTGGATTTTGTTTAAATAAATTGGAAATAACACGCAAACATAACATGCAGATTTAAAATCAGACCGATAAACATCAATTAAACAACCTTTAAATGTGAGACAGATATAATTAAAATATAAAATCAAAAACTTGTGGGGTTTATGGTTTTTATGACCTTGACCCCAGATGTAAATATTTTCTTGCCCCCAATGGTTACCCGTCGCTAAGCAACGTTGGTAATGAGATTGCCAAAGGTGAGCGGCCTTTCGGAACTGCTCTGACCCGACCTCAAACTGGGTTCAACGCACTACCGTTAGAAGGTATACGTGCGGTTTTCTTTCTCTGGTCCCTTACTTAAATATTTTCATTTCTGTGATCGTCTCTGATTTCTAATTTGGAATATTCTAGTCGAGTTGTATCAAGTAACGCTATGAACACTATTCTCAAAACATTTATTAAATAATGCAGAGTGATGTCTATGATTAGGATTTCACATTTCGAACTTGAGCCGCCCGCCGTTTTGCGCGCTCAGATCTCCCTGGCCGGTGTTTGTTTGGTTTGTCCTTGGATGTGGATAGAGATGCCTTCTCTCGATAGGCCAATTGCGCTTGGGCGAACACTAAGGGATAAGTCACTGCCGCGCCCTCTTGGCACGCAGAAAGTGCTATCGCTAACCCCTTGATCTGCGTTTTTTGGCTTTGGGTGAGCTGTCGTTCTTCAGCTCACCCCTTTTGCACCGCCTCTATCTTCTGGTAAATGGCTTTTACCAGCTTTGGTTCGATCCATGTCCCCTTGACCTTTTGGATTTCCCTGGTAATCTGCAGGACCTGTTGTTGTAGTTCCGGGTTGGTGGCATGGGCCTTATCCAACTCCTGTTGTAGGATAGAGAATTGTCGTAACTTCATTTCTAAAATAATAAATTTTTAATTAGACCTGGTATTACAGTTGTAGTAAATCTATCGTCCTATTAATATAATTTGTCTCTCAGTCGCCATAAATTGGTTATTTCTTACCCTGAGATTCGATAACAAAATAGTGAAACACGAAAAGATTTATTTCAAGCGATTTAATGACAAAATACTGGATCGTGAAAACAAATAAGGTTTAATTCAAAGTTTTTTGTTCAAATCGTGCACATTAATAATAATCTATGGGGTTTCTACTTCCTTTTCTTGCTATATCGCTCCCTTGCGTAGGTATGGTCGTGGTGAGATTCTGCAGGCCTTTCTTCATCTCGCATCTCCCTTGGCAAGATAAATCGATGAACCACCACATTCATGTTCACCATCCGCTCTTGTAGTTTCAGATCGTCAGTGCTGGGTATCCTGACCACCGCGCATTTATCCGTCTCAAGTATCGTCTTGCTTGTTCCACTTGTCTATTTGTCTTTTCTTGATGAGCTTCGAGGCGCGCTAGTAAATATTCGGCCTTGCCCCGCATCTCCTGGCTCTCTTTTGATTGCCACGAACGGAAGGTCGACCTCGTCCGAGACTCTTTGCGTGCTGGATCTTGTCTCGCGTACTGGAGAAATGGAAAATCCCGCGTCCCACATCGCCTGCCTACACCTGGCAGCCGAGTGAGCGGGAAATCGGGCTATTACTCGGGATGCATCAATCCACGAGTTTTCTAGAATTAAAAGGAGCACTAAATGCATGAACGGAAGTTTACACTTTTTATTTTTAGTTTAGGAATTAGCTTAGGCGTTGGGTATAATGGTTTAACTAGGTTGGTTGCGGCCGGTTTATGTAATGTTGAGAATTCCGTACACGGTGACCTTAAGGGGACTTTGCAGTTCGCGCAGCTCGTTGACAGAGATCAGGAGTTTAATTTGGGCACGGTTCTATGAGGTCTTTCCCTGAATACATCATCGCTGCTAGTTAGCTTTAATTCATTTCGTGTCTCTAATTATTAGTTATCAAATAATTAACTCATATATGACTTAGTATTCTCGAAAGATTTCTGATGATGGTTCTTTTATTGTTGATTGTCGACATTTATAATTTCGTTTATAAAATATAATAAAATAATATAAATAAATTTCTAAGGTGGTTTACGAAAAAAGTTAAAGGAAATCAGTAACATAGCTAATTTCTTATCTAGTTTATGAAATAAAATACAATAAAATACACTAATTTTCTAATTTAGTTGATGGAATAAAAATAAAATAATAGAAGATAATAAATTTCTAATTTGGTTTATAAAATAAAAAGGGAATAAAAGGATGAACTTCCAATTTAATTCATGAAATAAAATAAAATAAAGTAAAATAATGAATTTTTAATTTAATTTATGAAATAAATTAAAGTACGATAAGATAATAAATTTCTAGTTTAGTTCATGACATAAAGTAATGTACTATAAAATAATGAATTTTTTGTTTTTACTAGTGAATTTGTCTCTATGACTACTGTCAAAATCAACGGAGTATTCAATCTGAACACTTTAAGTAAATTCCGATTCCAGGTAATGATTATCTAGTTATAACTGTTGTAGGAATTCCGAAGACCGCTGGGTCATTTGAGAAAGATTTGGTTAGTTCTCCAAACTTCTAGTTAACGTGAGATTCAGTCAAATCCAAATCACTTTTAAAAAAATGTAATTAATTCGTAAGGACTTCATTTAGTATCGACCTTACGTAATTCCATCTTTTACCTAACAAAAACATCATAATTGAATCAGAGGTAGTTTATTTAATATTAACTTTAATTAACTCAAGTAATTTCTTCAATAAAGATTTGTTTAATGTAATTTACTAAACTTCAAAGATATAGCCTCTGCTTTAATTAATTTAAGTAATTTCTTTACTAGAGATTCATTTAATTTACCAAAATTAAAGATATAACCTCAACTTTAACCAATCTAGGTAATTTCTTTAATAAAGATCCATTTAATTTACTAAAATTTAAAGGTACAACCTCCATAATTGAAATAGACTCCTCAAAACAACAATCAGCGTACGCATTCATTAATTTGAGTTACCAATTTCTGATGAAGTGTGGATCTGACCGAACTTCTCTTAGGTCTACTGGTTTATTTTAAATAATACTGTAGATTCGTTTCCACCGCCTCCCTGTCAACGACCTGCGTACATGATGCTGGGTTCCTACGGTAATGGTTGATAAGAACGGTTGGTTGTTATCTAATGGTCATTAAGATTTGTTTATTTGATTTGAATTTAAATACTGTACGATCAGTTATTGGACAATGACTTGTTTTAACTTTATTAAAAATTTCGAATCGGCCAAATGAAAGTATTTATTTCTATGACAGCAGTGGGTGTAATCTGTTGATATATCTTGTTGGTGGGCTTTCATCGTGCACGAGGTTGCGGCAGTTTTCCGGGGTACTAGCACTCAAATAGGTCGATTAACGAGATGGTTAAATGATTTCCTAAAATTCTTACCCTCATGTTGAGTCCGATTAGCACTCATGGCTGCAGATTCTCCTCTATCTTGCTCTGAAAACTCTCTCGGGACCTGCATATTTCTTCTAGACATTTCTAATGTTAACTAGTCAAGCCTAAGTCACGCCGGATTATATATTGGCTGTGTGCATGCCAGGGCAGAAAATTCCTAAAATCCCACACCTGATCTGACTGTCGCCGTGTAGAAAATTATTGATCGCGAGTATGTGTGCGTGCTTGGAATCAAAATTTTCTAGTGATATGCATGCTACAGTTAAAGGTCGTATGCGGATGCATTTTATCTTTAATTACAAGGGTGTGATTCTCCGATCTATTCGCTTTATATGTATCGATCCACTCACGGAAAAATGCCAAGTTGGATATTTATAAAGCGGATGTTTGTTCTACTAATCGAAATCATTTTCGTCCATTTTAAATTCACCTAACTATTATCGGTTCATTCATCGTTTGGCCATTTGGATCATTCCCGTCGATTTATTTCAAATGTAGGTACTCGTTATTATTCTAATTTGGTGAACCATTAGTTTTTCTTTTTGTTTTAGATCTTTTAGGTTTTCGATCTACCGGTGCACTAGGAATTGTTGGAAAATTCTTCATCGCAGTATTCCAACTATTTGTGATATTTTTGATTAATTCCTACCGGTGTACGTTATTAAATAAATTCTTTGGAGCCTTTCATTTATTTCAGTTTTGTTTGTTGTTATTTATCTGGGATTGGAGTAATTTATTGGAGTAATTTATTTATTTTTGGCCGGGAGTTCATGCTCTTATATCACATATCGGTATAATAGTTGGTGAATTTTTTGGGTAAATCTTATTTTTCGATACCTTTTCCGTCTATCCATTTCATCTATTCATTGTTAATAACTCGCAATGTTATTTTCTTATCCCGTTAGATTTTGATGGTATTTGTGGTCGTCGAGTCGCTCTTTGCTCAAGGTCGAGATTTTTGTCATTGTAAATATTCAAATCGCGTCGTAAGACTTATATGCTTATTTGATATTAAGGGTCCTGGTCGGGGTTTTACCTAGTTGGCTAAGATTTCGGAATTTACTTGTCGAACTACTGTGCTGGCTGTCTAAGAGTACTGCTGGGAAGTTGTTAATTTTATATAGAAATCGAAAATTGGATCTTAGTTATATTTTATCTTACAACTCCACATTCATCGAGGATCTTTATATTTGTAACTAATTATAGTAGTATGAATTATCACGGTTCGAATTTTCGTTTCGTTTAACATCTTTGTTTTTTAAAATTATGGGTTTAATTCGAATTTCAATTTCATCTAAGAGTTTTACATTATTTACATTTATTCTACGGTTTGATTTTATTTAAATTTCTTTATGGCATACTATTAGAAAGTTATAGCAACGATTTTTATTCTCTAGTTTCCCATTACATTCCCCTTTAATTGATCCTAGGCGCGTTTGTGTTTATATTACAAATTAATGAGTGCCCACTGGACTACTCGGTGTTTTAATTTTTAGCCGTGTGTGAAGATAATTTAGGTCGAGTTTATCGGAATCGAGTGACGACGAACCAGCCAAAAGACTATTTCCCCTTCACCCTTTTCCACTATACGGAATGATATTGACATTTCAGCTCCTGCGTTCTCACGCCGGAGCCTTCACGGGCACGAACTATTGGCGATTATACACGCACTTACACAGTTCGATAGATGTATAAGATTTTAATGACTTGTAGTGTTGTAGCGGCTGTGGGCCGGAAAAATTTCGACAGAGAAAAAATCTATTTGTTTATTTAAATACATTTATTGCCATATAGTACATCATAGTTGTCATAATTTTATTAATAGTACATCATAGTTGTCATGATTTCATTCATAGTATATCATAGCTCTCTCACCACGCCGACGCCCAAGCAGAGCTCATTCGAGGTTGCAAGGATGCGACGTGGAGTGAGTTTTCGAGCATTCTCTCACTCACATTTTAGAATCTCTGGCTTCCACTGGTTAGAACGATCTTTCAGATTAAAACTGATTTTTTAGAGTTAACTCGATTAAAATTATGTGATAATGAATCGGTATATATACCTATTGTACGACCCTAACCTTGCGTGTTAAATTTGATTTAGTAAAACAAAATTCGACCTTGTGATTTTCTAGTATATTCTATTCTTAATTTTATTATTTTGTAATTTAATTTGACAATTTTTCTTTTGAATTTTTTAATTGAATTGTTTCCAATTCAAATTATTTGATTTTTATTCCATTTTCATGGATTTTTGCATTTTTTGGTAAATTGTTAAATTTCGGTCAAATTGTTAGGTTTTTGTGTTATTTTTATGTTTATTTTGTGCGGATCTTGTTGCACTTTGTTATTATTTTAATTTATTTTTGTGTTTCTTGATTTTATATTTAATTGTTTTCTTTCTCGTATTTTAGCATGGTTAGTTGGTGTTTTATGGGTCTGATTTTAAATCTGCATGTTGTATTTGCGTGTGTATTAGCGATTCATTTAAATGATTCTCAAGACCGTTTGTGTTCTGGCTCAACATAAAACACTCGGAGACCCATAAAATTGCGACCCGCAATTTCAAAAGTCTTTTTCAGACCATACTTTTCTACATTTGTTTGAGTTTACGAGCTCTCTGGTCGTGATCTCAATACCCACATACATAAAAAGTTTCTACGTTATAAATAATTATTAAGATAAAGATGGACTTATGGTTCGGCTACTATACGTATGATCAAATTGAAGTCAAATAAAATTAAAGTGAAGTTGAATAGTTTAGTTTCTAAATCATTGTGAAACAGTTACTATGCAGTAAATTTAGTTTCGAACGAATCATTGTTTTCTCTGGTGACGGCTTGAGTTTCACTTTCGAGATGATTTTCTCTTTTGGTTGGGTTTGATTGACATGGTTGATTGATGGAGATGCCTGCGAGTTTTGATGTTTCTTTGTTTTTCTTAATATTCCGGATTTGATTCCATATTTCCCAGTTTTTCGGATTGGGGTATTTTATCTTTGTCGTTTTGTAATAAGACAGCATATTAGGGTTACGACGTTCAAAGTTATACTGATCGTTAGGATTTTCTCAACTTGCGGGATTGTTAAGTTTGGTTCGTACTTCTGTCGGGATTTATTCTGTTGATGTCTTTTGGCTGACAATGTGATTTTTAGGATTTCACGCATTGGTTTATTCTCGGAGTTGGCTTTGACATTTTCTTGGATTTGTCTGATGATTATTTTCAAGGTTTTCTTTATATCTAGGTTCTCATTTTTTATTCTTGATCCTTCGTCGTTTTTATCTAGAAGGGTTTGTATCATGTGCTGGGTTTTTCTGATACCTTGCTTTAATTCATCGTTTGTCTTTTCATTTTCTTTTATGGGGCATTGATTTCATTGTAGGGTTATTTGTTGACATTCCTCATTTTCGGGGTTTCTGCAAATCTCTTTATAGTCTGAATGGGTGAGTCCTCTCGCATCTCTCTAAAGGGTTTTCAGTGACGCATATTCTCGTTATTGGCATTATCATTGTCCATAGTTTTAGGTTCATTTCTCTCTTTTTCTAATATACATTAGTGGTTCCATATTTATTTACAATGTTATTCATCTATATATAGTGAAGTTTATCCCCCTTTTACTCTTTCTCTTTTCTCGGAGGTGAGTGTATCTCGCACTCTTCTATTGCCTTTCTTTCTGAAAATCTCATTATTAGGACTTGGGTTTTTATTAGTCGTTCCGTCAGTTTTGGAAGTTCTTTTAATTGTTCTTTGTTTTCTTTGATGGTCTTTCGTTGGTTGTTTATTTGCATTCGGAGATTTCTCTCGTTCGCTTGCTTTCGTTCGAGTTTGCGTTTTTAGTTGATCTTGTCGGTTCTCTACCTCTCGGTTTTTGTTTCAGTTCTTGGAGTTCTTCTTTTAACGATTCAATTTCCTCTTGAGTTTGCTGGTGATTTTGTTTTATTTCTCTCGCTTCTTTGCAACTTTCTTTTAGCTGTATTAAATATCTCTGTTCGCCTTTTCTGTTTTCTCTCATTCTTTCTGCTTCTGTTTTCCAATAGTCTTCCCAAACTACTCGAGTTTTTATCTTTGCTAATTCTTGTCTTAAATACTCGTTTTCTCTCTTTCTCTCTCTGCTACTTCCCATACTAGTTGTTAATTTTCGCTTCACTGTATTGACTACATGTCTTGTTTGAATTAGTTGCTGACTTATTCATGCGATTTCTAATTCTTGTTCTTCTTCTATCTCTCGCCACTCTTTTCTTTCGGTTCTCCATTTCTTAATATAATACTCTAATGGGTCTTGTTTGATTGGCTGTGCTAATTGAATAGGAATTGGTTGGTATTTGTCGTATTTATTCTTGCCGTCTTCTTGATTCATTTGAGTTTCTACTTCATTCGGGTTCATGCTAAATATACATTAGTTCAGCTTTTTACCTTTTTCTGTTTATATCATTTTTTATTATTTTTATCTTTTTACACTTTTTACAATTTTCTTTTCTTTATTATACAAATGTTTCCTCCGTCTCACCAAATCCCTCATCTGGTTCCGCGGGGATTTTGGTTGGTGCTTCCGTTGGAAATAATGATATGAGTAAAATCGGTGGTCGGTTCTGTAGTGTGGTATCTCATTTTGATATCTGCAACTCCTTATCTAATAGGTAGGTGAGATATTCTACATTTTCTGTCAGTCCTTCCACTTGAGTTTCTAGATGATGCGTATTTTCTAAAGCTTTCAACTTTTCAATTTCCTTTCTTAAGTTCTGCTCGTTTTCCTCATACCCTTGTTTTATCGTTTTTATTTCTGCTTCAACTTGTCCTCTAAGTTGCTCATTGAATTCGAGTTGATGTCGCAGTTGAATTTCTTTGTATACCACTACTACTCGATGTCCATTCACATCCTGTTGTAGTTCCGTTAGTTTCTCGTCTAACTATTGCTTTTGCCGTTTTTCGTCGGTCAATTCATTTTGTGTTTCCACTACTTTCTGGTTTAACTGCTCAATCCATTTCCTGTGGCTAGTTTCGTTTTTTCTGAGTCTTCTTATTGTATTTCGTCTGATTCGTTCATGGAATCCCATTGTTTGGTTCTGGTTACTATAATCTTCGATTGTATGTTTTTGTTCATTGATCTGCACCCATAGTTCCCAATCTTCAGTATTTATTAACTTCTTGGGTAATAGTCTTATTTCTTTCTTGACTTCTTGGTATTGTTCTTTCCAGTTCCTCGCTTCCATTTTGATCTATTCTTCCTTGACCTCGTTTTCCTTTGTTGCTCCTGTCTTTGTTTGAGAGTTCTTTCTTGTTCTAGTAGCATCTCTTTCATTCTAGTTTGTTGAAATATTATTTCGTGATCTTGTTTTAGTATGTGCTCCCATTGTTTCGAGTTTCCATCTGTTAATAGTCTGCATTCTATTCTCCATCTTTTCGCTTGTTCTGTTAGTTGGACTATCATCCTTTCTTGTCTGTCATCTTTGGGTTCTCTTACCCTTCTGGATGGCTTTCGTCCTTGATTTCTCAGTTTGTTGACTTCTATCTTTGCGTCTTCCCACTTGGCATTGTAGGCTCTTGTTTGGTCTTCCTCTTCTGCTATTTGTTGAGAATATTGCCTTGCGTGTGCTCCCCAGTTGTTTCTAGCTCGTTCTTTCTCCTCTTGCCATTTCGTTTTCCAATGTAACGCTTGGCGCTTTGCCCATTCTTTGGCTTGTTCTTCACTCATTCTCTTTGTCCTTTCTACCCGGTATTTAGTTCTTATCTGTTCCACTTCTTCTCGCGTTTGGTTTAGGATTCTACAAGTTTCTTCTCCTTCTTCCTGTATTTCTATTTCTATATCTTTTATTATTTCTTGGAGTTTTTCTATTTCGCTTTGTTGATCTTGTTTGTCTTGTTCTAGGGTTCGTATCTCTTTCCTTTGATTTGCAATTCTGGTTTGGTTTTGAAAGAATTCTTTTATCCGCTCCTCCTCTCGTTCTTTGTAGGGTTTCTCTTTTCCTTCTGGGTATGCTATCCATTGTTCTATCTGTTTTTCCCATTTTTCTCTCATCATTTTAGTTTTTATCGTCTCTTTCATTAGTTTTTCTTCTGCGTCTAATCACATTTCTTTTAATCGTATCGTCTTCTGTCGCCATTGTTCTGTTTCCTCTTTTACCGCTTTTAATTGTTCCTGTTGGTTTTCTGTCGTTATTTTTGACTTCCTTTATTACTTAGTTGTTCATATCGTTTTGATTCATTGGTATTTCTAAAATTAATATTAGTTATTTTCCTCTTCTCGTTTACATCTTTAATTTTGGAGTTTTTGGTATACGGTTTTAGGTATTATTTACACTTTTCACGCTTTATTTACTATTTACACTTTTTATACATCGTTTCCATCCTTCTTCTACTGATCAGCGAAACGGAATCCCTTGATCCGCCCGTTGATCGGTTTTCTACATACTAGACATATATTCACTTTTAATCCACATGCTTTGCATGTAACCATATGTCCACAGGGTGTATAGATTATTTCGACATGCTTTTGCCAACATGTTACACATTGATGTTGCTCTAATATCGCTTCTTTTATCATTGACTTTTCTAGGTTTTCTTTCGGTTTTTCTTGGTATTGTTTGATGGCTCGCACCGTTGCTTGTGTCGAGTTGTACCATTCTAAGTTGTTGCTCAACCTTTCGCTGATTATTTTTCTCATCGTTTTGGTATTTACACCTGATAGTAACATTAGGGTCCTTGTTTTTGGTCGATCTAAGATATCTTCTACTTGTTGATCTGTGATTAATATTTCTACATTCTTCGATTCTTTTTCCTCTTTGTACATGCATTTTCTTTTATGCTTTAGTTTTGAAACGTTTTGATCTGGCATTGGCTGTTGGTTCTTGCATCCCTCGCACATTATTCCTCGTATTGTTAGACAGTATCCTTGACTTGCAAATTCTGCCGCTCTTGGGTTTCCTTTGAAAGTTTCTATCCTTTCTTCGAATGTTCTCTTTATAGTTTCTCCTTCCCATCTTAATTCAGTTGGGTATTCAAAATTTCTAGTTATTACTATCTTTTTCTTTCCTCCTTTTTCGTCTTTGTCTATTTCTAATCTTTGGATTCCCTTGAGTCTATCCGTTGCTTAGTTTCTGACGTCGATATTAATTATAAATGGACAGGTTGAGAATTTTTTCTGGTGTTCTTGTTTTGCTGTTTCATCTTTCCTCCATTTTGCGAGTCTCCCTTTACAATAGATGCAAGTTACTTCGTCTGGAACTTTCGGTGTTCCGGTAAAATAGAATCCTTGTGCCACTAGTTCTCTGCTTTGCTGGTTCGTAAATATCTTGTTATCCTTGAATGTTAAATATCTTTGTTTCTCTATTCTCAGCTGCTCGTCTTTTACCGTCAGTTCTGAATATATCCTTTTCCTGATTTGTTGAGGCATTCTTGTTCCGTCATAATTCATGTAATATGCAATTGCTGTTGTTAGTATATTGATTTTTTCTTCTTCTGGTTTTTTCCATAGTTTCGCCCACATTGATTCTGATTCCTCTCTTATCTTCACTGTTTTCTCTTCGCTATTTCTATTCACCATCTAATAATAAATGTCGTCATTCTTTATGAAAATTTTAATTTTTTTTTCTGATTTTTCTGATTATTTGTATTTTTTAATTTTTATATTCAACGTCACAGAGATGGTGTTGTTGTTTCGATAATTGTTAATGATTCATGCCATTTTACAAGAGTTGTTTAATCAGTTTATGGACATCTTTCAATGATTTATTTTTCATAAAATGTCAAATTTACGTCGAATTATAGTGCAAATCCTATTTTTGTTGCCAAAATAACAAAATATCATGTCACACAATTCCCCTTAAGAGGTTAAACTTACATTTTAACAATGATCGATCGAAACACCAGATTGCCTAAGTGTTTCCAATGCGTTCAATTAACACAGAAAAAATTAATGAGATCTTTGTAAATAATTGGTTTTTGCGTTTGGAAACACCTAAACACGTCCTAAATGACCAAAGCCTGCAATTTAAATTCAATCGCTTTCAATTTCATACCAAATTACTGGAATCACAGAAGCTTCGAACAACGGCATACCCCATCAAACAAATGGCTTATAGAAAGATTCAATAGAAAACTAAAGAACACTCTACGAAAACTTGAATAATTAGCGATTGTCATGTGCACTTTAACTTATACTATTAGACTAGAGCCATGGTACATTATCTGCCTGGCTTCTTTTTGAGTCTAATACTTCATTAGCGAATGATCAGTTTTATCTAGATGCGCCATCAAAATATCTCAAACATACTTTTGAAACCTTAGCTCAAAGCCGAGTTTTCCAGAAAATGTAAAGATCCATATAATAATTAATCTCCTTAAAGCATCGAATGTCTTGTTGTTAACAGAACTTCATACTCGGTACAGTGGCAATTTCAAAGTTATAAAAGTCCATCAGAGAATAATACCATGTTGATTATGGTAGATGAACGACATAATATTATTAATCTTTGTAATTTTATATATTCGTTTCACCCAAAAACAGTTTTAACATTTTTCAGCAACAGCTTCAGAGTGAAGTTGATACTTTATTTGTGTTGGTTGGTTAGTCGATAGCAGTTTTATAGATCATTAATATTCAATAAACTCCATAGCCCGCCAATAGTGTAGTCCACAACTGCACTTTTTTCTGCTGCAAAGAGGCTGTGGTTGTAGATTATATGTTCGCGTGACACACTATCTACACTATTTCTTACAGCTTGTTATTATTTTAATTTACTATTGTTGGGCCAGAACACGAACCGCCTTGTAAATGTTTAAATGAATCGTTAACACACATGCAAATATAACATGCAGATTTAAAATCGAACCTATTAAAACATCAATTAACCCTACCAAAATATGAGAGAGAAAACAGTTAAACATAAAATTATAAACACAAAAATAAATTAAAATAATAACAAAGTGCAACAAGATCCGCACGAAATAAATATAAACATAACACGAAAACCCAACGATTTTGACCGAAATTTGACAATTTATTAAAAAATGCGAAATTTCATGAAAATGAAATAAAAATCAAATAATTCGAATTAGAAATAATTCAATTAAAAATTTAAAGAAAAAATTGTCAAATAAAATCTCAAAATAATAAAATTAAAGATTAGAATATACCAGAAAATTCCAAGGTCAAATTTTGTTTTACTAAATCAAAAAGAACACGCAAGGTTAGGGCCGTACAATAGATATATATACCGATCATTTTTACACAAAAATCATCATTTTTTACTCGTAAAACAGTTATTTTCACGATGTAAGTGAGAGTTTTTATTTGAAAACTCTTTCCACGTCTCATACTCGCAACCTTAATTGAGCTCTGCTTGGGTGTCGGCGTGGGGAGAGCGGTGTATTTATGATTTTTAAATTTTTATGATTAATGTATTGGGTAAATTATATTTTTATTTTAAGAAATATTTAAATAGCATCAAACTTTGTTTTATATTGTCGAAATATTTCCGGCTCACAGCCGAAACATACTACAAGTCATTAAAATCCAACATACTATTCGAATTCGTGTAAGTGCGTGGAATACCGAGAATGATTCATGCCCGTAAAGGCCCCGGCGTGCGGAACGCAGGAACTGAAACGTCAATATCATTCCGTATAGTGGAAGAGGGGGAAAGGGAAACAGCCTTTTGACTGTTTCCCCGTCTCCCAGTTTCCATAAACTCGACCTAAACTATATTCACATACGGCTCAAAATCACTACACGAGTAGTCCAGTGGGCACTCATTAACTATAATATGAACACAATGCGCCTAAGGTCAACCAAGGGAAAGGTAACGAAGAAATAGAAAAATGAAATCGTTGTTATGAACTTAATACGCATATTTTTAGTAAAAATGACGGATAATTAAAAATTCAAAATGTTATTTCGCCCCAAAGCTAATAAAGTCGTGGTCATAAACTCTCATCGTTATAAACTCCTAACATCAAAATGAGAATCAATAAAATTACTTAAGTAAACGTAACCCTATTGCGATTGTTGTAAGGTCCTAACATTATATTGAGAGTCAATAAAAGTTTCTTGAGTAAGCGTAAATTTAATGCGGTCGTTGTAAACCCTCATTGATTTCTAGGTTAAGGTCGGAAGTGAAAAGATACAATAATATAATTGTTGTAAATTAAAAATTTTCATGTAAAATACAATAAAGGTCCCTTAAATATGGAAGTCATTTCAACTCCTCGATACTGATTAAAATAGATTCAAAAGAGAGGAAATAAAATAAAATTTAATAACTACAAACTCTCGATGTAATGTTTGGAACTAATATAATTTAATAACTTAAAATCAATAAAATCCCTAATAGGAAATCAGTCGATTTAAATATCATAGACGCCCAAAATGTTGATAAAGAACCCATAACCTTCCATCATTTGATGAATAAATACGGGGTACGTCAGAGTTTTCCGATGTAATACCCAACATTAATAAAACATAATTAAATTAGATGATGAATAACCTCAGGTTCACTCTCACTCGGATACTTCAATCAATAGTAACCCTCTCGATAAACAATCAGGTGAACAAATAAAGACGAGGAATAAACAACTTTATTACATTTTGAGCCTCATAAACTTCCCATTAAATTCCAAACACCAAGATCTTGATATAACCGAGGATTTTATAGAAGCCCCGAATTACGCTAGCATCAACCGTAAAATTCTGTAACAAATTAACCTTGAACCACTAAGAAGAGATCTTGTGTGAGCATCAGCAATAAAAATGACCTTTTCATAATATTGAGAACCATATTTTTGTGAAGCAATAAGGATCTTATAATGACACCCACGTTCATTGAATAGAGACATGATAGACACGACTGGCAATCTTTTCATAGACGATCATAACAATAAATATCCCTAAATCTGCTTACTGGTGATTCTCGACAACCTCCCCTTGCCTTGAATAAAGAGAAAAAATAAGATACTCCACCCTCCACGACACTAAAATCATACCATTTATTATGTCGACTGCCAATAACAGCTTGAACAATATATATTTGGCACAACCAGTTCACTATGAGTCGACCCTGATAGGATAAAAAATCATTAAAACAAAAAGAATCTAATTATCCGCTTATACCACTTACAATGTTGCTCCACCAGACTAAAACGCCGATTCAAACCAAGCGGGCGTGAATCTATAAAAGAAATCAATAAAATAAAGGTTACCGGCAGATTAAAATGCCTACCAGATACTAGGATACGACATCTAATTCTACGAAAATCAATACAGCCCATCCCCTGCGTATGACGTAATATTAGCACAATATTAAAAGTTAAATCCCTGAAGGAATAAGAATTTAAATTTGTAGAAATTAAATTTCAAATAATACTTGTAGTTAATGCGATCTATTCGGAATAAATTATCGATGAACTGCCAGCGAGCCAAAAATTATAAGAAATAAATAACGCGATAAAATCAGTGAAAATCAAAGGCTCACCATACACATATGCTATGACTTTTATCTCTGCATGAATCGAAAATCTCTCTTGCCTAATACGACACCACCGAGCTTAACAGACACGCCCAATTTAAAGGTCACGCACACTCGCCTTACAGAGGATTTCTCGGGCATCACGATTCCGGCAGTAATAAATATAATCAATACATCACATGCAGGTTATAATGACATACCTGCAAGACACCCCACTGTATCAGCTGATTCTAACCAGCAGTGCGAGTAGACACCTAAATATTTTTCTTCAATCGACACCCCGAACTATATAAGAAATATCAACGAACTGGGATTAATAGAACAATTACGGGAACGGAAAACGAACAAAATGAATAAAGATCCGGCAGTTCAGATTTCCGACGATGACCTAATTCTAAATTCGAAGGCCCAATCATTAGGTGACTTTTATTTTTCTAAATTTCATAATTAATATATATGAGTTCCCCATAGGAATCCCGCAGCACCATTCCCAATGCTAATTTTTAGACTATAGATGCCATGGCAGAATCGAATTAAATATTATAGATATGATATTACTATGATCATTATTTTACCTGGATGAATTCTTGCTGAGCCAAACTCCCACCAATATAGCTCATGTACCCTGTAGCCAGCTCTTGAGTATGAATGATGTCATTCCCGTTTACGACTGCCGTAGTCTGCAAATTTTGCTAAGATCTCAAAAAATCCCACAAGATTCATTGACCCAGGAGGGACTATCCGAACGATAACACGACTTTACGAGAGGATTTTTTTTGTTCATGAAAACAAATAATTCAAATACCGAAATTCAGCTGTATCTCAGCGATGAACTACCCGTTACTTGTAATGTAAATTTTTTTTCTTCTTTAAACTAGATACTTAAAATACACTAAATTAATTGATTTATTTTTGGAATATTAACTTATTTTGATTTTGATTTCGTTTAGTTTGACGTTTCTAGAAACAATAATTATTACTTTAATATCAATTAATTATTTCGATGAACGGCAATTATTATTTTGATTTTTTTTGGTTCAATTCGGCGAATTCTAGAAATCAATATTATTAATTTAACTTCAATCAACGAATGTTAATTACTATTTCGATTTCCGTGTTCGTTTAAGTTGACATCCCTATGAACGTTAATGGTTATTTTACATTCATTTAATTCCTAAGAACCTTGATTATTAACCGATAGATTAATTTTAAATAATTACCTATTAAGTTCCGCACGTAATAATCTAAATGAAATTTAACCAGAAGGTAATATAATAAATAAATAAAAAATAACGTTTATCATAATTAACTACTCAAGAACGGTACTTACCAAAAAGATTAATTACTAAGTAATTTAGGGTAGGGTAAATCTTTGCTCAACTTTGATGACAGCGACTTCATTTCCTAGGATACGAAAAGGCAATTAATTAGCTAATTTAAACAAAGTCGGATATAAATCGGTTTGCAATTAATATATTATATTTATTAGCCCGAATAACAGTATGACCGATATCTGCATATGGCTAACGTTTAATTTGAATTTACCGTAGTCTAAATCGAGTTACTCTACATTCACAGCATTAATTTAGTTACGTACTTTAAATTAGATTATGAGTAGGCGGACCCGACAGATGAATTACAAACCCGCATTTAAATTCGTACTATCAAATAATCATAAGTGTGAAAACCCCTTAAACAGTCGTAACCTTTGGACAACGTCGTAACTATTTCAACAAACATACGGAGACTCTTCACGTAATCGAATTGTAGATGCATCGAGAGCCATTATTCGTGTCCCCACGCAGGCTGCTGATCAATGGCGACAAGCCATGTGGAACGCGGGCTTCACTGTGCCCCAACCGAGAGAGCCCCGATGGAATGCCTTGCGAACTGTAGAAGATTGCTGGGCACTGATGGGTCCTTAAAATAGTTTGAACTGTCTAAAGGTTACTATACCCACTCAGCGCCTGCACAAGAATTTTAAACCGCTAGTCACCCGTCAAAATTGACGTTGGTACTGTGAACTAGTGAGTGGAAGGTTAGCAAAAGGTGAGCTCCTTCTCAAGAACTGCTAATGCCCTAACCTTCCTCGGGTCCATGAGCTGTCATAGAAGACTTCATGGTCTACTCGATCGTCCCTTTCTTGCCTATTAATTTATACTTTACCTAATCAATTGATTCCCAGCTACTCCATATTCAACAACTTCAACACCATCCAAGCATCCATAACAGTTCAACATTAAAGTTAACAATAATAAATTATATTTAAGATTAATAAACAATTAACATTTATAAATTTTACGATTAATAAGCTATAAACATTTATAAATTAGGTCAAATTAAATACATGATCACAGAGTTAGGGTAAATTAAAATCCGTTGGCATCTAAGATATGACCCAATAGGCGAGCGCGATTTAACTTAAACTGTCGCTCCCTCTCCCTTTTATTTGGGCGGTTTTTTCTACGATTTCTTTTTGGTAAATCCTCTGACGTATGGGAGGGGCCTGAGGTTATGGGTCTTATGCCGTCGTCTCTTCCGGTGACATTCATCAGCACTATGGCCTGTTGTTCTTCTGAAAGCGAGACACCACTCCGTATGAGGCCTGTACGGATATTGTCCCTAAGCTTCCATTCAGCTACCTGCTTCTCAAGCTCCTGGGCCTTCTGTTCGGCCGACCGCAGGGCTTCATCCTTCTGATTCAACTGGGCCTTCAATGTGTCTATTTCTGTCCTCAATTTGGTTGTTGCCTCGGGACGAAGCCATGTTTGCTCCATGTAGCGGCACTTCCGTACCATGGCCTCTGCCCTCTGGGTTTGTACTATTGCGGTTTGGTGGTATCCGGCTATATCCTTGCGAAATTGCTCCAACATTTTTCTGTGTGGGTCCATTAAACAAAATTTCTTTTTAGTTTTATTTCTATAAATTATAATGTGCATATAACAAAGGTTAGTATGATTATCTATCTTCAGGACAAGGGTTATGTCATCTGGATGAGGGGAGAGATGAGTAGGTTAATTACTTAATTATAACAGGCACCAGCAACAATTACATTGACAATGCCTGTGATAACCAGGGGTAGGTGCTTAATCATTACATTATTAACGTTATAATAATAGTACGAAATTTATTTTTCTATTTAAGAAACTAATTTACAAAATTTAAATTTATTAAAATCAAATATAAAAATTTCAACTTGAATTACTACAAGAAATTTTTCCAAAACTTTTATTATAAAATGAAGATAAAAATAAAAAAATTATTATGTAAATTACATTATACCATTTGAATTTTGTTTTATCAAGTAAATTATTTCTTGCTTCTCACTCGTTGTCATGGCAACGAGTCAAACAACTGGTAATTGATTTTTTTAACCACTTCTACTTTATATTTTATGTTTTTTAGATATTCCAAGGAATCCCAAGACAATCGTGGCTGTCTCCATGCCGCTGGCATTCCCACCAAGTATGATCTTCCTTTTATTAACCATTTTATTCATTATTAACCACAGGATGCTCGGAAAACAACCCGCAAAGAGGATCCCGAAAATTGGAAACTATTCAATGACAATTTTTCTTTTTATACAGGTGATATATTTCTTGGTGTATTTTTATTTAATAAAGTTTACTGTTTTTATTTATTTATTTTTTCTACGGTTACAATAATTATTAATAAGGATAATTTTGGTAATATTAATACCATTAACAATCATTAAGTAATCATAATGATAAATTTGGTAATAATAATAATCATTTCCAATTAATTATAATGACAATAGCCACAATGATAGTAATATTAATAATACTACTACTACTAATAATAATAATCATAATAATTTAGCAATTAGTAACACAGATAATACTAACAAGGATGATGTTAATATAACAATCATAATAATAATAATCATAATAATAATAGTAATGATAATATATTAGGGACAGTGATCGTAATAATATTAATAAAAGGAAATTTTAGTAATGATGGTGTTGGTGGTGCCAATAAGAAAATGTTACCGATAATAGTGTCAACCAATAGTGGGAGTATTATGGGGTATTAGGAATAATAGTACTATATAGTTGGTTATATTAATAGTAATGATATGTAATAATTACAATAATGATAAAAATAATAATATTAATAATAATAATATTTTAGTGATAATAATAATAATAATAGTAGTGTAGGTGGTAATAACAATAATAATAATAGCAATAACAATAATACTTTAATAATAATAATAATACTAGAAGCATACTGAGTAGGTTATTGAATTTAATAATACTATATAGTTTTAGTAATAATAATAATGTACTAATAATATTAATAATAAAAATAATAATAATGATAATAATAATAATATTTTAATAATAATAATAATCATGATATGAAAATAATAATACTAATGATATTAATAATAATAATAATATTAATAATAATAATATCAAGATCATTCTAGGAATAATGATTTAACACCAGTGATATTATGTGCCGACATTAATGGTACTATATAGTTTATAACAATAATAGTACTATACCAATAATATTAATAATAATAATAATAATAACGATAATAATATTTTAATAATAATAATAATAATAATATTTTAATAATAATAATAATAATAATAATATTAATAATAATAATATCAATATGAAATTAATAATAATCTTAATGATAAAAATAGTAATGAAATAATAATACTAATAATATTAATAATTATTTGATAGCCTTAATAACAACAGTGGATGGGTTTAAAATAATAACCAAAATAATAAAACTATGAAACCGTCAATGCCAACAATGATAAAATTAATATTAATAACGACGATAGTATCATAGAATAATATTATTAACAATGATAATAATTATCAAAAATAAATGAAATTAATAATGAAATCTTTAATAATAATAATAAACATAATTGGTACGTCGACAGTGGTTTTATGGATTGTGGGGTTGTGGATTTAATTTTGTGAACTGAACGGCATTCGATGTCTAAGTAACGAGGTAACGTACAATCTTTTGGGGTGATATTCAAAATCGATTTTTGCTTCTATGTTTAACACGTAAATTAAATATGAGCGATGATGTCGCAAAGAAAATCTGATCTGTGGCCGATTGAACTTCCTAATGTGGTTGGTCGCGATTTTTAATGAGCTATATAATACTTTTATACCGGAATAGAATTTGTTATTACACAAAAAAAAATCTTTATAATTCTTCTAGATGTTAGTCTATATATTTTTCGTTTATTGTGTTATAAAACTTTCTATTTAACCTTTCCCCAGGACCTCAACACTACTCTTTCGAGGGTTGGGCGATAGGATTTAGGAAGGGCAGAATACTGGGCAGGCCTGGTTACTACCGGCACCGCGGCTTCCCCCCACTAACGACCGGTTCGATCCGGGTATCGAAATAAAAACAATTTGATTTTGTCGATTAAAATTGGTTTAATGTGCTTTTTAAGTTTATATTCTTCTATGATGGATGTTCAACAATAATTGAAATCCGTCAAATCCATCGATCATAAAAGAATACTCTTTAAAGCCTTTTCAAAAACAAAATTCCCTTTTAAAAAGAAATCAAAATAAATAACAAAAAAATTCATTAATAGCTATCATATTAATCATATAGAAAGAACAATAAATTGGTGGGTTACAGGGTTTCGTTATTTGTTTGAGTTAACCTGTGGTTGCCCCAGTAACGCCATACAAAATGATGCTAACCGCCACTTGGCACCCGTTGCTAGGCAACGTTGGTAATGTGTTCAAGTGGTGGATTGTCCGCAAAAATTGAGTATTATTGCTAGTACTATAATTTCTCGGACAACCCTCGGGTTCACGAGCTGTCGATAGAAGACATATGCTCGCTTTGCTCTGTCCCTTGTAGAAATTCAAGATTAGGTTCTTATTTGACTGTGGAAAGGTGAGACGAAGGTTTGGTAACGTGATGCGGATATTTATGATAACGCTGGCATACGAATGTATCTAAGCAACAAATTGACTAAGAATATGACTACTCTATTCGAATCAACAAAAACACGCAGCATTTATGAGTTAATGGGTTTGAAGCTGGGTTGCTCGACGTCGGGCACGCTCCTTACGTCCCGGCCGACGATTATTTGGTAGAGCGATGGACTGGTCTGCGGATAGAGTACTTTTCTGCGGCATCTGGGATGGGGTGAAGACGAGCGGATATGTTACCGCTTCCCCCTCCCGACAGACTGCTAAGGCGACTTCTAGTCCTCGGATTTGAGTGCGCAGGCTCTGATTGAGCTGTCGCTCTTCAGCCCAACCTTTCTGTGCCGCCGTGAGTCGGTGGTAGACAGCTTTCGTTTTTGCTGGATCCGACCATGTTGCCTTTATCTGCTGTATTTCGCGGGTCATTTGGATAATTTGGGTGAGCAGATCCGCGTTTGACCGCCTCGCGTGATCAAGTTCGGTTTGCAGTATTTGTAGGGACGACATCACTATAATAAAAGAGAACCTTTTAATTTCTTATCGACTTAATTAAATCATAATTTATTTATTTAAACAAAATTAGGAAACGAATCCATCTATAAGGAGAAATAACACGAACGACATTTAATTTTGAATTCATTTACAACATGAACATTGTAACTATTGTCTTTATTCCTCTGGGAAATGTCTTTTTAGGCTTTTCTTCAGAGCCGCCACCGTATAGGGCCGTCGGGTATCGCGGACTGGGTGAGGTGGATAAGCCTCCGCAATACGCCCGACGCGGATGTCCTCCTCTACGTTCGCGAGGTACATCCGGGCTTTTATCACATTGAGATCCACCTGCTCCTGCACCCTTTGCCATTGGGTGAGGAGGTTCCGACCCAATAGTCGCCAAGTGGTAGGGTATGACCACTGTGGTCAAAGTTTGCTGATGACATCTGCGGCTTGTGGTACCTTCTTCGGGTGCTTTTCGTTAGTTGTTTGGGTAGTAGTCCAATCGAGTGGCATGATCTGAAACGATATTGTGGATAAACCATTAAGTACGCAAAATTTGAAATGAACTTTATCCAAACCGGCTGTACGGTTTGATATTAGTTAGTTATTTTTGGAAGTGTCATGGTGAAATAATTATTAATGGGGTCGGTGAAAGAAGAACATCTATCGGGATTCGTAATGGTTGTGGGTCGTTCCGAAATTGTTAACACTCGCGGATTAAACTCTTCATCAAACGACCATAGAAATCTTTCCTATGACAATCAATACGTTGTAATCTACGGGCATTTCAGGCTAACTTTTGGTTCACAGACTAAACAACACTTCTCATAATTAAGATATCGAACTTATTTTGTACCTAATTAATCGGTGATCGGTGCAGTGTTTGAGGGACGAAATAAGTCGGAGCATTTAGAAATTATTCAATGTAAAAGCGTTCAAACCATCATTCTAGTTTATGCACGTAGCATCCAGAAACGCGAAGGGAATAACCTATTTCTCGGATTTTTAAATGTTCACGAGTATTCTCATTCGGAGAGGGCGGAATGAATTGGTAATTTGGCGTAATTCTTTTGGAAGTTACTATCTGATTTGGGTACTATGCTAATATGGGTGATTAGAGTTAACTAAATGATTAAATCTTGTTTAGAACTAGGTTATGAGAGATTATTATTTATTGCCGTTTGTAGTTTTAAACTTGAAATAATTTATTTACGTAAAAGGGATATTGTAAATTCATAATTCGATCGATGATGGTCTATCGTGACAGCGGCGCGTTTCCGTTGGATAAATTTGCGTGTTCAGAAGTCGTCGTCAATGATTAACCGGATTTCCGGTTAAATGGTATTTTGATTGATTGTCGGTTAGGTTTAACTTTATGTTTGGTGGTAATTAACGATTCTAGCTTAGTCAGGATGTTATTTTACTAGTCGGTATTATTCGAGAGTATTTTGGTGGATTGGCATGATCTCGTGGTGAAATTTTTGACATGATTCAATATCCGGCATATTACGCTGATTGGTCGATTCGATGCATCTCTATGTCATGGAATTTTTATTCATTTTGAACGGGTTGGAATCCTGGTTATATCGCCCGATTTATTTCGAAATTTTGGAACGGTTTACCACTTCTATTTGTTGGATTTAACTTTCTCGAAATGTTTGCAGTACTTCTATTATCGCTATTGGATTTCTGCAAATGATTAACTTATTACTTCGACGTTAACAATTGAAATGCTTTCATGTTATGGATAATAAACTGGTTCAGATTAGTAAGCCGATTTCTGTATGATTTTTATTTGGTTCGTATAATACATTTTTAGTCGTTTGTTTTAATCTTACCGGGACATGGTCGTGGAACTTCTTGGTTCTCGAACGGTTTTGGGGTTCTTGTCAGTAGTTAAACAAATACTATCGTCAAGTTAATTTTATTTTGTCTCACAACGACTTAAGCTACTTACTTCCCTGATTCCTATCAATGTCGATTTGATTTAACAATGCTGTAAATTTGAACTCCTATACCAGTAATCTTGTGTTAATAAACAGATATTTATTTTCCATTTACAGATTTTTTTATTTCTACCTTTAAATTTTAATTAATAAATTACCCATTTTTATTCAACAATTACCGTATTTCTAACCAAATGACTTAAATTAAACATTACATTAACAAATTATTTAAAAAATTTTTTAATCCATGAATGATTTAATTTTAATTAACGATTACACTAATTCTAAGCGATGAGTTACTTCATTTTCAACTAACTAGTTACTTTGGTTTTAAGCAATGAATGAATTTACTTTGATTAACAAATCACATTAGTTTAACCCCTGAATTTATTTTTTAATCAACGAGTTAATTTACTTTTAACCTATTTTAATTACTCCAATTTTACCCCATGAATCCATATTAATTTACAGAAAAGTTTGTTTCCTAAACCAATGCTTTTCATTACTTTTTTAATTTATAGTTACTTTAATTTAATTCAACGATTGGTATTAATTACGATCACTCGAATTACTTGTTTTTTCTTTAGATTGATAAATTACTTTAAGCAATAGTCTACTTCATTTTTATAAATTATTTCA
The DNA here is from genome assembly GCA_022537955.1 of Schmidtea mediterranea. Lineage (NCBI taxonomy): Eukaryota > Metazoa > Platyhelminthes > Tricladida > Dugesiidae > Schmidtea > Schmidtea mediterranea. The sequence continues at coordinate 136,387,361 of CM039680.1, forward strand.
CTATTTTTAATCAAAGCTTTACTTTACTTTTACTCGAGGAATTACTAGTTTATTTTTATTCAAATTACTTTAATTTTGATCAATGAATTAACTTAATTTAATCAATGTGATATTTTTACTTCATAATCGTTAATTTTAATCAATAATTGAATCAATGAATTACTTGTTAAATGATTTTATTATTTTGTTCATTTTAGTATACCGATGATTAATTTACTTCTAATTTAGTTATAACAACGATTTCAATTCAATTTATTCCCGTACCCTTTCCCTTTAATAGACCTTAGGCGCATTTGTGTTTACATTATATTTACTGAGTGCCCACTGGACTACTCGGTGTGATGATTTTGAGCCGTGTGTAATATAATTTTAGGTCGATTTTACAGAAATGAGAAACGAGGAAGCAGCCAGAGACTTCTTCCTTATTTCTCGTTTCATCTATAGGGATAATATTGACGTTACGACCCCTGCGTTCCGCACGCTGAGTCTTCACGGGTACATATCATTGGCGATTTTTCACGCTCTTACACAAATCTGTACTATGTAGATTTTACTATTGGTGGGTTACAGGGTTTCATTGTTTGTTTGAACTAATCGGTGGTTGCCCTCGTAACGCCATACAAAATGATACTAATCGCCACTTGGCACCCGTTGCTAAGCAACGTTGGTAATGTGTTCAAGTGGTGGATTGCCCGCAAAAATTGAGTACCATTGGCTAGTACTATAGTTGCTCGGACAACCCTCGGGTTCACGAGCTGTCGATAGAAGACCTGTGCTCGCTTAGCTCTGTCCCTCATGATCGTTCAAGATTAGGTGCTTATCTGCCTGCGGAGAGATGAATTTAAGGTTGAGTAACATGATGCGAGTGTTTAGTATATCAATATATCAACGGAACAAATTAAATTAAGAACACGACTACTCTATTTACTTAACCACGCGCGCAATGTTTACAGGTTAATGATTAATCGTATGGATGTGGTAACCTGATGTTTAACCTATTTGATGTATGCGTCTTAACATAGAAGTTTTTGTCGTAGGCGGATACTCGTACGTTGACTTAAGGGAATTTGGACATTGATTCAAAGTTTGTTTACTAACTTTAATTATAGTTGCTCGCATTTTAAGATTTAGGCCGGATGTTGATCCGAGATAACTTAGTCGCGTGTAGGCGTATCCTGGTGGGCGAATGATTTCCGGCGGATTTTACCATTACAACTTAAGCGGTTGACTAAAGGTGAATTACATTGTTTACATCCGGTGATTGTATTATTCGTGTCATATTTTCAGAATTACTGGTCAAATGTTCGCCTACACTCGAATATCTCAATTTCCGGTAAGTTATTTCGTTGACTAGTTTAAATGTACTTTATTATCAACTTTTAGGAAACTTCTACGCTTACCGAGGTTTCTAAGTAGATGCGATACCCTTTTATTGGGATAACTCCGCTATGTGGAATCTTGTTTGTTCAATACACATTTTTGCTCGTCTTAAACTTTGGTGTTTTTTCAATTATATTAGTTTAATTTATGTAAATATTCATTCACTTTACCGCTAATTAATTGGCTATAAATCCTGAATTTACGATAATTAGAAACCTATTTTATAGATTTATGGATTGTTTTAATTCTAGATAAGAGATGATATTATCGGTAATTAATATCGACATCTGTTATTCCGATTTCTAATAGTCTTCCCTAAGGTTATTTGGATCAACTATTGCTTTAGCCCACAAAGTTATTTTAATACTAATAGTTTGAAATCCGTGCATCCAGTTTTACTTTAATTTACATGTTTACGGTTATTCAATTCATCTCTGATCTTAATCTATGAGTTACTTTAATCCACTAATCATAGTTCGTTAAGGAACTTATTGTGTTTATCCTTATTCAATATTTTACTTTACCAGAACTGGATTATTTGGGTTTTTCTCAATAGTTATTTGCACTAATTTAATCATTTTTACTGTTATCAATAAATTGTTACAATTTAATAAACGATATATTTATTTGTATTCGTTTTATTTTTTAATCAATAATTAAATCTTAATACTTGATTTACTCGCTCACTTCTTCGATTTTATCAAAATGAATTAACGGTGAATTATGTGGGGTGACATTGAATTTTTAATCAACAATTAAGTTAAGGGATTTCATACTGTTATTCAAAAATCGTTTTACCTTTAATTGATACGTTTCTTTATTTGAAATCAATGAATTCGATTCTTAACTGCTTTTATTTTTATCGGGGTTGATTTGATCAAGACATTACTCGTTCTTACTCAAAGATCAGATTACTTTTATTGAAATGAATTATAATAAATTAACTGATGAAATCATTTGTCATTACCCTAATCCATAATTTACGAGCATTTAAATTATCTTTACCCAATATTTACTTTAATTTTTAGCCATAAAACACTTTACTTTTATAATCAATGGTTACTTTAAATTTTATGTATAATTTCAATTTAATCGAATTCAATGATTCCCAATAGGTTTTATTTATTTCAAAATGTTAACCCAAAATAGTTATAACCACGATTTCAGTTAATTTAACCCAAGTACCCTTTCCCTTTAATAGGCCTTAGACGCATATTGTGTTCATATTATATTTATTGAGTGCCCACTGGACTACTCGGTGTGATAATTTTAAGCCGTATGTAACATAAATTTAGGTCGATTTTACAGAATTGAGAAACGAGGAAGCAGCCAGAGACTTCTTCCTTATTTCTCGCTTCAGCTATAGGGATAATATTGACGTTCCGACCCCTGCGTTTCTCAACGCCGAGTCTTCACGGGTACATATCATTGGCGATTTTCCACGCACTTACATGCATCTGTACTATGTTGATTTTACTATCTTGCGTGATGTGTCGGCTGTGGGCCGGAAAAATTTCGACATTTCAGTTTAGTTTATAAAAAAATATATATCAAATAATTCATGTATATTAATAATATTTATTAATTAGGACAAAATAACAGAATTACCCTTCATAACCATTCCAAATATTTCAAACAATATCATAAAATATCATAACAGAAAGCATAAACGCCTCTCTCCCCACGTCGCCGTGGAAAGAGAGCCCCAACCAAAATATTTCTCACCTAAAATCAATTGAATTAGCTCAAATAGCTTGAAAATAAGGTTCTAAAATAGCTTCACAACGATTGGAAAATAAGATTTCAAAATAGTCTAAAATCAATTGAATTAGCTCCAATAGCTTGAAAATAATGTTCTAAAATAGCTTCACAACGATTGGAAAATAAGATTTCAAAATAGTCTAAAATCAATTGAATTAGCTCCAATAGCTTGAAAATAATGTTCTAAAATAGCTTCACAACGATTGGAAAATAAGATTTCAAACGATTTCAAATAGTTTTACAATAGTTTCTAAAAATGGTTTTAATCAAATTGCAAATATGGTTAGTTTTCAAAATTGGTTAAAGTCCAAAATTGGTTTGAAAAATGGTTAATGGTTAAGTTAAATGTGAAAATGGATCAGTATATATACCTATTTGTGTGACGTGTGAAATTTGATGCAGTAAAACAAAATTCGACCTTGTTATTTTCTAGCAAATTCTATTATTTATTTTTATTATTTTTCGATTTATTTTTATAATTTTTTATTTAAAATTTTTATTGAATTATTACTAATTCAATTTTTCGATTTAAATTTCACTTTAATGAACTTTAATTGATTTTTTCAATTTCGTCGAATTTGTTATGTTTTCTTGTTATATTTGTATAGGTATCGTGCGAATCTTGGTGCATTTTGTTAATATTTTAATTTATTTTTATGTTTATTATTTTATATTTAATTCTTTTATTTCTCAGATTTTATCGGGTTTACTTGATGTTTCAGTGGGTTTATTTAAATTGCGTGTTATTTTTGCGTGTGTGTTTCTGATCCATTTAAACATTCTTCAAGGCCGTTTACGTTCTGGCCCAACACTATCTTGCAATATGTGTTGGCTGTGGGCAGGAAAAATTTCGACAGAATTATTTATTTATCAAACATATAAAAACAGTTTATCAATATTAATAATATTTATTAAGTATATAACAAATAAACATAAGTTACCCTCCATTCCATTCCATAAAAATAAAAGTTTCATAATATTGCATAGCAAAAATAAAATAAAATAAAATTACCTCTCCCCCCACGCCGACATCCAAGCAGAGCTCTGCCGAGGTTGCAAGGATGTGACGTGGATAGAGGGCTCCAAAATAAACATTTCTCACCTAAAAATAAGATTCAAAGGTAATTTGAAAAATGGTTTTAAAATGGTTTTATGGTTTCAAAAAATGGTTTTTTTAATGTGAAAATGGATCAGTATTTATACCTATTTTCTGTCTCTAACCTCGCATGTTAAATTTGATACAGTGAAACAAAATTCGACCTTTTTATTTTCTAGTGAATTCTATTCTTTAATTTTATTATTTTTCAATTTATTTTACTAATTTTTCATTTAGAATGTTTATTGAATTATTACTAATTCAAATTTTTTGATTTAAGTTTCATTTTCATGAACTCTTATTAATTTTTCAATTTTTGTCGAATTTGTTGTGTTTTCTTGTTATATTTGTGTTGGTATCGTGCGAATCTTGGTGCGTTTTGTTATTATTTTAATTTATTTTTATGTTTATTAATTTATATTTAATTCTCTTTTTTCTCATATTTGATAGGGTTTAATTGATGTTTCAATAGGTTTATTTAAATTGCATGTTATATTTGCGTGTGTGTTACTGATCCATTTAAACATTCCTCAAGGCCGTTTACGTTCTGGCCCAACAAAATGAAAATTACTTCGTTTCAACTAATAGTGACTGTAAAAAATGACAAATGACTAAATGCATTAAATTTTGCTCAGCCAGCACTGCCTTTTATATCATGATTGTTTGTGTGTGTGTTTTGATGCAGTAAAACAAGGAATTTCTTGAATATCCAAAATTATAAAAATTTTTTATTCCTTTTGATTTAAATTTTTACATTTTTATATCTCAAGATTTTTATTAAATTTTTATTTATTTTATTTTTCTTTAAATTTCCATTTTTAACTAATTTTTAAATTTTCTGCTCAAAACCACACAGGCATTATCGTGCTGGCTAAACAAAAAAAAAAGAAAAGGAATTTTTATCAGTTTTTGCCCAACAAGATGATGAGCTACCGTTCGTAGTGATCAAACAAAAATGTGGCCGAAATCCGGCCCAGGAAATGCACGAACAGGCCCGGTCTTTCCTCTCTCGGCTCGAGGATCACCAAAGCCAGGTCAATCTCCAAGTAGCCATGGCCAGGTTATATCTTTCAAATGTGGAAGAGGACATAGCGGCCGGCAGAATTGCGGATACCGACGAATACACACCGCAGGCCAGCCCCACTTTCAATCATGCTGATGAACGAATGAAAGCTAATGTCGTCGTTCCTCCGATGCTCCGTACCAGCCGTACCCGAAGCACAAAACGACCGGTCTTTGTGTATCAGGAGCGTTCTTACTCTCAGCTGGTCCCTGACGAATGTGTTGAGAGGCATAGTCTAAGTCCTCGATTCCGTTAATGACTCGAATACGGAATTACGATAATATTAGTGAAATTAAATTTAGATTTAAATAAATGATTAGTTACTTTCCACGATTTTTTTTGTTGTTTAATACCGTGAATGTTTGTATGATTAATCGAATAACTTAAGATGTGTAGACCAAAATTAATTTCATTATTTACAGATATGGAATCCCTAGAAATTCTACAGAAGGAGTTGGAACACGCACGTAGTATTAACAAGAATTTCTACGAGCAGATTATTCAGATGTCAAAAGAAATCCAACAAACAAAAGCTACCTGGATAGAACCAAAGAAAGCAAAGCTGCTTTATCAAAGGCTCATGGCAGCACAAAAGGGCTGGACGGAAGAGAGGCAGTTAAATCAAAGCCTGAGGACCAGATAAAGAGGCTAGAAGTAGCATTGTCAGCCAGCCAAAAAAGAGTGGCAGTGACATATCCCCTCGTTTTTGCTCCTGCCCAACTAGCCTACCGAAAGACAACAACAGGTCCAAAGACTGCACCAAAGGCTAGTGGTTATCGACCCGGACGTAAAAAGCTGGCCGAACGCCGAGCCGCTCGAATGTTGAAAAACCCGTAACTGACGTATATAAGTGTGCTGTTTCTTGTATAAATATATATTTATTGTTATCTAAATGTTATTTGAGGAATTTGATAAGTGTTAAATCGCAGCAAGTAATATGAGGACATCGAAATGAGTGAATGAGAAGTATCTGGGATTTAGGGATATGAACGATGAAGTTAATAATATAAAGGGACCTAAAAATATAAAAGCGAGTACAGGTCTTCTATCGACAGCTCGTAAAACCCAGAGATCGTTCAGTCAATTACAGGATTAGCAATAGCGCTCACTCTTTGCGGACGATCTACCCACTCGAACACAGTTCCAACGTTGCCTAGCAACGGGTGCCGAGTGGCAAGCGAAAGAACCTTTATATGGGGTTGTCTGGGTAACAACCATATAGTTTAATTATCGCCACCCAGTAACCCACCACTATTATATCTATTAATTTTGTGAGTTTTTTCGTGATATTAATTGTTTATTTGGTGTTTTTATGCTTTGATTTTCAGTTAATTTTATACAGGGTTTTCGTAATTTATTTCTGATATGTTAAAAAATTAATGTTTTTCTTGTATTAGCTCAACGTAATAAAATCTTGATTGCAATAATACTTCAAATACGAAAAATCATAAATAAAATGTTTTATTGGAAAACTTATAAACAATAATAATTTTTCAAAATTAGAAAAATCAAATTATTTACAGAGATTTACTAGATAAAATATTTTATGAAACTTAAAATTTGTCTTTGTTTATTAAAGATATCAGTGACCTTAAAATGTTTAAAATAAATAAAATGTGGTAAATTTTTTAAAAAAGTTAATGCTTAATTTATTCATAAGATTTTGAGAAAATTTACCAGATTTTTCCAAAAGTAAATATTTGGAATTAATTTTAGCAGAATTTTTTAGTTTTACTATTCAAAATTAATGAATAAACAAGATTATGATTTGTCAGCATGCAAAAATTCAAAATTTTATAGATTGATTACAAAATATTTTCCAATTGTTGAATGGATTCAATATTACAGGTAATAATGAAATGGAATGAAATTTATCTATTTGTTTCTTAAGATTTACCTATTTAAAAAACGACATCGTTTCTGGTTTGTCTGTCGGACTCACAGTAATTCCACAGGGCTTAGCATATGGAGCAGTTGCAGGTTTAAGGCCACAATATGGATTATTTGCTGCCTTTTGGGGGCCATTTCTTTATTTTATATTTGGAACATCAAAAGATTTAACTATTGGTCCTACAGCCATATTAAGTTTATTAGTCGCTCATTATTCTTTAGCATCTGAAATTCCATTTGATATAACTTACTCTGTAATCTTATCCTTAATGGCAGGGAGTATTCAATTAATATTAGGATTATTTAGTCTTGGTGATTACTTTTATTATTATTATGATTTCGATCATTACTTATTTATTTAAAAAATAAATGCTGTGCCGAAAACTCATGAATACCTTAAATAAATCTGATTCATAGTCAAATTTAGCAGAAAATTTTTATTATGAATTATTATTTGCTATTTTTATTATTTTTAATTATTGTTAATTAACAACAACAGCAATTATAATAATATTATGCTTATTTTTAATATGAAATAATAAATATTTCGACTTAAAATAGGTCCAGGTCACACAAAAACAAATTTATTAAATCTATATAAAATAATTTTGTTCAGATCTATTAAATTTTTAATATTGGTAAATTAAATTTGAGAAAGCAAAAGTCTTGTTAGATTTTGAATGATCAGGACCTATTTTAGGTCAAAATATTTCATATTTTATTTTGAGAAATAATCATTGCGTAAATTGGCTTACATAGTTATTTATTTAAATAAATAATTCCGCTATCAAACTAAAAATGATTTTAAAGTTTAAATAATTTACATATCGAAAAAATGATGGTCCTTTATTAATAAAAACTCGAAAACGCCAAAAATAAGAAATATATTTAGAGGAAATTATCTTTATTTCCAGTCTGCCATCATAATCTTTGTTAAATCTTATATACGGAAACAATAATGATGTAATAGTTACGATTTAATGAAATCTCAATAAATTTGTTGCTGATTGCACGTTTATTTTAGTGGATTATGATTTAATCACCAAAGCTCCACATAAAATTCTTTCACACTTATTACTGTAGTTTTTATATAAAATTTTAAAATCTTTTAAATTAGTTGTGCTTTTGCAAATTTTTCTATGCTCAATAATATTACTCACACCTCTCAATCGGCTATTTTCCTGAAACTGTGTGCGAAAATGACGGGAAATCTTTCCAATGTATGCGACATTGCACACATAACATGAAAATTTATACGCTAGATAAGAAACTAAACCTATTGGGTTTGAGATTTATTACTAAACATATTTATTGACTTTTACGTTTTGATACTATTTTAAACAAATTTGAATTGTCTAATAATTTTGTTACAGACAATTTTAAATTTCTAAAACCTTCCGAATATGGAATTAAAAAAACATGCGATTTTATGGGTTCACCGTCATTAGGTGGGCTATGGTTGCCATTGTTTTCATTAGGCGCAATCATAAGGCGATCAATGGTTTCCTTTGTCAGTCTTTCTACAAACGGCTTAGAATATCCATTTTTATTCATAAGAGAAACCAGCTTTTGTATACTTTTGTTAGACTTTTCAAACGTCGAACATAATGACCAAGATCTAAAAATCAAACCCTTAATCATGTTTCTATTATATTTTAAGTCACAAAAGCTATTCAAAGTACTGTATAGGCCTGTTTCGATTTCAAAACCCTTAGCCGTTTTTTCGACTAATAAATTCAAAAATGGAAGAAATGAATTGAATTTTTTCTTTTACTGTGAACTTAATATTAGAATGAAGCCCATTCATATAATTTAAAAAAGGAACAACATCACCAGAACTAGAAAATACTAAAACGTTTATATATTTTAGGCTTAACAAAAGGAAATTCCGAAATCTGTTTCTCTAATTTTGAAAGAAAGAAAGATAATAATAATAATAATAATAATAATAAAAATGTTATTTTTAATATCATCATAATAGTACAAAAGTTGAAATGTCATAAAACTTGAGTTTAAATAAAGATTAATATTAAACATATATTTTATTTTTTTGATTATATCAAGTTTTAAGCTATAACCAAATCACGCTAAAAATCAGTAACAACCCAAGATATTTTACGAGTGTGGACAAGATTTTTTTTGGCAGTCCACTAATAAAGAATAAGATTATACTATATTGCACAGGGAAAATTATTACTTTTTCGTTTAAATTTTTTAATACATTTAAAAAAAAAGCGTCTGCAATCATTTTAATTTTTGATTACGTAAAGATTTTCATAATTTCAGTTATTTTCGTAATGATGACAAGTTAAAATAATGATTATTTTTTTGTTTTAAGTCATCCAGGAATGAGAAAATATATTTAAAATAATAATTAATTATAAAAAAAATATTGGTGGATTGAAATGTGGAGAAGAGAATATTGTTGAGGTTTAACAAAATTCACAAAAACCAAAAGGAAAATCAATAAAAACATTGATATTCAAAATAATAATTAAAAGTGCAAAATTAATTAAAAATTTTAAATAAATAATAAAATCAAATCAATTAAGGGGTCCTCAGAAGGAAATATTTAAAAATGTAGAAATTAATTAAAAATTAATTGGCCAAAAGGAAATCTGAGCAGTGTGAAAACCCGGGCGGTCAACAAAATTATTAAATTAGATTGCAGTTAAATTATTAAATTGTATTGCAGTAATGCGTAATTGATATTTAACCAATTTAATTTATTCACGTGAATGCATTTTAATTATATTTTTACTTTAAAATAAATACAATGTTAATCAATTGTTTATATTTATAAAATCAAAATTCGATCAATTATATTTTATTGAAAAATGCATTTTTGACTACATTTTGGCTAACTAAAGCTACATTTAAGATTTTAAGATACTAAAAATTTTTTTCCAACTAAGATTAAATTGCACCAATAAAAATCAACAACATTTACCTATTAAAATATTGAGAAAAAGTAGCATGAAGTTCAAATTATTGGAAAATAGGAATTGTTGAATTTATTATAGCTAAAGAAATATCTGCAAAAGTAATTGGAGAAATTGATTTTTTGAAAACATTTAATATTTTCTTTAAAGTTGGAAGAGCATTTATTAATAGAAAGATAAAAGTAAATAAATTGGCAGATACTGTTGCAGTAAAAAGTTTATAAGATAATATAATTGATCAATCGAAAGTTAAAATATTAAAAAGTTGTTGGATAAATATGAGTGCGTTTTTATGAAACATAAATAATATGTAGGAAAAACAAATTTGCTAATTAAGAAAATTAAATAAATAAATAACAATTAAATAAATGATGAGATGAATGTATGTTATGGATTGATGTGATATGAGATTTCCATATGTTTATTAGGGACATTCTACCTGACATAGGGATTAAACGTTATTGACTGGCAGCCTATGCAAATATTGAATAAATTGTGCACGGATCTATGCACGGTGACCATTCAATACTCAGGCATGGTAGAAACATTTTAGTCAGTGAATGCGCTTAAAAGTAAATCTAAATCGGATATTCTGAACTACCTTTCATTTTTCCTTTCCTACTTAAGGGATATATAATAGTATAGAATATTTTCTTCACTGGAAGTAAATTATTCAAGATGATCCCCCGAGCGCTAGCATAATTTGCATATGAGGGAATACAAGCATAAACAGCATAAATTCCTATCAAAATTAATGTCATTAGTATACCTCAAATATTTGGAATTTATTTTCAACGGAAACATTTGTGCTAAATAGTATCCCGTTTAAATAACGTTTTTTGATAACGCTGAATCGAGAACCTTATTGAATGTTTGTTTTAGGAATAGCTTTTTTTGATATTTTTCATTAATAAATTCAAATTCAAAAACCATTTTGTTTTTATTAGACAAATCATTATCCTATTAAATAAATAACAATAGGGGTCCTGTCACAAGTACTGGTTGCACAATAATTAATTACGTTAAAGTGTTGGAATGGGAAATAATTAATTACTATAAAGCTATATATTTCCCCATCATCTCGAATTATTATATTAGAGCATTTCTTGATCATGCCATTATTGTATAAAGGTTTTAATGCTGAAAGTTTACAAGGGTTCTAATGGACTTCACTTTATTCAAAATTAAATTCTCTTTTACCGATCTACAAAACTTAGAAATTTGTCATCTCTATCGATATAAAAGCATTAGATATTAAATATATTAAAAGAAATGTTAAAAGAGATATTAATAATACCACCACATAGAGGGTTAAAGGTTGTTGTCAAAAACAATTTATTATTACTGAATTTCATTTTGATTAAGATTTATGTATTAAACGGTACTCTTTTTCTAGGTTTCATTGCAAATTATATGAGTCCCATTGTCGTGAGTGGTTTTACGAGTTCTGCCGCCATTCTCATAGGATGGGGTCAAATAAAAGTATTTTTTAATAAATAAACTTAGTAATAAAATATAAATTTGATAGTATATACTTGGATTGAAACGTATTCGGACCAATTTTTTTCTATCTATTTATGATGTTTGTTCGAAGCTAGAAGAAACCAAGTAATTGTTACTTTAATTTTGTAAATGCACATTTTTAAAAATTTATTTCATATGCTATTTCGAATCTGAACAACTTTAGTGGCTCAACTGTAAATTAACCAAACTAAATGACATGGAATCCCCTACGCAACTTCTATAAGAATATTTTTTTTCAATTTATAAAAATCGGGAAAAACGAAATGTGTTATTTAAAACAAATACCTAAAAATTAATAAATTATAATTCGATGTAATTATGTAATTTTGTACAAGTGGTTTTCAATTTATTTAATTTATAATCGTGTAATTTATAAATCGTAATTCATAATAATAATAATAATAATAATAATAATAATTGTTAGGAGTTCCGCCTTTCGTATTTTGGCAACTAAATCTAGAATCAGTAAGTAAATCCATAAATTTTATTTCAATCAACAATTAACTATCTCTATTATTCTTATTTAAACAAAATAAAATAATTCATTTTCCATTTTTAAATTTAATATTGTAAATTCAATTTAAAATATTTTTATAAAATGAAACTTTAAAAATTTCATCAGGTATCAGCTTTCCCCCTTCTTAAGAAATTTTTTAAGTTTCTCCACGTTTCCTTCGATCTTTTTACGATCTTTGATTCTTAGGATAAACTGTCTATTATGCGTGTTTCTACTTTTATTAATACGTCTTCTCCAACCTTGAACTCACTTCTTGTTTGTTCTTCCGGTTCTTATTTTATCTGTCTTTCTTCGGACTTATACCATCTTTCCCTGCTAATATTTTTCCAAAAACCATCTCTGCCGGGCTTTTTCCTGTAGTTTTCTGTTTGATAGCATTTAATGTAAATTCGACTTCTGGGAGGATCTCTGCCCAACCCGTCTTCCTTCTGTCCCGTAAAGTAGCATTATCAGTTCTCATCATCGCCGACTCAAGTCTCTTTTCACTTTAAATATTTCTATTTCCACCAGGAGTTCTAAAAATAGAACAAATCTTTTTCGCGCCTAACCAGAGATTTGAAGAATGATATGGTAAATCACTTGTCCCAAACTTTGAAAAATATTTTCAGAATTTATGATGGTTCATTTTACTCGACCTTAAAATTCGATACGACAGGCTGTAAGATCACTGAAATATATTCACATTTTCCACATGATGCATGTTAATTAATAATAAAATATAAAATGAGTGATTTTGGACAGTTCTAGTTTTGTAATGCTTGTATTAAATGACCAACTAGGCCTTCTTTTTGGCCGCACATATTTCTACCACCATTAATTGGTCAACACTTGGATTGATTCAATTTCAAGTTATTATGTTGAATAATTTTTCTACATATCTTAAAATATCCTCCTTTAGTTGTTTCATTCATGTTCAGAGTTAAGCCCGTGTTTCAATGATTCAATTTTTCCTGAATGAGATTTTTCAATAAGTACTGAATAATTCCTTGAGCACAAATTATTATTTCTATTCAAATTAAACATATTGTCTTATTTCTAGCATCAATCATTGTAGGAATATTTTAAAATTAAATTTATAAAACATTAATACTTTAAAAGTATTTAAACATTTTAATAATTTTAAAAAAGTAAAATTTTCATAATATTGTATTTTAACATTTTTATAAATTTTAGAATAATAATTTTCATAATTTAAAAATGACATCTTATATTTTTAACAAATAATTAAATACAGTATTAATTAATCTTGTTAAGTTTATAAACATAATTTAAAAAATATGGTTTTGTTTAAAAAAGAATGGTTTTTATTAAAAAAATTTTTGAAACTTGAATCTTATAAATACTAGTAATACCACGAAAGATGTTTCTAACAATCATGAAATATTCAATTTCCCATTATTCTTTAAATGATCTGCATTAGTTTTCCATTTTATTTTAAATGGAATTAAAAATTATATTATTACTATTGTTATCAAGTATTCATTATTAATTTAATAACATTTACAACCAGTAAGAATGAACTCAACTAAAAAATGGAAAGTAGACAGTGAATGCCGTTTATTTAATGAACGGTGGACTCCAGAATATTTTTTGTTGACTGTAAGAATATGTTAGTTTGCTTAATCTGTCAACAAACTGTTGCTGTTAGAAAAGAATTTAATGTAAAGCGGCATTACCAGACTCAGCATGCAGAAAAATTTGACAAGTTTAATGGCCAGTTGAGAAAGAATAAAATTCAGAACCTCACGGCTGAACTCTCAAGACAGCAAACATTATTTACAAAAGTGAATAAAGATGTGCAATGTGTTACCAAGTCAAGTTTTGAAATAAGCGAGATTATTGCTAAAAAACTGAAACTATTTTCTGATGGCGAATTTATCAAAGAATGCATTGATGCAGTTGTTGATTGTCTATGCTCAGAAAAGAAACTTTTCTCAAGCATCAGTCGGTCTCGAATGACAGTGACAAGACAAATAGATGATATGGTGGATAACATCGAAGCCGTATTGAAAGAAAAGCAGAGAACTTTGATGCATATTCAATTTGATTGAATAAAAGCACTGTCATGACAGACACTGCACAATTAGCTATTTTTGTTCGTGTAGTTGACAGTGATTTTAACATTACAGAAGAATTGCTAAAATTAGCTAGTATGAAGGGGACAACAACTGGAAAAGATATTTTTAATGAAGTTAAAGACGCTTTGCAAGAAAATAATCTTGATCTTTTAAAACTAACTGGGATTACAACAGATGAAGCTCCTGCAATGGTTGGGAAAAAGAATGGGCTTATTGGTTTGTTCCAGACAGAGCTGGACAAATCCTAGAATAATACAGAACTTATTGCATCCCACTACATTATCCATCAGGAAAATTTATGTGCGAAGCAGTTGAAGATGGACCATGTGATGTCAGTTGTTGTTAAAATTGTCAATTTCTACAGTGTGGCTTGCTGGCTCAGCAGAGGAAACGTTCTCAGCTATTCTACAATCTTCGTAAAAAAATTTTAGTTTTCATGGAAATGAAGGAAAGGTTTATTCCGAAGTTATTGGATGCCAGTTTGTTTTTAGATTTAGCTTTTTTGGTTGACATCACAACTCATCTGAATAATCTTAATGCATCATTACAAAGTAAAAATCAACAATCTTTATGATCATGTCAAAGCATTTCAAGCCTAACTCAAACTATGGTATTTTCAGTTTTTGAAAGGTGGCACAGTGCATTTTTGATGGCTGACTGTATACAAAAATAACAAATGAAGATTTGGATAAAGTTAAGGAGTATACTGAACATGATTTCAAATTATTTTCAGATCCATTCAATTTTACTGCAGAGGCTGCACAAGACTCAGTTCAACTGAAACTGATTGAACTTCAGTGCAACAGTGACCTCCAAAGAAAACATCATGAAGTATCTTTGATTAAATTTACAAACTTTATGTTTCCCCAGTAAAATTTCCATCAATTCGATTTCATGCGCTTAAAATGGTATCACTTTTTCCTAGCACCTATATATGCGAACAGTTTTTTTCAAAAATGAAACTCATTAAAAGCAAAAACAGGTGCAGGCTGATTGATGACAATTTTTCAAATAAACTTCGTGTGACAACAACAAATATTAAGGCAAACATTTCTGAAATGTGTCACGACAAAAAGTGTCAAATATCACACTAAAATAGACTGGTGGCGATGATTAATGTTTTATAATTTTAGAAGTATGGTAGTATTCTGTAAAACGAGATTTGCTAAATAATTCAAGTATTTTAATATGCAAAAGTAAAGCAAACATCTTGAAATTTACCAATAGATAAGGAGGTTTTGGCAGTATGTTGACATCGTTCAGAATGTGAAAATACATAATTGAATTCTCCAAGTTTTATTTAATAAATTTGTTTGAATAATACATTTTTTGAAAACCTTTTGAATCTTTTGAAATTATTCAATGAATAAAATAAGCATTCAAGCAACCTTTATTTACAGTAATATAGTATTTTCAAAAATGAAAACTATTGTTCATTAAAGGGTCAATAAATATGGTTATTTATTTCAGTTTGACAGACATGGCCTGTGGTATTGTTTCAGTAGTTGTTCTGCTCACATGCAAAGTATAAACGGTTTTTATATGAAACATTAATCATACAATTATATTTAGCTGCTGTTTTGGTATGTAAGTGTTAAAAGATTGCATTTGTCTAAATCTCGACGAATAGTTAACAAAATTTTGTGGTTCATTTGTATCTGTGAGTGAAATCATTTAGTATTTTATATTATTCTCTTTTTCCAATAGCTGCTAATATCTTAGTGGTTATTTCAACAACTATTCTTGCATTTTATCTAAAGAAAATGGAAATTGGTACTTTGTCCTTGACGGGAAATATTGACAAAGGTCTTCCAAAATTTGAATTACCGGATTTTGTGATAATGAATGGTACTGAAACAGTTAAAACGACTTCTCAGATTTTTAAGGTAAATTTTTGTCTTCGATTTAATAAACGTACACATTTTTTAATTTTCCGTTAAAAATTGAATTCCCAGTCATTGACACCAAATTTTCCTACAAAAAATGAAGATCTTGCTCCTTTTCAATAGTGACAACCACAATATTATTGCAATGTTAATCAGCAGATACAGATTAAAATCGTATAAATAAAAATAAAATTATTTATTATGGCAGTAAATAAAATAATAATTTAGCTCTATTAATATAAAATTCCATAATATATTATATACATAAGAATTATCATAATATCAACCTTTGCTATTGTTACGTAGACGCAAAACCTCGAAATTATGCTTTTGGTACCGAGTTTATACTATCTAATTGAGAAATAGTGATTAAAATATACTTGTTTTTTGGTGATTGTTTGAAAGGTTTTTTCATTTATATTTTTCTGTCGATAATTGAAAAATATTTGTTTAAATTGTAAAGCAACAGTTTTCTTTATACTACTCATAATCGAATGTATTCACACCATAATGTGATGTCAGTCCTTAAAAGTTAAAGAAATAGACAGTTTTAAAAATAGTTGAAAACCCTCGAAAAATTCAAATGTACTAAAACCTTCGATGTTCCAAATATTTTTTATTGGAATGCGGCGCATGTTCAAATCAAAATTTAAAAAAAACGCTTTACACATTAGCGAATAGAATATTCTAGGATTATTTAATCGCGCGTTAATGTACGAATATGGAAAAATAATAAAAATTATATAAATTGAAATACTACACAATAGGATACAAATACAAAATATTATTTATGGTGATAGTGACTTATGACACTGAAATGATAATGTGGTCTGATCAAAATGATGATTTTATTTTATTTTTTTTGATTTTAATATGATTTTTGATGTAATTATTTTTTATTTTTGTATAAATAATTAAAATCTATTATAAAAAATCGAAATTTCATCTCTGGGTTCATAATTAACCCCCACATGTTGATAATTTGATGATAATAATGGTGGGGAATTATAATTTAATCATTCATTATAATTTAATTGGCGCTATACAAATTACAAGAAATAGAATATATAATTTCGAAATTATAGAAATCAATTAAAATTAATTCAAATTTTGAAAAAAGTAAAAATTCATATTTTTCTGAAGGAGAAAGTGCTAACTAGTGAAAAATTTGATTTTGAAGATGAATAAAATAATATTAAATCGATCAGAGGTATATTGAAGAGTCAGGAACCCAAAACAAATTAATTGCATTGTTTTCATGTGAACTTATTAATCAAGGTCACCAAGCGAAATGTCAGGATAATGGGTCAATAAACAAAACCACCAGTTTGTTGAAATAAATTATATTGTTAAATTGAAAGTTGCTGGGAGGAGCAACAAAATATATTTAAAGGAAGATTACATTGTATTTTGATCTAACTAATGAGAGTGATATATACATTATTAATATTTTAATTAATTAAGGCCTTCTAGATTATGGTTGATCTAGAGTAAAGAAAATTGAAAATATTAAAAGAAAAAATTAATTAGATTTGATATATTCCATAAAATCATAGAAATTAAATGAGATAATCCATTTTTTAGAAGTTGCTAAAACATCTTCTAAATTATTTTGAATAACATTTGCATTAAAAGAATTCATATTCCAAAAATTTATTTCTAATTCAATGTTGTTTAATATTTAAACAAACTTTCAAGCATTGAATCAAATAATTTAAAAACAATTTATCAGAGAAATTCAATATTTAAAATTTTAATAAAAGTTAAAGAATTTTATATTTAAATCAAAGCTAATTCTGTCCATCTATATTAAAAATTCATCAACAAGTATTAATTATAAGTTTAAAAATTTTACTAATAAAAGCTGATTTTATCTTTTTTAATTATTTAAATTCTTTTTAAATCTCTGCTAAATCATCCGAAATATTCGATTTTCTGCTGAAAACACATCACACCATTAAAGTCGATTTTATTTTGATGATTGATTTGCATTCTTAAGCATGAAAAACCAATGCCAATCATGAAATGAATCTAGGTAAAAATGCATTGAAATTAAATGTTCTAATAATACGACAGTAGAAAAATTACACAACTCCAGCTAATAACACATAACATATAAGAATCAATTAACTTTAATTTACCAGGAGTATTTTCTGGATAATCAGGTGCAAGACTGATACTGCCATTTTGAAGTTATGAAATAGATTCATTTGAATCCTTGTTGGTATTATTATCATTATTGGAATGACCATAGAATATTAAAACAAACTATATTTATAATTTTAATTTAAAAAATGAAATTTTAGTTTCTGAGGCATTTTATAGAGCTGTGGTGTTTTTGGTGTTTGAGGTCCGGCACACCAATTTTAGCTGCCCGCACATGGTATAACTAATATAAATGCAAAGGGGCTGGGAAGTCATCCATATCACTGAATCAATTATCAAAATTTTAATGTACGAAAGATTTATTTAATTCCATTTGTAAAATGTATAAATATTTACAGAATTTATAAATTTAGTAATATATATTTAAAAGTGCCATTCAAAATTAACATTTTTAATATATTTTAAATTTTCTCTTGTTTTAATTTTGACTATAAATGTATTTTTTGATTTTTGACAATATCTTTAACCAAGTGGTTCTTAATTTTTTGGTAATAAAGGAAAACTTTTTTATCTCAAATTTTTGGCGGGGTCCTATCAACTAAGTACTGAAGAACGAAGGTGCAAGATTTAAGCTAAGCGCAATACCTGCCTAAACGATATGGTTGGTGTTGCGGAGAGAGAAGAGGCCCCCCATACCGCGAGAATTTTTTTGTTAAAGTACCCCTGAAATTGCAATTTTAAAACATTTCAATGTAAAAATGAAACTAAATTGAATTCTGAAATAGCATATATTTCTGAATATCTAAATTTGGCGGAACGCTTCACCTAATTCTATGGAACTATACTGTTCCCCGGAACACCGGTTAAGAACCACTGTTTAACCAATTACCACAAGCTTTCGACACAGTATTTTTCAAGTGTAACTTAAAATGTAGTGCAGAAAATTTGTGTTAAATAGGAAAAAACATTTATATTTTCAGTCGAATGAAATTTTAAAAGAAAAAACAAATCAAAAGTAAACAAAAAATTAATGATATTACTGAAATTTTTTAATATAATAACACAAAGTTTTTTTATAAAGAATATAACAAACATATCAATCTATTTTCTCACAATATTTTTAATGTCTTTGAAAGTTGTTAAAATAATCTTTTAAGTTTTTAATGTTTAATAAATGAATATATGAAATAAGAATTTATTTAAAAAAATAATTATATTATTATAAAAAAATAGAAATAAAATGATTTATCCGAACAGGAAATTGGAACTGGAATCCCAATAGTGGCTTTAATAGCATTAGTAGAGGCTATGGCTATTGGCAAAGCTTTTGGTATGCCATCAAACTTTAATAATTTTAATTTTGTTTGCAGCTAGGCTAAATGGATATAAAATTAGATCTAGTCAAGAATTTATAGCAATCGGTATATCAAATATTGTTGGGTCCTTTTTTCAGTCTTTACCTACAACAGGAAGTTTTTCAAGGTAAACAAAATTTCAAAAATATAATTATTAATAAATAAAATAATTTTTCAAGGACAGCAATAAATAGTCAATGTATGAGTAAATCTCCATTTTCTGGAGTAATAACCGGTATATTTTCATATGATTTTTTTTTGTTTATTGTAATTCTTAAGGTACAATAGTCTTGTTGGCTCTTCGATTCTTAAACCCATATTTTGTCTTTATTCCAAAAGCCTCTTTGGCAGCTATAATAATTGTGGCTGTCATGTTTATGACGGATTTCAAATTTCTTTATCGGACATGGAAAATAAAAAGTATAAATAACACTTAAAACCTTTATTAAATATGAAAATTGAATTTACTTGATGTTAAATAAAAAGAGTTGAGCCTAAGATTTATATGCTAGTTATATTTTTCAAAAATTTTAAATTTGATATCGCAAAAAGAGTATTAATCATGCTGATTTATTATTACTTTTTGGCAGTAAGTGTTCATGGCAATAAACAATATTTAAATCTACAATATCAAATACAGTTACAGATATAAACAGTCCAACTGCTATTGGATGTCCAATCATAATGAGGAGATTCGCGATAAATCGAAAATGTTATTAATTTATCGCAATTATGGCAGATTGAATCATTTTCTGAAATAATTTAGTAATTTGTGAAATAATGCATGAAGTAATGTATTTTTTTCCTTGTAAATATTTTTCAAACCTATCGAAAGTATCTAAATGTTCAAATAAACCTATTCAAAAACCCTCAGATAAAAATTTCATATTAAAAGTCATAAATTCCATTATTTTCATACAATATGATAATCTCATTATTTTTCTAATTAAAAGGCAAATTTCATAGAAATTTTTAATAAATGTAATAAAAAACAATTTAAATAAGTTCTAAATTTCTAATTGGACATTTTTAGATTTTATTGATATTTATAAATCGTAAATATTTACATTCACATATTATTCAATGTTGATTAATAAATAGTTTAGTAACTAAATATTATTAGAATAATGTTACGATATGAATTTGGTTGTATTATCTTTTGCATCCTTAAAAAATAATGTCACCTATATATCAAGTCTTTAAATGGAAAAAAACTCAATTTTACAAAATACTATTTACAAAAATACGTTAAAAATATATAAAATATTTGATTTTTTATGTATATTAATTCAAACAACAATGATTTCTTCATTTCATTCATTGATATCCTCTGAATATATGTTATGAAAACTTTTATTCTGATCATTTCATTTGTATTTAACAAAAAAGTGAAATATACAAAATATTATTTATATCAATATTTTTTATTATATTTTCTGTGACAATATGTGACGAAAAGAAAGCTATTCAAGATTTTATATTAAAATAGAAGAAATAAAGAAATTAATAATAAACACAGATTGATTAATTAAAAAGAGAATGGAACAAATGAAGTCAATACTACTTAATTAATAATAATTGGAGGAAAATAACAAACGAAAAAAGAAAAAATCTGTTTTTTAGAATGCTAAAAAGGATAGATTATAAAGAAGCCTTGAAAGAATTGTGTTATTATAATAACTTTATGGAAATGAAAAATGCTCACAAAAGATTCCAGTTATCATGAAATTTTAATCAAATGAATAATAATCAGTAATAAAAAAGTGTAGTATTGAAAATGGGTTGCAATGTGTACAATAAAAACAAATAAGCAATACTAAGATTTTCTTTATTTTCATTATATCCTATCGATAAATATTTTTTTATATTAAACTAATTTCCCATCTTAATAAATTTTTAAAAAAATATCACTGACTAAAACACAGATGACGAATCTTTTTGTTTTTATTGACAAGATCTTATTGCTTACGACCAAGAGGTTTTGGTGTGTGCCAGAGACGTTTTGAGGAGATAAAGGTATATTTTAAAATACCTAAACACTTGTCAGTTCAAATTTATATTATTAACTTTAGACATACTAAAATGTAACACTACACTTATTCCATCTACAGAATGAGAGACAAATAAATAAATAAAATGAGTAAAATAAATAATGAAAATAAATAAAACTTTAACAAGAATCTAGAGATTAAAAAATTTCCAAGAATTTTCTATTGGATTTTTGATGACATGGTGTACCGATTGAATCGGCCTGCTGTGCACTTTGGGCACACATGTTAAAAGTCAGCTACCATTGGGCAAAAAGATTTCACTGATAAAACTAGCATTAAAAAGTATATTTCTTGGTTTAGCAGAAAACTTATCGCAAAAGATTTGAAAGAGGATTGGACATATCTTTGAGGTGAGAATTTACTAACTAGAGCAGTCGAGTTGTATTAAATTTCAAGATCAGAAAATCTTAAAAGTAGTTACAGAAAACTTAGTGGAATTATATGAGAAATTTTATTCGTGATTCAAGTCAATCGTACCTTAGCTTAAGTAGTCTATTGACAATAGATAATTGTTCTGAAGTTAGGGTAAACATTTTTTTTACATTCAGTTATAAACTAATATTCTATCGCTCAGGTTTTGTAAAAATATTATGTAATTAAATATAATTAAATTTTAATTAAATATCAAATTTTATATAAAATAAAATGAATATTGCTGGAAGATTTTATTAGAATGTAGTCACATATGAAGAGAAACTTATAACTATTATTTGACCGACTGCTATTAAAAACCTCTCTTCATAAATATCAGTGGTTAAGAGTCAGGATTCCCTGCAAATAAATAGATGGTTATGCACTCGGCATAGAAATCAAAGATTCATTTTGAATCCTTAATTTATTAAATATAAAGTTTTTCATTGGAATCTATTAGATATTGTTACATCATCAGCGGTCATGGGTGATTTAGAATTATGTTTCAGGATATGATTGCATCACTTGGTTTTCTACATTCGTTCTTTCTTTGGGTTTAGGAGTTGAATATGGAGTCTTGATTGGCATAGGTTTATCTTTCTTGCCGATAGTATTCATTGCTAGTCGTCCTAAATTTCAAGTGATTGTCATTTTTATTTTATTAAATATATTTATAAATAGGTTTATGAAAATACATCTCATTTCCAAGGAAGTTTTCTGTGGTTTCCATTCATTTCAAAACTGACTGCAATGATCGATACAATGGAAGCAGGTTAATGCCAATCCGAATTTCTGTACTAATTGATCATATAGAAAATCGAATGTCAATTACTCTTGATCTTACCGGCGTATATAGTGCTGATAGTGCAATTATCAATACTCTAATAGATATTGGGCATGATTTTATTAATCGAAATAAGATTCTTATTATTGTTATCAGTAATGTAGGGATGTTTATTATTTACTTCACGCTTAAATCATATTCAGCCTCAGATCATTTCAATATTACAAAAAGTTCATGCAGATGATTTTGGTATTCAATGCTATAAGTCAATTGAAGATGCCAAAGTTATTCATTCTCGTAAGTTATTTTATTATTTTTTTATTTTATTCTTTTTTTTCATCTCATTGGCTTATCATTTTTAAATGAATATTATTTTCTAAAGCTCTTCTAAAATGTTTTCATTCACAAATAATTTCAGGAAAATATTTTTATGGAATAGTATTAATTTTTTATGTTCCGTAACTTCGATAGATCTCTTTTTTCAGTTTCGGAATGCTGAAAAATATATTACTCTTTAAAATCATTTCCGCTATCAAGTTTTCGATCACAGTCGACTGATGGAATTGATTGATATTGGTAAGTACAATTTATTGATGCAGGATGAAACAAAATGTAAAATAGTTTTGGTAAATATGTTGTTGAAAATTTTATTTAAATTTTGTTAAAGTCACGGTTTTGTAAAATTTTAAAAATTAATTTTTTTTAATATTTTGTAGAATTTGTGATAAAATGTTTTGAGAATTTAAAAGTAGAAATTAGTTTAACTAACAATGATTTACTCTAAATTAGTGCTTCCCAAACTTTTGGTACTGTGTACCCTCTTGATCATTTTCATTATATAATGTACCCCTTTGCTTTAAAATTTTATATATAATGTTTTCATTTTTTTATAATATCTTTTTTAAAATATACGACATTTAAATTAATAGAATTAATGAAAAATTAAATACTTTTATAATAGAAATAATGTAAAATAAAATATACTATAATTAATTTATTGTAATTAATGAGAGGGATGAAATTTGCTTATGCTGAGATAATAATTTGGTTTTCTCTTAGTTAATTTTAATCTTAAAAATATGTTATTGGTTCAAAAATATAAACAATAAATAAAAAACAATATTATATTTATATTTTTCTATAATAATAAAATTTTAATAAGACATTTTAATCTAATTAAATTTTTTTATTTATCTTTTAATATTTAGATACTTGAAAATTGAAAAGACCTGCATACCCCCAAGGGTACGCGTACCCCGGTTTGTGGAAACACTGCTCTAAATAGTTTAAAGTTCAAGACTACCTGACGAAGACTGTTATTCGGTCGAAATATATTGTAGCGGAATATATATTTATGATTGGTGTTCTCTTTAATTTAATTATACATTATTTTTTCGATGTTTTTCTCATACACATTCCATTATTTCTGTCATCATTTTCCAAATTTCTAAAAAAATTTAATATTGAAATTTTTTAAATAAATTTTACTATACATTGCCTCTTTTGAAATATTCTCAAATTAGACATTTTTATAATTAAAAATGTCCGTAATTTTTGCACGTGTTTTTTTGTATAAACTTTAAAACCTTTTTTTGTCTCTGGTGGAAACATTTAAATTTTATTTGTTTTTTTATAGTTGTGTCTATTTCCGTTTTATTTTATTACTTATTTTTTGTCATTGTTTTAAGTAGATATGTTTATTTTTTCTATATATAAATTAATTATCACTAATGCAACCAAAAATATGCTCTAAAAAGTTGTTTTAAGCTCTTAAAATATGCATATAAAAACAATGTTAAGCATTTAAAATATGCTCTATAAAACTGAAAATATGTTTTACAAAATTTTATTTTGCTTTAAAAATCTGAAACCTAACAAAATATTTGTATTGCCCGGGCCGCTTTCACCATGTACGGCGCAGCATCCGATATAAAAAGCAGAATTGAATCTTTATTGAATTTTTCACCTAAGCTCCTAATTGAGTCGTCAAAACGACGAGCAATACATGTGTGATTTTTTTTTATCCAACTGCAGTATTTAATAAAAAAAATTGTCTGGAAACTACTTCATCGGGAACCAAAATTCTTATAATAACATTTGTTACATATCAGTTAGCCAAATCGGTTGTCTCATCGATTGATAACCACAAACGATTAGTGATGCCACTTAATCTTTTCTATGTTTTCTTTGTAGGTGGAGTTTTCGTTATTCGTGCTAAGAGTGCTTTCCAGTGAAACTTTGTGCTCCGTATACTTTTTCAGAAAATATTGAATTTTTTTACGAATTTTATGCAATGGTATATCTGCGGCAATGAAAGCACAGCTCAAATCTTCAGCAAATTGAACATTTTTGAGACTGCTATATCCACCTAAAAACTCTTGTGTCGATTTCTTAGCTACATTTCTTTCTGTAAGCTCGACAGGTTTAGCACTAGCGAGGTGCTGTTTTGTCGTAAAAATTTTTCTGCTGACACAGACTTATTGCACACTTTACAAAAAAGAATCTTTCCACCAGTTTTGGAATCTGGATATTCGCTTACTTACTACTCTAATCTGTTTCATACGGATTGCTTTACCCTCGGCATATTTGAAAAAAATTAAATTTAGTTAAATTACAACTTTTAATTTAATGTAGTATATTAAATAACTATTGCAAGAACTAAGAAGTCTTATTTTTAAACAAAATTTATTTAACACATTATTTAATATATACTGTATAAAAACTGGCAATCATTAGTGCCTATTATTTCGAAAAAATACTATTAAAAACAACTTTTTTTACTAAAATATGCCTTAAAAAATGATTTTATTCAAATATGCAAAAATGTCGAAAAAATAAAGTTTAAATAGCATATTTTTTCCTAAAATGTATTGATATCGTACCATTTTACTAAATATTATTCAGAAAAAAACCTTAATTTGTCGCTAAATGTACCGTAATTTATGTCATCTGATGTAAACCAACTGAAAATTATTTTCATCAATGAGTAAATTATGCAAACCAATAATATAATTAAAATGTTATCACTGATAAATATGTGCACAGTTTACTAATATACAAAAAATTTCAATCATTTAAGCAAGTGACTTGGTATATCGAATATATCATTTAATATATGGATATTTATTACTTAATTTTTTAAAATGGTAATTTTAATATTTCTTATTAGACGTAAATATTTTTAGATATATGCTTGGAATTATTTCTTGTTACTTGCTAGTTACTTAAATTTGAAAATAAAATTTTCAAGTTGAATTTAAATATTTCCATAATTTGCTATTATAAATATTATACTATTTTAATTATAACTAAAACCTTTCATGAAAATATTTTACAAATACCAATGTTAATTATGTTTACTTTAAATTTAAAGTTTAGAATGAACTTTTATATTTGTAAAATTAAAACAAAAATGTTTTCTAAATAATTTCAGATATCAATGAAAGAATGCCATTATTAAATGTGATTGGTTGACTTTTACTGGAACTTTCTGAAAAATTTTGGACTTTATTTGTCAAAAATATATTGATTTTTAGTTATTATTTTAAATAAAAAGCACAGTAACGGATAGTACTAACTGAAATGACTTTCATTACATTTATGTACATAAGCTTTATTAAGTAATGTCAACTTTGCAAATAAACAGGAAGAGATCCAATTTTATTTGCAAAAATAATATCGAAAATTTTTAAGAATCAATTAGTGATAAAAAAAACTTGTTTTATATTTTTATATTTAATGTTAAAAATTCAAAATTTTTACTGTATTTCTTTTACTAAATATGGTATTTCGTAATTAAAAATGAACGACAATATAGTGACAGACGTATTTATTGCATAAAATGTGACCCACTTATTTGTTATTTAAACTATATAGTTTTAACCTAATTTTGACAGTTGATAGAAGAAAAGCCATCAAAAAATTATTAAAGAAAAGCTAGTGGAAGTCAGTGAAGCGAACTTTGAGCATAAATTAAATCAACATAATGTTCCAGATAAAGCGAAGTGAAAATCTTGTGATAGCTTGAGAGTTTGTGTTTGAAATCAATAAACGTATTCTGCGTTGGGTTTTGGTTATTTTATTTATAAAAGAGAACACTAAGAGTCAGAGATTAACCGACTTGTAAAATAATATTCTATATTAGTCTTAGTTTAAAGCGAAATCTATTAGTTTTAATTATCTTCCATATTATCACTATAATTATCACTATTATCACTATAATAATAGTGATTACAAAATAATTGTTATTACATTAAAATTACTATTATTATTATTATATCGCTAGCATCCTTTATTTTAAAAATATTATTATTATTAAAAGAAAACGCCTTTCAAACACTTGTCGTACGATACATTTCGACAGTTTAAATTTCATCTTCAGGCACAAAACCAACTAAAATATTATCGATTAATCTAACAATATATTCAAACAATATACGATACATTAAGTGATATCCAGTACATTTCTTTATATAATTTAAAATATTATTTTTTTGAATAAAATCGTTGTAAAAATTATTTAATTTATTATTATTATTATTATCACTTGAAAAAAGCGGCGCCGAAAATTCATGAATATAAATAAAACATCGATATCTTTACTGGTTCGAAGTCAAATAAAATCATTTAATAAACATGGTTTCATTAGAAAATGAAAAGAAATCAAAAATGAAAATCAGAAAAACTAATATTATTATTATTAAAAATCACAAAACATTGACATTGAATTAATAAATATAAGAAAGTGACAATCCAACATCTCTCCAATGCCACATACATTGAAATGACTGCCAGTCATTTTCACTCATATTCTCGACCGACTCACTGTAATCATCAGGTATATGATAGATTATGATGACATATATAATTTCATTTGAAAGATTTCATACATTGTGTTGGGCCAGAACGTAAACGGCCTTGAGAAATGTTTAAATGGATCAGAAACACACATGCAAACATAACAGGCAGATTTAAATAAACCTAGAAACACCAATTAAACCCTATAAAATATAAGAAAAAAGGGAATTAAATATAAAATAATAAACATAAAAATAAATTAAAATAATAACAAAACGCACCAAGATTCGCACGATACCTACACAAAAACAACAAGAAAACACAACAAATTCGACAAAATGGAAAATATTAATAAAAGTTCATTAAAATGAAATTTAAATCGGAAAATTTGAATTAGTAATAATTCAATAAAAATTCTAAATAAAAAATTATAAAAATAAATCAAGAAATAATAAAATAAATAATAGAATTTGCTAGAAAATAACAAGGTCGAATTTTGTTTTACTGCATCAAATTCCACATGCGAGAAAATTAGGTATATATACTGATCCATTTTCACATTAACCTTAACCAAAAAACCACCTTTAGAAACAATTTGAAATTGTTTGTGAATCATTTGTGAAAACTTTAAAACCATTTTTCAAAATTATTTGGAGATTGTTCAATTTTGTTTTGAATTTTTCAGAAACTCATTTTTCTAGGTGAGAAATATTTATGGTGGAACCCTCTTTCCACGTCGCGTTCTTTGCATCTCAGTAGAGCTCTGCTCGGCGCTGACGTGGGGAGAGAGGTATTTTGTTTATTTTGATGCAAAATTATGCTATTTGTTATTTTGGTCAATGGATGGTAATTTATGTTTAATTGTTATATAATTAATAAATATTATTGATAATAATAACTTGCTTTATATGCTTAATAGTTAAATAATTTTGTCGAAATTTTTCCGGCCCACAGCCGATACATAACGCAAGTAAATAAAATATACACACAAATCAGATTCGTGTAAGTGCGTGGAATATCGCCAATGATCTGTGCCCGTGAAGACCCGGCGTGTGGAACGCAGGGTTGGAACGTCAATATTATCCCTATAGACGAAAGGAAGAATAAGGAAGATGTCTATCGACTACTTCCTCGTTCCTCGTTTCAGTAAAATCGACCTAAACTCATACTACACACGGCTCAAAATCATCACACCGAGTAGTCCAGTGGGCACTCAGTAAATATAATGTAAACACAATATGCGCTTAAGGCTTATTAAAGGGGAATGGTACGGGGATTAAATTAAATGGAAATCGTTTTTATAACTAATTTGGATTAACATTTTTGAACAAAATCAAATTTACAATTCGAATAAATTAGTAAAGATCATGAAATAAATAATTCACTGATTTTAATAAGAGTAACTAATGTCTAAAGTTAAAGGAAATTTAGAGTAACTCATTAAGTCATTATACTTTAAAGGCAGAATAAATAATGGAGGGAAATTAAATAACTCAGTTGTTTATAATCTACGAAAAATAATTATCGAGTAACACTAAATACCTTATGGACTAAATTCCATTAAATAAGATAGATATTGCGGAAAATCAATACAGCTCCTTAATTAACAAACGAAGTCTTCTTTAAGATAAACTGAGAACTAAAGCCAATTGATGTGAGTTCGTTGACTAACCGTGAGCTAATTGAAGAGAATTATGCGTTGTAACAAGTAATTTCCCGATTAATGTCAAACCTCTATGAATAAAAGTAAAACCATGTTTCGATAAAAATCCAGCAAATTCTTTGAGTAAGCTTTAATTCCATAGAGTAATTGATTGACTAAAGTAATTGACCAACCAGCTTTTAAAATTACATCATTTATTTAACTAAATAATCCACCGACTTAAAAATATAGTAATCCGTCAGTTTGAAATCAAATAATTTACATGTAGAAATAAGGCGTTTTACTGACTAAATCGATTAACAAAACAAAGACAACCCGTCGATTAATAATCATCTCTCAATACGCTAAAATTAAACAATTGCCAAACGTTATAGTAGAATCATCATCGAGAAACTGTGAGAAGCGGTAATAGGAGTTGTTGGACAATTCATTCTTGATAGCATTTGAACTGAAAATTATTCCCAGCGAACTTTGCAACGAGAAAACCAAATCTGAACCCTAAAATGCAAAGATTAATACCGAGCCATGAAAATCAAGCAGACATAAGCACCAATACGACATGAACAAAAACCAAAACTTATTATATTGACCCACCCCAAACATCGAACTGTAAGAAAGATTTACCACTGATTTTTTCGACCATAGTGATGAGATGATCCGAATTCCCCAAGATATGATAAGAAAATTCCCAAAATATAGTTTCCAGACGCCAAAATCCACAATAGAGTCAAATTATAAATCACGATACAGGTTTTTTCCCTTAAAAAACGAAGTTAGAAAATATTCAAATACAATGAAAGTGTATCACTCACTCGATAATTCACGACCATGCGAACATAAAAATCCATATACTGAAAATGAACTTCACCAGATTCGAACTGACCGGATAAACAAATCCATCCGCCTAAAATAAATATAATGGATTGTAAATTGTAAGGTAAACAATCTAACCGTTGACGTTTCCGGTGATTCGCCATAATAATAAAATCATAATCGGCATCCATTTCCTGCCGTCTAACTTTAATTCAACAACCTACACTATAATTATCGTCAACGACCGAATCTACATCATTTTCTCATTCATCAAACCATGAATTCGACCAATATTTTCGATGAGGAGTTAGAGTTCGAATACCCAAATACTACGGAAGATCCTTTAGGTAAATTTTAATTAATTACCGTTATCATAAATTTACGTGCACCTTCGAGTTATGGGAGCGACCCCAAAATCATCAAATCAGACCTGACGAAACATATTAAGATTCTTACCCAGATGAACCCAAATCCAACCACTCTCTCACTAAACATGACAAGTTGGACCATATACCTTAGTTGACCGCTATAGATCTACCGTGCTACAACTAGTTGATTTAAAAATCATTAAGTGACGATTCTATCTTGATTACATTTGAAGTCGCCAACAATTTATAATTCTCGTTAAATGAATCTCTCAAATAACTACCAATAACCAATCAATGGGTCAGACATTACATAGGTATTTAGAAGCCTGTATCACGGTCGTAAGTTCAAGTAATGAAACAACAAATGGAAAATATTCCTATCTTGCGTGATTACCAAAGCAACGTTTATAAAAGATAACCCATGGAACTCGGTTCCTGCCGAAATCTAATAACTAGCTAAAGAATATTTTGATAAATTGTTATAGCAACACTATTCATTCATTTTATTTTTGTTTTTAGTTAAACATATATATTAAGTTGATGTCATTATAGAATTGTTCATTCGTTTTGTTTTATTTTTTTTGCCTGGTAAATTAACGGACACATATTACAATTTTAACGCTATTAATAAACCGTTTTGTACTAACGTAACCACAATCATGAATAAATTGAAAAATTATTCTGCAGCGTACCAAAGATATCTTTTTAACGCACCCTTACGGTACGAGAACACATGAAATACCAGACACAGTACTCATAAAATACGTCCAACGTCCCATGAATTGTAGCGCATTTAAGATCGAGCTAACGAGTTTTTCTTTTAAATAACAAGAGAGATTGCATTTTTTTTTGGCGAACCATCAGATCACCGTCCCCATCAAAACGTCAGGAGAGATACTGAGTGAAAACATATTTTTCTATTCAGGACACACTGGAGCTATGGTTGATCTGCCCGCTCACATCGTAGAACAATGGAGGCAGGCATGGTATCGGGTATATCAAGAGCGATACCCTGATGTGCCTGAAGACGACCAACCAGAGGAAATATCACCGGAGGAATTCATGAAACGGTTCAGGAAGACGGCTGACGAACCCAATCCGTCACGAGACATTCTAACGCAGGCCCAAGAACTTCTGGAAAGCCTTCTACAGCATCAGCGCCAAGTCGAGGCAGATGTAGCACGGGCCACGGAATACCTGGCCAATGTCCAAGATAACCTGGCGGCTGGACGACTGGCTAGCAACTACCCGCCTTCTCCAAGACCAATCCGGAATCTCAAGCGACCGGTATTCGTGATCCCGGGATATTCTCCTGAAGAGGGGATCAAACGATTCCTCGCAGAGGAATAGACCTCAATGACTTGAACATTTTATCATTGTTATAGTATCATTATAATAGATTTTAAACAAAATTTCTTCTGTCCCTTCTTTTATCATTAGTGTAGTTTTCATTTCATGAATATGTTTAAGCGATAATACCTATCTTTGTACTAATCTTCATCAAACTCAACCCTCACTATTTTAGAGATGGATCCCGTGAAGTTACTCCAAAATGAATTGACCCGAGCACGACAGGCAAATAAGGATCTTCACGACCAACTCGTACAGATGGTCCGAGAAACGCAACAAATCAAAGCGACGTGGATAAACCCCACGAGAGTCAAGCCATTATATCAAAAACTAGCTGCGGCCCAGAAGGGGTGGGCCGAAGAAAAACAGTTAGTGCAAGGCCTAAAGACTCAAATCAGGGGGCTAGAGGTAGCGTTGTCCGCCTGTCAAGAGGGAGCAGCGGTAACCTACCCTCTAGTCTTGCCCCGGCTCAATTGGCCTATCGTGAAGCAAATCCGACCTCATCCACAACACCAATCACTGTCGAAACCACTACTCCAACAACTCCCTCAACAACTAGTCGACGACCTGGAGGTAAGGAGCGGGCTAAGCGCCGAGCCGCTCGATTCTCTAATCAGTGTATTTAATAGACAAATAAACCATCATTTAGTTATATTATAGTTCCGCATATCTCATAATATTGTATTTATGTCCTCGTAAGGTTTTGAAGGGTTAAATAAAGACCACCACTTATTTTTGTTTTCTCAAACTATTGCCAGTAAAATAGCTAGATAAACGATAGAAATTTAAATGCAAGGGGACCAAATGATTAAAAGCGAGCATAGGTCTTCTATCGACAGCTCGTGAACCCAAGGATTGTCCGAGCAATTATAGTATTAGCAATAACACTCACTTTTTGCGGGCAATCCACCACTTGAACACATTACCAACGTTGCCTAGCAACGGGTGCCAAGTGGCAGTTAGCATCTTTTTGTATGGCGTTACGGGGGCAACCACGGGATAATTTAAACAAATAACGAAACCCTGTAACCCACCAATTGAATTAAAGATGGTTGATTGTAAAAAAGTAGTAAAGTTCTACTATATAGAATAAATTACTTATTTAAACAAATTTCTTCTTTTATTTTTTAAAATATCATACTAAAAATCATAAATTCTGTCTTATAAATCCAAGTTATAAAAATCTATTTTTAAAAACTTTATAAAATCGAGATTTTAACAAAATTTTAATAAATTTTCAATAAAATATTTCTAAATTTTTTAAATAAAACTATTTTACATTTATTTTTATCATTAAGCACAAAATTACGTTGAGTAATATCAACCAATTCGCTAAGTAGGCTGTGCTCGAGAACATGAGTGAAAATGACGGGCAGTCATTTCAATGTATGTGGCATTGGACTCATGACATATATTCATTAACAAGATCTGAATACCATCTGTGCAAGATATAAAATCTATCCATAACCTCGATTAAGATCCTATAATGCAATATACAAACCCAAAACCAAACCTCAATATACGTATTTTCCTTAACATTTTTAATTTTCAAATTTTATAAAAAAAGTGCTATTTAAACAAGTTTTATGATATATTTCGACAGATTTAACGGACTCGCGAGGATATGGAAAATTCATAAAAATAAATGAGCACAATATAACCTGTAGGAATAAAAAAGGCATATCTGATAAATTGATAAATTTTAAGAAATGCAAAAAGAAAACGAATTAGTAAAAATTAGCATCAATTTCATTAAAATAGCAACAAAATTGGTGAAATATACAAAATATAGAGACAAATAAAATAACTATGTTTAAAATTGAAAGTGATGCTAAAATAAAAGCAATCATTGTAAATTGAATATTAAAAAAATATATAATATTAATAAGTTCAAAATGAGAAATTATATTTTGTACAACATCCCTCTATATATTTCGACTGTTTATCAGTCTTCTTCTTCAGACTAGAAATCATCTAACCTTTTTCAAACATCTTCCATACCTTTGTTGTATATCCTCTTCGAATGATTCTAGGACAAAAGGCCATTTTGTTCCATACTATTTTATCCAGTCACCTTTTAATACCACAACTTAATCCATATTACCTATTTCGTACAAGTGGTGGGTTTCTGGGTGGTGAAAGTTTCGCAAATATATGGTTGTTATCCAGACAACACCATACAAATATTTTTCGCTTACCTTTCGGCACCCGTTGCTAAGCAACGTCTAAACTGTGTTCAAGTGGGTTTATCGTCCGCAAAAGCGAGCGCTATTACTAATGCTATAATTGACCGGACGATCCATGGGTCAAACGAGCTGCCGATAGAAGGCCTGTGCTCGATTTCGATTTTAAGGTCCCATTATTCTTCTATCTCCTTATAATGTTAATCTATACTGTTTTATCATTTATTATTATGTCCATTCCCATATTCCTCCTTGTCGTTGTTCGTATTATTGATTTTACTATGGCCTGTACACCCTTCGTTATGTTGAATATCCTCAAAGTATCCCTCCTACCCTTATCCATATTATTGTAACTAGTATTATCATCGTTACTATAATGTATTGTTCTTATCAATTGTTACTACTGTTGGGCCAGAACACAAACGGCCTTGGAAAATGTTTAAATGGATCGGTAACACACATGCAAACATAACAAGCAAATTTAAAATAAACCTATTAAAACACCAATTAAACCCTACCAAATATGAGAAAAAAGAGAATTAAATATAAAATGATAAACATAAAAATAAATTAAAATAATAACAAAATGCAACAAGATCCGCACGATACAAATACAAATATAACATGAAAACCCAGCAAATTCGACCGAAAATTAATAAATTAATAAAAGTTCATGAAAATGAAACTTAAATCAAAAAATTTGAATTAGAAATAATTCAATAAAAATTCTAAATAAAAAATTACTAAAATAAATTAAAAAATAACAAAAATAAAGAATAGAATACACTAGAAAATAACAAGGTCGAATTTTGTTTTACTACATCAAAATTAACATGCGAGGTTAGGGACAGAAAATAGGTATAAATACCGATTCATTTTCACATTAAAAAAAAACCATTTTTCAAACCATTTTAACCAAGTTTGGAAACGAAATCTTAGTTATTTTAAAAACTATTTTTGTTTGAAAATTTTCGATTCTTGGAAGACTATTTTTTAGGTGAGAAATAGTTCTATTTGGAACTCTACCTCCTCGCAACCTCGATAGAGCTCTGCTTGGACGTCGGCGTGGGGGGAGAGGTATTTTATTTTGCTATGAAAATTTTATTTATGAAATGTATTTATGGAATGGACTGTGCGGTAACTTTATGTTTTACTTGTTCTATGCATTAATAAATATTTATAATATTCATAAATTGTTTTATATATTTAATAAAATAAATTAAACTGTCGAAATCTTTCCGGCCCACAGCCAACACACATCGCAAGTTAATGAAATCATTATACAGTACGGACTCGTGTAAGCGCGTGGAAAATCGCCAATGATATGTACCCGTGAAGACCCAGCGTGCGGAACGCA
This sequence comes from Schmidtea mediterranea, assembly GCA_022537955.1. Taxonomy (NCBI): domain Eukaryota; kingdom Metazoa; phylum Platyhelminthes; order Tricladida; family Dugesiidae; genus Schmidtea; species Schmidtea mediterranea. Next base: position 136,422,736 of record CM039680.1, read on the forward strand.
GGGGACGTAACGTCAATATTATTCCATATAGAAGAACGAGAAATAAGGAAGAAGGCTTTTGGCTGCTTCCTCGTTTCTCATTTCTGTAAAATCGACCTAAATTATTTTACACACGGCTCAAAATCATCACACCGAGTAGTCCAGTGGGCACTCATTAACTATAATATAAACATAAAATGCGTCTAAGGCTTATTAAAGGGAAAAGGTACGGGGATAAATTAACTTGAAATCGTTGATATAAATAAATTGATTTATTATCATGAAATAAAATTAAAAGATGTGGCATACGTGCATTTAATAAATTTAACTTGACTATAATGTTCAATTAATCGTTATAACATAAATTATTGATAAAAAACCCCAAATATGACCCAAAAACCGAGATGTAATGCGACTGTTGCCTATAAGATCAATAAGAAAATCAAAACAGGTGATTATAAATATATATTGATATCACACAAATTAACATAATAAGAAAAGAGTCATGACTTACAGTAATATTACAAAATTTAGAAACGGCCAGAACAAACTTACCACCAACATCAAAGTAAAAGTGCATTGCAAATATCCTTGTGATATAGTGATTAATTGAAAACCCACTACTTCGAACATTATAAGATCCTAATATATTCCATCATGAAAGTGTTTTAGAAAGATCCCATTTCCAAAAATTCCCAGCAAACTTTCCAGGTAGTTCCCTAAAACGTTGATAAAAATCATATAAACTAATTAACACATTAACCTGACAAACTAATATCGATTCAACACAGTAGTGAAATCAATTTCTCGTCGAATTTACCTACGTCAGATCTTGAAAATTTTTAACATAAACTATCAAATAATATAAACATCTGATTTTACCCGATTCCAATACTGTCTGCTCGTTGTTAACAGTTGAAATCTCGAATAATTGACCAACACTAAAATTAGAAAATCAGTCATTGACAAACATCGATCGAACCATCTAACCGGAAATCATTCGGATCGCATAAATTGGATTTGAAGTAAACAAATTTACTCGACATTATCTAACAACGGGATACACACCTCAAATATCCAATTAAGTCATTTTTGATTAACCGAAAATTTATTCGCATCACATGGAATTTACTACTATAAAGAATTTATCAAAGGATTCGAGCTTACAAGGTAAGATTACATAAATCCCCTTCATTAATTTAATTTTCGTAATATTACAGACCTTTTAATTAATGAATAATCCATAAATCAAAATTTAGTAATTGTACCCTACTAAATATGAAGCCTTTAGATGGTAAATGGACTGACATTAAACTTTAAATGACCATAAATCAGTTAGTTGTAGCAATGATGTACCGTTGATTTAAAATTATTATAGCCATTACAAACGATAGGAGAATCATGAACTGGGATAACTAATGGAGTACATTTACAACATAAATTCCACAGACGTACAGTCGTATTTACGTCGTTTAAAAACGTGTTAACCATTAAAGATTTAACGGAATTTAATAAAATTTAGGTTTGGATAATTCAAATCGTAATATTACATTTATTAACCCAAATATTAACATCGAAGAAAAATTTCAGGATACAAATTAGCATAGGGGAATTTACTGTTGTTGGATAAAGATCATGATCCGCGATTGCGATGAATTTTTTCTTGAATATCTAGTAACGACTACTCCCGTTCCACGAATGCTATAAGTATTTCCCCTCAGCAGCTTTTACACTAAGAATTATTTTACATAAACCCCAAATGAAGTTGTTATAACACTTCCAAAGCAACTAAAATCTCTCGCATAACGAAATAATAATCAACCCCTTATTTTGCCGAAGTAACCGAACATCAAATCATGCAGACGATTTGGATAGATTAACTTTTATTTCTTTATACTCAACTGTTTATCCACAATGTCATTTCAGATGAAATCATGCCGCTCGATTGGACCCCCACCCAAGGAGCCGATGAACAGCATCTGAAGAAGATACCACAGGTCACAGCAATTATCAAGGAGCTCCAACCAAAGTGGCCATATCCTACCACTTGGCAGATATTGGGCCTGGCAAAAGACCCTTGTTGGCCCAACGGACAGCGATATCCTGCCGAAGAAACCCGCGAGCACGCGCGGAACCTCCTCACTCAATGGGAAAGGGTGCAGGAGCAAGTGGACCTGAACGTGGTCAAGGCGATGATGTACCTCGCGAACGTCGAAGAGGACATTCGCTTCGGGCGTATTGCGGAGGCTCATCCACCTCGACCGGCCCGCGATACCCGACGGCCATATCCGGTATCTACTCAGAGGAAGGACTTAAAAAGACAATTCTCCGAAGAGTCCTGATTTCTCGGACAAAGGACATGTTGTGTGTGATTAACAAGAAATTTTCTTTTAATTGTCGTTCGTCTTAATTCCTTTCTCGAATAAATTTATTTTATAAACTATGTTTGCAATAATCATGATTTCGATATAATTAAGTCCGTAAAGAAATTTAAAGATTTTGTTGTTACAGCAATGGCAACCACCCAATTTCTGCAAACCGAATTGGATCGCGCAAGAGATGGGAATGCAAATCTACTCACCCAGATAATCCAAATGACTCGAGAAATGCAACAAATCAAGGCTACTTGGTCAGATCCGACAAAAATGAAAACTCTTTACCACAGGCTCACGGTGGCACAAAAGGGTTGGGCGGAAGAGCGACAGCTTAATCAGAGCTTGCGCACCCAAATCAGGGGATTGGAGGTCGCCCTAGCAGTCTGTCGGGAGAGGGAAGCGGTAACATACCCGCTTGTCTTCGCCCCGTCCCAGATGCCGCATAAAGGTCCTCAATCTACGAACCAGTCCGCCACTCCATCAAATAATCGTCGGCCGGGACGCAAGGAGCGTGCCCGACGCCGAGCAGCACAACCCCCAAGTCCGTCACATTAGCTCACGAACGCTATGTATTTTTTTTGCTGATTTGAAATAAATAAGTTGCATTCATTGTTAATTTATCTCCAAGATACATTTTGCATGTAATCATCACCATGAATACTCATATCACGTTTTCAAACCATCGTTCCATCTCCAACAGTCAACGTAAATCTGATCTTGAGCTTTTAACACAAGGGACAGAGCAAAGCGAGCATAGGTCTTCTATCGACAGCTCGTGAACCCGACGGTTGTCCGAGCAATTACAGTATTAGTAATGATGCTCACTTTTTGAGGACAATCCACCCACTCGAACACATTTCCAACGTTGCCTAGCAACGGGTGCCGAGTGGTAACTAGAAGCATTTTGTATGGCGTTACTGGGGCAACCACAGGACAATTTAAACAAATAACGAAACCCTGTAACCCACCACTACTGTGGGGTTTTTATATAGAAAGTCGGTGCTTAGATCTGACTCCTTGGTGTTCTTCTTTAATCGATTTAATTAACCCAACACAATAAGATTTATTTCCAATTTATATATCACAACTTTATTCACAACTTTCACAAAAATGGATTCAATTCACATTACTTTACACAATTACTCTGCACGATTTCAAAAAATTCAATGCGTAGGGATACGTCTTCCAAAGGGAGATGTCCATGTCTGGTAATCAATTTGTTTAACTGGTTGATTTAACTTTAAGTTTATTACCTCCTTTATTCTTCTCTCTTAAATATTCTCTTCAACCAACTGTCAATTTTGTTGATCTGCCTTTTCTTTTTATATAAATTAAATTGGTTTTGGCATTTTTGACATCACTGTCCAACCAAGTTAGTTATTTCTGGGCTCCTGGAATTTCCATTAGTTTACAATAATTATTTTTGGTGGCGGGTTTCTCTTTAATCTCAGGTTTCCTACATACACCAATTTCGTTTTCCGTAATTAGAAAATTTGTTGATGTTCCGGGTTTCTCACACTATTCGGGTTTTCTGTTAGCTTGGACTTCACATTAGCCAATACATTTTTAATTAATTTCTATTTTTATTAAATGTTTCCTTCTGGGGACCACCAATCGATTTAATTTTATTATATTTGGATTCGTTTCGTCATTTGGCATCCGCCATACCCGTTTCCTCCGATAAATATTTATTTCAAAATTTTAATTGATTTTGCCTTCTTAATTATTATTTCAAATAACAATGTTTTTATTGATTTTCCATTTTTAGTTTCGTGCATTTTGTTAACCCCAACATTACTATTACTATTATCATTATTATCACTATTATCACCACTATTACCACTATTATTACTATCACTATTATTATTATTAATATTATTATTATTATTAATATTATTATTATTATTATTATTATTATTATTATTATTATTATTATTATTATTATTATTATTATTATTATTATTGGTGGGTTTCTGGGTGTTGATATTTTGAAACTATATGGTTGTTACCCAGACAACCCCATACAAATATTCTTTCGCGTACCACTCGGCACCCGTTGCTAAACAACGTTGGAACTGTGTTCGAGTGGGTAGATCGTCCGCAAAGAGTGAGCGCTATTGCTAATGCTATAATTGACCGAACGATCCTTGGGTCCAACGAGCTACCGATAGAAGGTCTGTGCTCGATTTCAATTTTTAGGTCCCATTGTTCTCCTATCTCTGTCAAATGTTAACCTATACTCTCATATCATCTATCTTTATGTCCATTCGCTTGGTCCTTCTTATTATTGTCCATGTTGATGATTTTTTATGGCCTGTAAACCCTTGGTTATGTTAAGTAAACACAGTACGTCTCTTACCCTTATCCCTATTATAACTACAATGTTCCCTATTATTATTACTAGCATCATCATTGTTACTATTATATATATTACCTTTCTTAATTGTTACTACTATTACCTTTATTATTATTTTTATTACTATAACTACCATTATATTTATTGTTATTACTACTATGATTATTACTACTATTATTATTATCATAATTATTATCATCATTACTATAAATACCATGATTATTATTATTATCATTATTATTATTATTATAATCACCATTACCCTTACCATTATCGTTATTATTATTAAGATTTTGTAGGGATCCGTCCTTATTCATCAGCGTTAAATTTTTTTTATTGATATACAACATTAGCCGTAGTCCATCTGTATTTTTCGGTTTTCGATAAAGTATTTTTGTAAATTCGAAAATTTTAGCAGCGTTCCGCCCTTATTTTACGGTTCATCCCTATTCTACAGTTTTCGACAAAGTATTTTCATTGACTCGGAAAATTTGAGCAGCGTTCCACCCTTATTTTACGTGTTCCATTTTTACGTTACTATTTTTGTTAAGTATTTGAATTAATTCGGAAAATCTGAGCAGCGTCCCGACCATATTTTCCGCCTCAACTCAAATTAATTTATTTAATTCTTATTTCAAAACATTATTTTTCATGATTTTAAGTCGTTCGGATTATTCTTTTTCCGATGGCTATTCATTTTAACTGTTACAACAATTTCGCAATTTCCCCCACTACCCGTTCCCTCTCTTTTTCCTTAAGATCTATGTATGTTCATATTATATTTAATGAGTGCCCACTGGACTACTCGGTGTTAGATATTTTGAGCCGATTGTTGTTAAAATTCATGTCAATTTTTTAGGAAACGGATGATGAAGGAGCAGCCAATAAACTACTCATTTACCCTCCAATTTCTCCTATGTACCAATAATATTGACGTTCCAGCTCCTGCGTTCCGCACGCCGGAGCCTTCACGGGCACGAAATATTGGCGATTTTACACGCACTTACACAGTTCGATAGTGTGTTTTATTTTTCTATCTTGCGTTATGTTTTGGCTGTGGGCCACCAAAAATAAAATAATAGAAAAAATAAATTACCAAATGAATTAGGCAAAAATCTCGACGCATAAACTGTATATTTGGCATTCATCTAAACAAATTTTAAATCGGGCATCGATGTACATAAACCAAAATAACATAACTGTACATTAACAATCTGAAAATATTGCTGCAAAACATAACTGTAGATTAATAACCTGAAAATATTGCTACAAAACATATCTGTAGATTAATAACCTGAAAATATTGCTGCACAATAGTTGAAAAGCACACAGTAAAACAATATAAAAAGTGTGCTACTTAATTTTCGTTAAAATCAATACTGCAAAGTAGTAGTTGAAAATTTGTGAAAACACATCAGTATTTATACCTATAATTTGGCCTTAACCTTGCGTGTTAGTTTTATTGCGATTAAACAAAATTCGACTTTGAAATTATTTGTGTTATCTAAATTAAATTTTTATTTATTTCTTAATTTAAATTGGTAATTTATTTTTAACATTTTTAAATAAATTTATTCAGCTAAAAATATTTTATTTTTATTCATTTAATTCATTAATTTTTACTTTTATATAAATGGTCATTTTACGGTCAAATTTTCTTCTTATTATGTTATTTTTTATGTAAATTTCGTGCGGTTCTTGATGCATTTTGTATTTATTTTATTTTACTTTTATGTTTTTGATTTTATATTTATTTATATTCTCTCAGATTTTAAAGTGTTTAGTTGGTGTTGTATATTGTATTTTAAGTTATCTTGGTGCTGGGTTTTCGTGCTGTATTACTGATGCATTTAAACAATTCTCAAGGCTATTTGTGTGCTGGCCCAACATTATTATTATTATTATTATTATTATTATTATTATTATTATATTTACCATTATCATTACTATTATAGCTATTCTGTTGAACTGTTGCAACGATTCCGCAATTTCCCCGCTACCCTTTCCCTTTTTTGTCCTTATGATCTATTTGTTTTCACATTGTATTTAATGAGTGCTCACTGAAATACTCAGTGTTACTGATTTTAAGCCGAATGTTGTTTGAAAGTTTAAGTCGATTTTATCGAAATTAGTTACAAGAAAGTTGAGCCAAAAGACCCATCCTCGAGCTTCCTTATTTCGCTATTTAGTTTTATGATTTGACGTTTGGGCCCGTCGGTACGCACGACTAAGCTTTCACGGGCACGAGACGTTGGCTGATGCACCTGCTATTACACGTCTCGACTAGTCTGTGGATTTTACTACCTTGTGATATGTTTAGGCTGTGGGCCAAAAAAGAAAACTAAATAAATAAATAATACCATTTTATGCGAATCCAAGTTTCAACGAGGTAAAAGATTCGATACATAAACATATTATTAATTAAAATTCGTCATTTCATTTTTTCATCACGAAGTTTCATAAATAAAAGCAATTCTAATTGAAAATACTACTGAAAAGCAAGAATACAAATTGACATCTGCATACTATTGTTAATACTATAAATAATAAACATGCAAAATGATTAGGGGCTTAATAAAAAGCTTAATAAAAAGAGAATGAAAAAGAAATGTCGAATAAGGAGAAGGAAATAAGAGAAAATCAATAAAAACAGACAATTAAATAAAAGAAGGTCATTTATAATTAACAAGTGCAAATTTTGGAAAACAAAAACAAAAGGAAAATTTGCACGTTATTTCGAAAGCTCTTTCAAGATAAGGGAAGAAATGTTGTTTGGCAATCCGGGAAAGGGCACCTCCAAAAAATGATTTATCTGATTATGGAGGCCCAAAATGAATTAGCGTTCAAAGATATCAGAAATTCTATTCGACATCAGTAAGTGTTATTGGATGATGGAATATAAAAAGGAAGCGCAATTGAGATCAACGACACAAAAAAATAAGACAAAACTTGCAAAAGACAAAAACTACGAAAGACAAAAATTGCGAGAGACAAGAAATTTGCAGGAGACAAAGAATCGCAGAAGATAAAGAAAGACAAAAAAGAAATTAAACAGAAATTTGAAACAGAAATTAAGCAAGGTCAAAGCAAAGCAAGGCAACTAAATCAGAGTTACCGATCTCAGAAACCCACCGCAGTTGTCAAGTGATTGTAAAGCCAATTGATCCGAAAAGTGCTATTCTTTCCGAAGGGTCGTAAAAAGCACCAAATTGTGATTGATTGATAATTCATTGTGTCATTTTAAAGTGGAGATAAAGTGTATTAATCAATAAAGTTTATATCTTTTGGAGTTTGTTACTGTTGTTTTAAAGCACGGTTGGAGTCAGATTGACAATAATATCTATTCGAATTCACCGACAACCCCAACAATACTAACACTGAAAAATCTAGTCTGACCATCTGCACACTAACACTAAAATTCAGTCTGTCGATCTGCACACTAACACTGAAAAAATCAGTCTGCCTAAAAATTTGTGAAAACACATCAGTATATAAACCTATAATTTGACCCTAACCTTGCGTGTTATTTTTATTGCGATAAAACAAATTTGAGCTTGAAATTATTTATTTTATCTAAATCTAATTTTTATTATTTTCTTAAATTAAATTCACAATTTGTTTCTTAAATTTTTTAATTGAATTTTTCCAACCAAAACTATTTTATTTTAATTCATTAGTTTTCTATTTTTACATAAATTGTCGTTTTTTGGTCAAATTTTCTTGTTATTATGTTAATTTTTTATGTAAATTTCGTGCTGTTGTTGATGCATTTGGTATTTGTTTTCTTTTACTTTTGTGTTTTTTGATTTTATATTTATTTAGGTTCTCTTAAATTTTTGAGTGTTTACTTGATTTTGGATGTTGTATTTTAAGTTATCGTGGTGCTGGATTAGTAGTAGGTAGATGTGTCCCATCTGGCGCACTTTTTGGTACCCCCCCCCTGACAAAAACAAAACAAACTAAAATATAATGTAAACACAAAAAATTACAAAATAATGAATAAGAACAAGAACGTATATAGGTATACATTTATTAATTCAATGAACAGTTGGATGAGCTGTTACATGATCTGTTTGATAGGCTGTTGGATGTGCTGTTGGACGTGCTGTCGGATAATCATGTGGAAAATTATTATCTTTATTCATTGTCAGTCTCAATCATATAATGACCGTATGCCAGGCTTTCATTCTTTTCTACCCAAACCCTTTTATCCTCTTTGTTTGTTAGTGCAACCTTTGAAGTTTTAAAACTATAAAGTTGATGATTGTTTGTACCAATACGAAATTGAGGTACAGAAAAGGTGGAGTTTTTCTCATAACATTCTTTATAAGTTTTATGTGCTAGATCGGTATCCTTTAATGATATACCCTTAGCTTTTAGACAAGAAGATTTACCTAACAAACTATAACATTTGGGTCGAAGGAAAACCCATTCGTCATAACCTTCTCCCTTACTTTCGTCCTTAAATTTTCCAATGACCGAATCAAGTTTTTTAGAATAAAGCGGATGAGTAGAAGGGTAATTAGATGTATCCAAAAGATTATCCTTAACCATTTCAAACAAAAGAATATCTAGTTTACAATTTTTAATCTCCAAGAAGAAAGAGTCTGTATCTCCAGCAACTATATTAATATCACAATTAAATTGTTGTCGATATTTTTCCAAGTCCTTATACTGAAGCTCATACATTCGAAGTTTCGACAAGTCAAGCACTGATTGTCCTATATAACTTGGTCGATCTAAACATACTGAGTCAGGATTTAACAAAGCAGCAATTAGATCATCAGCAATTTTGATACTTCTTTGAAAGGTTGGTTTAGAAGCATATGTAATCATCTTCTTTTCTGTATTACATAATCTTAAATTCATTCTTTTTTTCAGGTTTTCGACAGTTTTACCATACAAACTATTATTTAGGAGCTTATAATAATTTTTATCCAGTGTGTTTGTACTTTTTGCTCTTAACTCTGTATTGGTATCAATGTAGTTTTTAAAAATAGGAGACTGTTTGAATCTTACAGCTCGATTCACACGAGTAACCTTAACACCAAGAGACAAGTATAATTTTAGTAAACGCCAATGAATCACATAATTCTTTTTTGGGTAATGAGTCAATAACAATTTTTCAACCTTAGATCCCTCAGGTTTCATTTTCTCAGCAGCAATAGGAAAGTCGTCTAACTTATCGTGAAGTACAGAAGGAATTTCAAGATCAACTTCAAGAGTATACCCATATGACAAAGATTCAAGATTCAAAGTCAAACAATCAGATAATATTGAATCAAAACCATCAAGTATCCAACTGAATTTGCCACAAGGTAAAGGTTGACTTAAAGCCCAACCGTATAAATTATTAATATCTATATAAAGCAACTCAGTGGTTTCATCAGTTTTTACAAAGTGTTTATTAACAAAAGTAAGACCTCCACGAATACCACCCTCATAGAAATTATAAATTTCCATGTCTTGCAATAGTTCAATGGGTTTATCTAAAGTTATTAGCGCAGAACTCCAAGACATTCCAGGAATACCAAAATAATTTAAAGGCTCTAAACTATTATGAGCTATAGATTTCGCCCGAAATTGTTGAAAAAACTCAGCTAAAAGAAAGCAATCGAGTTTCAAGTATATCATCATATAGTCAAGTAAATTTACACATTTAGTTTCAGTCCAAATTAATTGAGCTTTCTTATATTCAACTTCACTCACTCCTTCCCAGATTGGAGGCAGTTCATAAGTATTTTCAAGGACCTCTAAACTAGTGGCAAAGTTGTACGGAAAAATACCTTTTTCATTAACAATGGTACCAGTAAAAACAGATTTTGTTAATGGTAAACTAGTCAAAGTTTTCACAGCCCTAGCTAATGAGTCATTAACAAACTGGTAAGAGTCGATAAAACGTATTCTAAGCTTACCAACATATACCATAAGCGATAAGAACTTTTCACTACTAATTGGAATACATGATAAGTTCCAATTTGGAAATTGATTTATTCCATACTTAAGGATATGATGTAAGTCATACCCACGTAAATTATGAAACACTACAGGTAATAATTCTTTGATGCTCCTATTAACATTACAACTTTTACATGCTGGACCAATATATTTTCCTGTAAAATGGTCATGGTCTCTAACCTTATCTACTATATTCTTATTACACAAATAACAATATTCACAATTATCAAATAAATATTCTTCGTCAAAAGTAAGTGGTAACATTAGCTTTTTCCCATTTTCTTTATAATATGGTAGCACAATGTTTGTTCCTATATCTGAAACCTTCTTCAAAAATTTATAAACACAGTTTTGAGCAATGAAATGATGGTAACTTGTCATACCAGTGAAGTTGTTGATTAATAAGAGTCCAGCAGAAATTGGCAAATGTTTCTGAAAATAAATGTCATCTTTTGGTAAAATAGATTCAAAATCTGCATAGATAACGAAAGGAGGTGTTATCGTTTTTGACCAGTTTTTGAACTCCAAATATTTATCTTTTGGTAATGTATATAGTGTAGTACCCAACTGATTTTTCTTACATAACTCTTGGTGTTTTTCAAAGGATTTTGGCTTACGAAATCCATTTAAACAATTTTCACACCATTTGCAACGAATTCGAACATTACAATCATTGTTTTTATGACAATTCATCAAGGATTGTAAATTAGTTACTGCTGTATAATGATATTTTTCACCCTCCTTTATCAATAATAAATAAATTGGATCCACTCCAGATACTTTTGTTCGGTGAATTATATTTAAATATGGATGCTTCATTATAAGTTCTTCTCTATCCTCAAAATTTTCGTTATTATAAATCATTACATTAATTGCTAAACCAGGATTTTTCTTCTCAAAAGTTGGAATATCACACAGTTTCATTGGCATATCGTTAGGATCGTATACCAAGTCATTCATATACGGTAAATATTTTCTTGGTCTATCTCTATCTTTCTTGATTTTATCAGATTTTAATACAGCCAAAACACTATATATGAAACATAAATTATCTGTATTTTGTACGTTAACTATTGCCTTTTTACCTAATAGAGCTTTAGGTGTTGGAATATAACTATGTCCAGATAACCTAGATATATTAGAAACTTTGGTTACCTTGAAATTTACTTCTATTATTCGGTTTATTTTCCAACTACTTCCTAATTCTGTTCGTTCAACAATCTTTTCATTTATTTTCTTTATACCCTCATCAAGAAAAGTTGTAGTCACTGAAACAGCGCGATTTGATATACTAACTACTTTGAGTTCCCCATCTTTCTCAAATTCTACTTGGACTCCAAATTGAACTTTTGAATGTTTCATTTCATTTAATGTAATTTTTAATTTTTCAAAAAGAGAAGATGGAAGAACTATTTCCTTAACATTATATCTTCCGATGTTCACTTTTATAATTCGATGTGAGCGTAGTAAATCATATTCAATTTCTGGTTCAACAATAATGTCACTTAACCCTAGTCCAATTTGTAAATCATCTTTAATAAATATTTTTTCAAGTATTTCAGATTTTATGGTGCTTTTTCGTTTCAAACTATGTTTAAACAATGATTTTTTATCCGTATAAAATTGAGTCAAGTGATTTTTATGGTCATTATAAAATTTAAGGTACGGGTCAGAGGTTTGGGTCTGGCATACAGGACATATATAATAATTATTCACTTGATAATATCGATTCATTTTATTGTGGCAGTTGTTATCATGGTTTGTAGATTGACAGTACTTCGGATAAAGATTACCTGAAACATGAAAAAAGTTAAATAATTCTGATTGTAATAACTAAAATCTCACATTTAACATTCACAGTAGAGATTTTTTCAAGTTCGTCATAATTTGTTTCATAAAATATTCTATCATCTATGTTTTCAATGTGAATATTTAAATCATCTAAATTAAAAATAATTAATAATTTAAATAAGAGTAAAAAATTACCATTTTTATATTCATTTCTTTCATTACTCGATCTTGAATCTTGAATATTAAAAGTATCTAACAGTTAATAATTTAAAAATCATTAAAAATTATCAAAAGATTACTTGTATCATATTTATCAATATGCAAAGTGTCTTGAAAGGTTGTCCTCTTTGACAATACTAAAAAAGATTAATAGTTAGTTATATTATACATACACGTACTTTTGGCAACTATACTACTTTTCGATTCTCCGAATTGTCTGAGATGATGCCCGTGTTGTTGTAAAAACATTGACCATCTACCAGATGTTATTGTGAGACATTCTGGACACACATAACCAGGAAAACCAGCATCATTTATCATGAAATATGATGATGTAACAAGTTCACAGTAGTGAACATCTTCGTGACTGATAGCTACGCAAAATTTATATGTATAGCAATAATTCACTAAAAAACAAATAGTTAATTAAATATACATAAAAAGTAAACTTACTTATGATAATATTTTAATAATAATTTAATTAATAATTGATTGTTTATACCTCAAAATCATTCGTTTATACTAATTAAAATCGATTGTTTATACTAAAAAAAAAAAATTACATCCAAATTGAAATTTTTAATAAATTTAAATTGAATAAATTATAAATATGATGTTTGAAAATGAAATTTAATAACATAGGTTGTTATAGTTTCATGAAAATCATTAATATCAAGAAAATACAAAATGAAAAATACTTATTGATTTATATCACATCGATTATTTTTTCAAAAACATATATATATATATATATATATATATATATATATGCAATAAATTATTAGTTGATTCCCCACAGAGAAATAAAATTAATAAAATATAACTAATAGGTTTGAAAACCAAATTTTTAAAATCAAATTTAATAACACAAGTTGCTATAGTTACATGGAAAAGATTAATATCAAGATAAATCAATGATATATGATGGTCACATCGGGAAATTAACTTTTTAGTAAATTATTTTGAGTAAAGTACAAAATGAAAATACTTATTGATTTATTTCTCATCGATTAATTTTTCAAAAATACATATGCAATAAGTTATTTGTTGATTCCCTACAAAGAAATAAATTGAATAACATGTAACTAAGATATTTAAAAACTAAATTTTTAAAATCAAATTTAATAACATAGGTTGCTTTAGTTACGTGGAAAAGATTCATATCAAGTTAAATCAATAAAATATGATAGTCACATCATAAAAGTTATTATTATTGTTTTTTTTTTTTTTTTTTTTTTTTTTTAATAAATTAGTTTGAGTAAATAACAAAATGAAAAATATAATTATTGTCTATTAATTTTGTGTAAAGAATTTATAATTTATATTTAATTAAGTATTATATTAATAATTTGTGTCACCACTAAAAATTAATTGATAAAATAAATTGAAATTTTCTTTGAAAAATAATAATAATTAAACATTGTGTTACAAAGAAGCTAAAAGTAAAATAAACAATTATCATTTTGAAGTTTAATTACTATATTATTATAAAAAGAATTAATAATTTAATCCTGTCAAATAACTATATTTGATATTTCAATTTATAATGAAAATAATTTTGAATAATTACCTTATGTAAAAATAATCTTATTATTCACAGAATAAAATTCGAAAGTACAAGTACTAATGTAAATATATTACTTACGTAATTGCTTATAAAAATATTTTAATTTGAGAAAGTTCTTCATTGACAATAAAAAAAGAGGAATTCATCTGATTGAAATAAATAAATCACTTATGTACAACTACGATAATTCTAATTTTCAATCATATACAATAATTATTTTAATTGTAAATTTTAGGTAATTTTATTAAGAATCTTAACAGAATTATTTAAGTTAAACACTGGTTCATTGTGTAGAACTATGTTTACATGAAAATGTCTGTTTAATTTTAATCTGATACATTCTTTCACAATGTCAATCAAATTTCTTAATTTTGCCCTATAATTCTGTCAAATTTTAATAAATTTGTTCTAAAATAAAATAATACCAAGAGTTAATTTTAATTTTAAAAATAAATCGTTATTTACAAATTATCAAAATTTAAACAGTAGTAGGATGTGAGCCCGTCAGATACAACCCCCCCCACTAGCTTACGTAATTATTACGTAACATTTGACCTCTGCACGCGCTGTTGCTACCTGGAGATTGACCTTTGTCCACTAGTTGCTACCTAGTAATTGACCTTTGGTCAGTGACCTCATGATTACATCACTTGACCACTGGTCAGTGCACACTTATTATGTCACTGGTCACACTTATTATGTCACTGGTCACTACGCCGAGACTAGTTACCTAACTGTTATTATGTCACGTAGTTGTGGACCAACACACCTACCTTCTAGAACCTTCCACACACCTACCAACTTCCACACACCTACCAACTTCCACACACCTACCAACTTCCACACACCTACATTCTAGAACCTTCCACACACCTACAATCTTAAACATTTCACACACACATACCAACCACACCGATCCACACCGATCCACACCGATCCACACCGATCCACACCGATCCACACCGATCCACACCGATCCACACCGATCCACACCGATCCACACCGATCCACACCGATCCACACCGATCCACACCGATCCGCACCGATCCGCACCCATCAGTACCCATCAGTACCCATCAGTACCCATCAGTACCCATCAGTACCCATCAGTACCCATCCGCGCCGTATTATTATTATACTTTTTACTTCATATAAACGTATGAGTTTCGTTTACCTCATTGATTCATGTTACTTACATGTGATATATTAAAAAATTATATTTACATGAAATTTTCAATTGTTAATTATATTATTACATAAAAAATTATAAAATAATCATTAAACATAATAAATTAAGATCAAACTCGTCTTAAAAATAAATGTTCAATTCTAAATTATTTAGCTTACTGACTATTTTGTTAGTAGTATATTACATAACAATTTTATCAAAATAATCATAAAACTTTAATAATTAATAACAAATTATATTTACATGAAATTTTCAATTGTTAATTATATTATTACATAAAAAAATTATAAAATAATCATTAAACATAATAAATTAAGATCAAACTCGTCTTAAAAATAAATGTTCAATTCTAAATTATTTAGCTTACTGACTATTTTGTTAGTAGTATATTACATAACAATTTTATCAAAATAATCATAAAACTTTAATAATTTTCATGAAAATTTAAGTTTAAAAGCACTATATTGATAGTTTATTTAATTAAAAGTCACTCAAAACTTAAATTTGAACACTGGATTTACAATATTTTAAGAAAATTATTCAACAAGTTTAAAATTTCAACAAAATATAAAAAATTATACAAGACTTACTTTACCAATTTCTATAAAATTTTAAATTTACATCAAATAAAATATATAGATTTAAATTCTATTAAAAAATTTAATTATTAAAATAAAAAATAATTCGCCCACGATAGGAGTTGAACCCACGACTCGACGAATTATTACCGACACCAGACTGTTACAAGCCACGGAAGGGGGGTTGTATCTGACGGGCTCACATCCTACTACTGTTTAAATTTTGATAATTTGTAAATAACGATTTATTTTTAAAATTAAAATTAACTCTTGGTATTATTTTATTTTAGAACAAATTTATTAAAATTTGACAGAATTATAGGGCAAAATTAAGAAATTTGATTGACATTGTGAAAGAATGTATCAGATTAAAATTAAACAGACATTTTCATGTAAACATAGTTCTACACAATGAACCAGTGTTTAACTTAAATAATTCTGTTAAGATTCTTAATAAAATTACCTAAAATTTACAATTAAAATAATTATTGTATATGATTGAAAATTAGAATTATCGTAGTTGTACATAAGTGATTTATTTATTTCAATCAGATGAATTCCTCTTTTTTTATTGTCAATGAAGAACTTTCTCAAATTAAAATATTTTTATAAGCAATTACGTAAGTAATATATTTACATTAGTACTTGTACTTTCGAATTTTATTCTGTGAATAATAAGATTATTTTTACATAAGGTAATTATTCAAAATTATTTTCATTATAAATTGAAATATCAAATATAGTTATTTGACAGGATTAAATTATTAATTCTTTTTATAATAATATAGTAATTAAACTTCAAAATGATAATTGTTTATTTTACTTTTAGCTTCTTTGTAACACAATGTTTAATTATTATTATTTTTCAAAGAAAATTTCAATTTATTTTATCAATTAATTTTTAGTGGTGACACAAATTATTAATATAATACTTAATTAAATATAAATTATAAATTCTTTACACAAAATTAATAGACAATAATTATATTTTTCATTTTGTTATTTACTCAAACTAATTTATTAAAAAAAAAAAAAAAAAAAAAAAAAAACAATAATAATAACTTTTATGATGTGACTATCATATTTTATTGATTTAACTTGATATGAATCTTTTCCACGTAACTATAGCAACCTATGTTATTAAATTTGATTTTAAAAATTTAGTTTTTAAATATCTTAGTTACATGTTATTCAATTTATTTCTTTGTAGGGAATCAACAAATAACTTATTGCATATGTATTTTTGAAAAATTAATCGATGAGAAATAAATCAATAAGTATTTTCATTTTGTACTTTACTCAAAATAATTTACTAAAAAGTTAATTTCCCGATGTGACCATCATATATCATTGATTTATCTTGATATTAATCTTTTCCATGTAACTATAGCAACTTGTGTTATTAAATTTGATTTTAAAATTTGGTTTTCAAACCTATTAGTTATATTTTATTAATTTTATTTCTCTGTGGGGAATCAACTAATAATTTATTGCATATATATATATATATATATATATATATATATATGTTTTTGAAAAAATAATCGATGTGATATAAATCAATAAGTATTTTTCATTTTGTATTTTCTTGATATTAATGATTTTCATGAAACTATAACAACCTATGTTATTAAATTTCATTTTCAAACATCATATTTATAATTTATTCAATTTAAATTTATTAAAAATTTCAATTTGGATGTAATTTTTTTTTTTTAGTATAAACAATCGATTTTAATTAGTATAAACGAATGATTTTGAGGTATAAACAATCAATTATTAATTAAATTATTATTAAAATATTATCATAAGTAAGTTTACTTTTTATGTATATTTAATTAACTATTTGTTTTTTAGTGAATTATTGCTATACATATAAATTTTGCGTAGCTATCAGTCACGAAGATGTTCACTACTGTGAACTTGTTACATCATCATATTTCATGATAAATGATGCTGGTTTTCCTGGTTATGTGTGTCCAGAATGTCTCACAATAACATCTGGTAGATGGTCAATGTTTTTACAACAACACGGGCATCATCTCAGACAATTCGGAGAATCGAAAAGTAGTATAGTTGCCAAAAGTACGTGTATGTATAATATAACTAACTATTAATCTTTTTTAGTATTGTCAAAGAGGACAACCTTTCAAGACACTTTGCATATTGATAAATATGATACAAGTAATCTTTTGATAATTTTTAATGATTTTTAAATTATTAACTGTTAGATACTTTTAATATTCAAGATTCAAGATCGAGTAATGAAAGAAATGAATATAAAAATGGTAATTTTTTACTCTTATTTAAATTATTAATTATTTTTAATTTAGATGATTTAAATATTCACATTGAAAACATAGATGATAGAATATTTTATGAAACAAATTATGACGAACTTGAAAAAATCTCTACTGTGAATGTTAAATGTGAGATTTTAGTTATTACAATCAGAATTATTTAACTTTTTTCATGTTTCAGGTAATCTTTATCCGAAGTACTGTCAATCTACAAACCATGATAACAACTGCCACAATAAAATGAATCGATATTATCAAGTGAATAATTATTATATATGTCCTGTATGCCAGACCCAAACCTCTGACCCGTACCTTAAATTTTATAATGACCATAAAAATCACTTGACTCAATTTTATACGGATAAAAAATCATTGTTTAAACATAGTTTGAAACGAAAAAGCACCATAAAATCTGAAATACTTGAAAAAATATTTATTAAAGATGATTTACAAATTGGACTAGGGTTAAGTGACATTATTGTTGAACCAGAAATTGAATATGATTTACTACGCTCACATCGAATTATAAAAGTGAACATCGGAAGATATAATGTTAAGGAAATAGTTCTTCCATCTTCTCTTTTTGAAAAATTAAAAATTACATTAAATGAAATGAAACATTCAAAAGTTCAATTTGGAGTCCAAGTAGAATTTGAGAAAGATGGGGAACTCAAAGTAGTTAGTATATCAAATCGCGCTGTTTCAGTGACTACAACTTTTCTTGATGAGGGTATAAAGAAAATAAATGAAAAGATTGTTGAACGAACAGAATTAGGAAGTAGTTGGAAAATAAACCGAATAATAGAAGTAAATTTCAAGGTAACCAAAGTTTCTAATATATCTAGGTTATCTGGACATAGTTATATTCCAACACCTAAAGCTCTATTAGGTAAAAAGGCAATAGTTAACGTACAAAATACAGATAATTTATGTTTCATATATAGTGTTTTGGCTGTATTAAAATCTGATAAAATCAAGAAAGATAGAGATAGACCAAGAAAATATTTACCGTATATGAATGACTTGGTATACGATCCTAACGATATGCCAATGAAACTGTGTGATATTCCAACTTTTGAGAAGAAAAATCCTGGTTTAGCAATTAATGTAATGATTTATAATAACGAAAATTTTGAGGATAGAGAAGAACTTATAATGAAGCATCCATATTTAAATATAATTCACCGAACAAAAGTATCTGGAGTGGATCCAATTTATTTATTATTGATAAAGGAGGGTGAAAAATATCATTATACAGCAGTAACTAATTTACAATCCTTGATGAATTGTCATAAAAACAATGATTGTAATGTTCGAATTCGTTGCAAATGGTGTGAAAATTGTTTAAATGGATTTCGTAAGCCAAAATCCTTTGAAAAACACCAAGAGTTATGTAAGAAAAATCAGTTGGGTACTACACTATATACATTACCAAAAGATAAATATTTGGAGTTCAAAAACTGGTCAAAAACGATAACACCTCCTTTCGTTATCTATGCAGATTTTGAATCTATTTTACCAAAAGATGACATTTATTTTCAGAAACATTTGCCAATTTCTGCTGGACTCTTATTAATCAACAACTTCACTGGTATGACAAGTTACCATCATTTCATTGCTCAAAACTGTGTTTATAAATTTTTGAAGAAGGTTTCAGATATAGGAACAAACATTGTGCTACCATATTATAAAGAAAATGGGAAAAAGCTAATGTTACCACTTACTTTTGACGAAGAATATTTATTTGATAATTGTGAATATTGTTATTTGTGTAATAAGAATATAGTAGATAAGGTTAGAGACCATGACCATTTTACAGGAAAATATATTGGTCCAGCATGTAAAAGTTGTAATGTTAATAGGAGCATCAAAGAATTATTACCTGTAGTGTTTCATAATTTACGTGGGTATGACTTACATCATATCCTTAAGTATGGAATAAATCAATTTCCAAATTGGAACTTATCATGTATTCCAATTAGTAGTGAAAAGTTCTTATCGCTTATGGTATATGTTGGTAAGCTTAGAATACGTTTTATCGACTCTTACCAGTTTGTTAATGACTCATTAGCTAGGGCTGTGAAAACTTTGACTAGTTTACCATTAACAAAATCTGTTTTTACTGGTACCATTGTTAATGAAAAAGGTATTTTTCCGTACAACTTTGCCACTAGTTTAGAGGTCCTTGAAAATACTTATGAACTGCCTCCAATCTGGGAAGGAGTGAGTGAAGTTGAATATAAGAAAGCTCAATTAATTTGGACTGAAACTAAATGTGTAAATTTACTTGACTATATGATGATATACTTGAAACTCGATTGCTTTCTTTTAGCTGACTTTTTTCAACAATTTCGGGCGAAATCTATAGCTCATAATAGTTTAGAGCCTTTAAATTATTTTGGTATTCCTGGAATGTCTTGGAGTTCTGCGCTAATAACTTTAGATAAACCCATTGAACTATTGCAAGACATGGAAATTTATAATTTCTATGAGGGTGGTATTCGTGGAGGTCTTACTTTTGTTAATAAACACTTTGTAAAAACTGATGAAACCACTGAGTTGCTTTATATAGATATTAATAATTTATACGGTTGGGCTTTAAGTCAACCTTTACCTTGTGGCAAATTCAGTTGGATACTTGATGGTTTTGATTCAATATTATCTGATTGTTTGACTTTGAATCTTGAATCTTTGTCATATGGGTATACTCTTGAAGTTGATCTTGAAATTTCTTCTGTACTTCACGATAAGTTAGACGACTTTCCTATTGCTGCTGAGAAAATGAAACCTGAGGGATCTAAGGTTGAAAAATTGTTATTGACTCATTACCCAAAAAAGAATTA
This sequence comes from Schmidtea mediterranea, assembly GCA_022537955.1. Taxonomy (NCBI): domain Eukaryota; kingdom Metazoa; phylum Platyhelminthes; order Tricladida; family Dugesiidae; genus Schmidtea; species Schmidtea mediterranea. Next base: position 136,443,891 of record CM039680.1, read on the forward strand.
TGTGATTCATTGGCGTTTACTAAAATTATACTTGTCTCTTGGTGTTAAGGTTACTCGTGTGAATCGAGCTGTAAGATTCAAACAGTCTCCTATTTTTAAAAACTACATTGATACCAATACAGAGTTAAGAGCAAAAAGTACAAACACACTGGATAAAAATTATTATAAGCTCCTAAATAATAGTTTGTATGGTAAAACTGTCGAAAACCTGAAAAAAAGAATGAATTTAAGATTATGTAATACAGAAAAGAAGATGATTACATATGCTTCTAAACCAACCTTTCAAAGAAGTATCAAAATTGCTGATGATCTAATTGCTGCTTTGTTAAATCCTGACTCAGTATGTTTAGATCGACCAAGTTATATAGGACAATCAGTGCTTGACTTGTCGAAACTTCGAATGTATGAGCTTCAGTATAAGGACTTGGAAAAATATCGACAACAATTTAATTGTGATATTAATATAGTTGCTGGAGATACAGACTCTTTCTTCTTGGAGATTAAAAATTGTAAACTAGATATTCTTTTGTTTGAAATGGTTAAGGATAATCTTTTGGATACATCTAATTACCCTTCTACTCATCCGCTTTATTCTAAAAAACTTGATTCGGTCATTGGAAAATTTAAGGACGAAAGTAAGGGAGAAGGTTATGACGAATGGGTTTTCCTTCGACCCAAATGTTATAGTTTGTTAGGTAAATCTTCTTGTCTAAAAGCTAAGGGTATATCATTAAAGGATACCGATCTAGCACATAAAACTTATAAAGAATGTTATGAGAAAAACTCCACCTTTTCTGTACCTCAATTTCGTATTGGTACAAACAATCATCAACTTTATAGTTTTAAAACTTCAAAGGTTGCACTAACAAACAAAGAGGATAAAAGGGTTTGGGTAGAAAAGAATGAAAGCCTGGCATACGGTCATTATATGATTGAGACTGACAATGAATAAAGATAATAATTTTCCACATGATTATCCGACAGCACGTCCAACAGCACATCCAACAGCCTATCAAACAGATCATGTAACAGCTCATCCAACTGTTCATTGAATTAATAAATGTATACCTATATACGTTCTTGTTCTTATTCATTATTTTGTAATTTTTTGTGTTTACATTATATTTTAGTTTGTTTTGTTTTTGTCAGGGGGGGGGTACCAAAAAGTGCGCCAGATGGGACACATCTACCTACTTGGATTTTTAAATTATATAACTGATTCATTTAAACAATTTTCAAGGCCTTTGTGTTTTGACCCAACATAAAACACTTCGGGGTCCGTAAAATTGCGACACGTAATTTCTAAAAGACTTAAGCTATGAAGTTACAGAGTTTACATCTTACATTCAATTGGGTCTACGAGCTACAGGTTAGTGACCTCAAAACCCACATGCATAAAAATTAATCATATAGTATACATCAATATATGGATTACAAGATAAAGTGAAAGAGGATTTATAGCCCGGTTATGATCACACATAAAGAATAGTTAAAAGTCTAAGAATGTCTAGTTAATTATTATTCTTAAGCTCAATATTCTTCAACTTAAGTATTTTTGATTTATTACTTTCTTTAGCAGGTTCTGATTTTGACGATTCTTTCAAGAATGTGCGATTTAGCTTTGAGATTTTGTGTAGTCTGGGGAATTGACCTTTACTGGTTGCAGTATAGTATTCTTTGTGATTACAGGTCTACCTTTATTTAGTATAGAACTGATTAGATGCTGATTGTTTGGAAGATTAGCTTTTGAGTTAGGTTGGCAGACGTAGTAATTTTTAGATAAAAGAATAGATAAAATGTTTCGTTCAAGACTCTTTTTTTTCTGTTGGATTTTGGGTATTCGGGTTGTTTATAAGCATACTTGCTTTTGGTTGTTGATTTCTTTTTGCATATTGAAACAGGGTGAGGTTCTTTCGAACTTCTGATTATTGGTGGTTGCTCTCAGCTCCGCCTGTTGAGTTCTGTGGATAGATGACTTGTTATCATATTATTTCGGCTCGATTGTTAGGTGATAAACGATCTGTTCGGTATTATTCGTGATTCTTTGAGGTTGGTTTGGGTTTCCTCTCTTCGGTTGTTGATTAGGGCAGTTCGTTCTCGATTTTCTGTTCTTTTCTGTTTATATTGGAGGGTTCCTAAAAAGCATCCATGAGTATTTGGATATGATTTCCGTGGTGGGTGTTTCCTTTTTTACTGACTTTCGGATTTGGTTTTCTAGAGTTCTGAGGGTTCGCCCGATCTTTTTAAGTTTGGGCTTCGCTCACTTTGATTATTAGTATATTTACTTTTCTTGTTTTAATTTTTAGGACATTGGGTATATAGAAGTTGATCCGTCAGTAATTTGTATTTCTTGAGTTCCTGCATATCTCGCTTTAGTTGTCACAGGTACTTTTTCATCGTTTGACTGACTGGGGTTTTCGACATCTTTGTAAGGGATGCTAGGTGGTATATGGGCTTATTACTGTCATCTTCCTTCTCATCGCCAGTATCATGCTGCTTTCGCTTTCCCTTTTTTTATAACCATTATGGGTTTATGGTGATTATTTACAATTGCTTGACTATTTACAACAAATTTCGAGCTATTTTAATAGGAATTGTTATCATTCCTCTTGAATTTAGGTAGTGGTTTGACTTTCTGTTCCTCTTTTTTTTATCTCTGTTGCTTTTATTATCATATTAACTTTATTTTGACATCGATTATCTTCTTTTTTTGCGTTTATTACAACTTGTAAGGTTCCGTCCTTGGTATATTTCACTTGAGTGTATTTGTTTTTCAGTCTCCTCCTCTTTGTACTATTGAATTTTGATAAAATAATTCAATTTTTATAATTCAATTTTTATGATTTCTCATTAAACTTATTATTGAAATTTTAACATCTATAAAAAATTCGGTTTGAAGTAAGTTTACTAACTAACAAACTACTAACTAATAATCTTGGTAATAAAAATTGAAAACAACGGAAAATATTGCAACTAGGTACAGAAAATTCGATAATAGAGGGATATTTGGGGGATTAAAATGTATAACCAAATTGAATGATTGTGGAGAAGTCTAAAGGAGTACATCCGAAAATGTTTGCGACTGTCTTTAATTAAAGCTGTTCAAGAATTCCAAATCATATTGAATTTAAAGATAAAAACTGCTAATGAGCGTTTAGGCTTGTTGATTGATTCAATAAAAAACATTTAATTAATTTATTTTTACTTTTCTTATTAATTTTCTTATTTACTATTAATTATTTATTATATATATTTTTATTTTTACTAATTTTATTTTAATTTTTTAATGAATTTAATCTATCAATTTTAATCCCCCCCAATTTCTCTCCATTACAAAAAATTTCTGCATTGTCTAATTTTAGCAGAGAAAAAATCACCATTTGTTAAAAGTAACAGAATCTACTTGACAGTCGGAGTAGGAATTTAAAAGAAGAGGAATGAAAAATTAGAGCCATAGAGTACCAACTATTCTATGAATATATGATAGAACAATGAAAATCAAGAGAAGTAAGATCGAGAAAGTGAAAAATAAAATATAGAAGTTGCGAACCGAAAAATTGTCAGATTATGAAAATTAAATGTTGGTTTTTCAACAAGAATATGAAAAAAATATTCTCAACACATGAATGATAAAAGAAAGTGGTAAATGTGCAAAACAAAACATCTAAAAACAACAAAGAATAATGAATCCAATCAAAAAAGGAAGCACGAAAAAGAAAGATCTGTACAATAAAGAATTCACGAAAAATGACACCAAAATAATACCAATATAGTAGAAGAATCGGAAAGTGAACAAATCCTCATTAAATCACTATTGTTAAGAAAATAATTAGTTGATTAACAAAATACTCAAACAAATTAGTGAAAAAAGATGGTTTACTTATCAAAGAAGGAAATGGAAGAGGCGATTGAAGGATATTGACTAAAGCAGATCCAGCAACAGATGTTCAAGATAATGTTGAAAGATCAGTTGAACCGGAGAAAACAAAAATCTACAAAGATATTATGTAAATAAAACAGTGAACACAAATAATAATATTGTTGAGCAGCAACTAATAAAGAGTAATTTTTGTTTGTTCAGTGAAGTAATTAAAAATAAAGAACTAGTGGGCGATACAAAAAAGTAAAGAATGACTCATAAAAATAAGGTGAAAGTATCCTGAAACATAAATTGAAAAAAATTCAATAAGAAGACGAATTAGAAACAAAATAGTATAAATTAGCATCAATTTCATTTAAATATCAACAAAATTGGTGAAATATACAAAATATAGAGAAAAATAAAATAACTGTGTTTAAAATTGAAAGTGATGCTAAAATAAATATAAATAATCAATAGTAAATTGAATATTAAAAAAATATATAATATTAATAAGTTCAAAAAAAGAAATTATATTTTGTATAACAGGCTAGAAATCCATGGAATAAGCATGAAAAAATTTTACACATTGACATTCGATAGCACCAGGCAGAAAGCCGGATCTGATAAGTTATTTAATACTAAACCACAATTATCCTATTTTTTAGAAAACACAAATGTAAATCACTTTATGAACATTCGAACTGATGCCCCTGACGGACCTCATCCTGGATCCATTGACGATTATTGAACTACGCCTTTTAACAATTGAAAATAATGCTGATCCCTACTTTATTGAACTCTGTTACAGGATTTATGTCTTCCTAAATGGCTCTATGGAGATTCCAATAGACGATGCTGTCAGATTTTGGAACAAAATTAAAATAACCGATATTTTAGGCTCTTGCCCATCCGAACAAATTGACCAACTCTTAACAAAGCCCTTCGAACTGGAAGGCCTTCAATCTAAGATCCTTTATGCCTTGAATATTTTTAGGGACTTGATTGCAGATGTGGTAACATTTGATATATTGTTAAATTATAAATATTTAAATTTCTTTTGCAACAAACTCTATTTTAATATTACTAAAAACTTTAATATGATAAAATCAAATAAAAATATATCAAATACTTCCTATCTTCCTTCGAATTTGAATCTATTAAGAAATCATAATTACAAAATTATCCAAAATATTTCTCAAAGAGATCTTGAAAATATAACACAGCATGCACAAACAATAATAGCACAACATGCACAGCCCATTACTTATAAAAAAGCACTCATTAAAAATTTTAAAATTAAAAACATTAAAAATAGTTTAATTTCATTAACTAATTACACAGACAACTTTTTTAACAATTTAAACATTCAATTTTTAAATATTAAACATGTTTTGAAAAATGAAACTTACTTTATAAAATTTCTTATTGATTATTTTTACATTTTTTATTTAAAATTAAAAAAACTTTTTAATAAAAAATATCAAAATACTAATACATACTACCAAAATGACATACTATTACTTTATAAAATAGGAAACTTAACTAATAATTATTTTTTAAAAACTGAAAACTGCTTTATAAAAATTAATAAATGATTTCTGTTTTATTATTAAACTTAAAATAAAATGTTTGTTGTTTAAATATTCCAAATTTAGTAGTTTAAATCTATGGAATAAGCATGAAAAATATAGTATACGCAGCTCGTCGGCCTGCGGCCGACTCACTACCCTTCGCCAAACCAACACTACCACTGATGATAAAACTACCACCTTTACTAATGAACTCCAGTCACCAACTAACATTACCACAAACCTTGATACTCCTGATGACTCTATAACAAAATACCAACTACATAATAATACCATATGCTCCACTCCTAAAACAGATGTAAACAAACAATCATATAACTGCTTTGATGATCTCTTCAAATTAGCGTGCGAAAAATATAGTGTACTTCTTACAACTTCAACTCCAATCAACCTAAACCTTCATACTCCACATCTTGTTCAAACTAAACATTGACAACTTGCCCTTAGATTTAGACACTGATAACAACTGTATAACAACTAACAAGGATAAGAAAGGAAAAAAGATAACCGAAAGCAAACAACCCTCAAACCAACAGCCTGCCTCAAAAACCACCAATCTTTTTCCACCACATCCTATTCAACATTATACATACTTAACTAAATACATAGACAACCATGTTAACAACGAAAATACAAATAAATCTATACTCACACCTACAAAAATCCAATCAAATAATAATCCTATATGCTCCACTCCTAAAACAGATTTTAACAAACAATCATATAACTGCTTTGATAATCTCTTCAACTCTTCATGCAATTCATCTCAAATTGATCTTACAAACTTAACTGATAACACTATTGACAAATCTAATTCTTCAGTCAACTCACTGTATGAAACTGACACTACTAACCTTAATATTGACTTAACAAATACCTACACAAACTACACTCCTTACAAACCTTATCCCTTTGATAATAACTTTGTTCCCACAAATTACAAAATCGAAAGCAATCTTAACAATCATATTAATAATGACTCCATATCTATTGATGCACGAAACAACCCTAAGCATTCACATACCTATGCCAATAAAGCACTTATTCAAGTATACAAATCCTTAGCTAACATCTTCATTTGCACACATTACAAAATTGAAAACAATATTATTACCTATGATAATGACTGCTCTACTACAAATTCTTATAATCATGACTACTCAATCAAATCATCTGAAAACGACCTTGATACTAACCCCGTCCTTAATACTAATAATACCATTGACAACACAACTATTGAACAACCTTCAACTAAACAATCATGCCACATAACAGATGTCCCTTCATTTGACTGTCGTTATGATAGTGATGATAGTGATGAATACTATGGAAGAAGTGATGAATACTATGAAGGAAGTGATGAATACTATGGGGGTGCTGACTACCTAGCATACATAAAAGGACAATACGTAGAAGAAATATACACTGATGACGATTACTGATGCTGAATACTGATCCTGAATGCCGATTGTTAAATATCGAATGCTGATAAACTGATGCTTGAACGTGATGAATGCGCGCCTGTCATAAAATTTTGATTCCAGACAATCCAATAATAAATATTGCTGAAATGCTGTGCGAATGCTGAAGGAATGCTGCATAAATCTCGAATACTGATGAACTGACAATCCAATCATAAATATTGCCGAAATGCTATGTGAATATTACCTAAATTTACTCAATCCAATTTTACTGATGCTTGATCGTGATAAATGTGGACTTCCCATACAATACTTCAAACCCGAATACAGATTCCAAATTTTTACAAACAAAACCGATTATGCCAAGACAAATAAATTCAAGCCCAATATTCCCTAAAATTTATGATACTTACCAAACTTCTCATATAACGTGGATGAATCCCAATAATGTTTACAAACATTACCGAGATGGCGATGGAGCTGGACCTGAGCTGAAGAAGGAACCGGAGATGGAAAACGAACCATACTTGCCTGGTTATTTCAACCGGACAGATGTAGAGAGAATAAGATAAAAAGCCAAAGAAAACTTGATCGGGTCTGACCTACTAATGGTCGGGATAGTCCCCTTAAAAGGACGCACTGACTCTTCGGAGTCAGTTTTCATGAAATAAAATTTATTTAAATCACATTAACAACAAAAATATGTGAATAAAATAAATAAGTTAATAAATAATAAGTTCATAAAACTTTTTGATTTTCGTTGTGCTATTTCTTAGAATTCAGTTTTTTTATTATTTTTTTATAATTTAGTTTTATTTAAATATCACATGCATACAAGAGAGTAAATAAAAGTTTAAACCATCTAGATTGATTTCAGTGACTAGGAGGATACACAGCCGTGAAACATTTTGTTGGGGTTGTCGGTGAATTTGAATAGATATTATTGTCGATCTGACTCCAAGCTCGCTTTAAGCAACAGTAACGAACTCCAAACGATATAAACTTTATTGATTAATACACTTTATCTCCACTTTAAAATGACACAATGAATTATCAATCAATCACAATTTGGTGCTTTTTACGACCCTTCGGGAAGAAAAGCACTTTTCGGATCAATTGGCTTTACAATCACCTGACTACTGCGGTGGGTTTCTGAGATCGGTAATTCTGATTTAGTTGCCTTGCTTTGCTTTGACCTTGCTTAATTTCTGTTTCAAATTTCTGTTTAATTTCTTTTTTGTCTTTCTTTATCTTCTGCAATTCTTTGTCTCCTGCAAATTTCTTGTCTCTCGCAATTTTTGTCTTTTGCAAGTTTTGCCTTATTTTTTGTGTTGTTGATTTCAATTGCGCTTCCTTTTTATACTCCATCATTCAATAACACTTACTGATGTCGAATAGAATTTCTGATATCTTTGAACGCTAATTCATTTTGGGCCATCATGATCACTGACAGCTGTCCAGATAAATCATTTTTTGGAGATGCCCTTTCCCGGATTTTCAAACAATATTTCTTCACTTATCTTGAAAGAGCTTTCGAGATGATGTGCGAATTTTGTTTTTGTTTTCCAAAATTTGCACTTGTTAATTATAAATGACCTTCTTTTATTTAATTGTCTGTTTTTATTAATTTTCTCTTATTCCTTTCTCGTTATTCAACATTTCTTTTTCATTCTCTTTTTATGAGGCTCCAGAACCACATCTTACTCACTTCTCATTGTTTCCCCCAATCATTTTACATGTTCATTAATTATTTTACTCTATTATTTAGGTATCCTCAACAATTTATAAAGCGAACCAAATTTCTTCTCCAGTAAACCCCGACACCTGATCATCAGTAGCTTTTCGGCTGGCATTAGGAAAAGTTTGAATAATAAATACATATAAAAAGGACATAAAAGTACAGAAAGAAGAGGATTTGATAAGATAAAAATTTGTTGAGAATACCTAAATAATAAAACAAAAATAATTATTAAATGTTTAAAATGAATAAGGGGAATGATGATAAATTAATGAAGTGTTGTTCTGAAACTCAGTGAAATGGGAGTGGAAAAGAGATATTGAAAAATGAAAGTGGAATAGAAGAAAATCAATAAAAGCAGATAATTGAATAAAACAAAGTCATTTTTAGTTAACAAGTGTAAGAGCAAAAGAAGAAAAACTAAATCAAAAACAAAGTTAAAATTATCTTGTTATCTCGATAGCCTATTTAAGATAGAATAAAGAAAGGACATTGAGAAGCCAATAAATGGTATCATCGAAAAATACAATTATTAGAGATTACAGAGTGCCCAATGGAAAAGTTTGAAAAATAAATGCATCAATAAGTACCATTAGATATCTTTATTATTGTTAGGGTTAACAAAATCTACAAAAGTAAAAAAATGGAAAAGCAATGATATTCGAAATAATAATTAAAAAGGCAAAATCAATTAAAATTTTGAAATAAATATTTATCGGAGGAAACGGGTATGGGCGGATGCCAAATGACGAGACAAATCCAAATATAATAAAATTAAATCGATTGGTGGTCCCCAGAAGGAAACATTTAATAAAAATAGAAATTAATTAAAAATGTATTGGCTAATGTGAAGTCCAAGCTAACAGAAAACCCGAATAGTGTGAGAAACCCGGAACATCAACAAATTTTCTAATTACGGAAAACGAAATTGGTGTACGTAGGAAACCTGAGATTAAAGAGAAACCCGCCACCAAAAATAATTATTGTAAACTAATGGAAATTCCAGGAGCCCAGAAATAACTAACTTGGTTGGACAGTGATGTCAAAAATGCCAAAACCAATTTAATTTATATAAAAAGAAAAGGCAGATCAACAAAATTGACAGTTGGTTGAAGAGAATATTTAAGAGAGAAGAATAAAGGAGGTAATAAACTTAAAGATAAATCAACCAGTCAAACAAATTGATTACCAGACAGGGACATCTCCCTTTGGAAGACGTATCCCTACGCATTGAATTTTTTGAAATCGTGCAGAGTAATTGTGTAAAGTAATGTGAATTGAATCGATTTTTGTGAAAGTTGTGAATAAAGTTGTGATATATAAATTGGAAATAAATCTTATTGTGTTGGGTTAATTAAATCGATTAAAGAAGAACACCAAGGAGTCAGATCTAAGCACCGACTTTCTATATAAAACCCAACATTATTTAACAAAACTAAAAACTTTCAAAAATATTTTTGTAAAAATTTATTATAAAAAATGAATTATATAAAATTTCGTTTTATTTAAATTCAGACGATAAACTGAATTAAGATTTATTAGTTTCCTTTAATTTTTGTCGTTATTGTCTTAAACATAATGGAATAAATGGACTCTAAACTAAGAAAGCATGAAACCTTCTATGGTAGTTCTTGAACCAAGAGGTATACAAGGGTATTAAAAGCTATGGCGATATGGCTCACCTTTTACTGGTGGTGGGTTTCTGAGTGTTGATACTTTGAAACTATATGGTTGTTACCCAGACAACCCCATACAAATATCTTTTACTTACCACTCGGCACCCGTTGCTAAGCAACGTTGGAACTGTGTTCGAGTGGTTGGATCATCCGCAAAAGTGAGCGTTATTGCTAATGCTATAATTGACCGAACGATCCATGGGTCCAACGAGCTGCCAATAGAAGGCCTGTGCTCGATTTTGATTTTTAAGTCCTCTTATTTTCCTATCTCCTTCAATTGTTAATCTATACTCTCATATCATTTATCTTTATGTCCATTCGCCTAGTCCTTCTTATCGTTGTCCACGTTGATGATTTTTTATGGCCTGTGAACCATTTGTTATGTTAAATAAACCCAGTACATCTCTTACCCTTATCCCTATTATAACTGCAATGTTCTCTATTATTATTACTAGCATCATCATTTTTACTATTATATGTATTACCTTTATTAATTGTTACCACTATTACATTTATTATTATTCTTATTACTATAATTACCATTATATTTATTATTATTACTACTATTATTATTATTATTATTATTATTATTATTATTATTATTATTATTATTATTATTATTATTATTATTATTATTATTACTATTATTATTATTATTACCATTATAAGTACCATGATCATTATTATTATTATTACTATCCTCATTATTATTGTCATTATTATTATTATTACTATCCTCATGATTATTGTCATTATTATTATTATAATTATAATTTTTATTATTATTATTATTATTATAATTACCATTATACTTACTATTATCATTATTATTAACAAATTTTTGTGTAGGGATTCGCTCTTATTCCTCGGCTTAAAAAAATATACTTTGCTTAGATAAAAATTTAGCAGTAATCCATCCTTATTTTACAATTTTCGACAAAGTATTTTCCTTGAGTCGAAACTTTTTAGCAGCATACCGCCCTTATTTTACAATTTTGTAAGGCTATTATGTTAACAATTGAATATCATTCCACTTTTACTTTACTATTTTCAATAAGTATTTTAATTAATTCGGAAAATTTGAGCAGCGATCCGCCTTTATTTTGTGGTTTCAAAAGAATATATTACTAACAATCGAACAACATTTCCCTTTTACTTTACTACTTTTGATAAGTATTTTAATTGATTCGGAAAATTTGAGCAGCGTTCCGCCCTTATTTTACAGTCTTATCATGATATTTTATCAATTATTGAGCCGTATTCTACTTTTACTTTGCTATTTTTGATAAGTATTTCACTTAATTCGGAAAATTTGAGCAGCGATCCGCCCTTATTTTATAGTTTCATGAAAAATCTTTAAGTATTTCCGAAAATTTGCGCGGCGTTCTGCCCATATTTCCCGCTTCAATTCAACATAATTTATTTAATTCTTATATTAATTTATTTTAACTTTTGCAACGATTTCGCTATTTTCTTCGCTACCCTTTACCTCTCTTTGTCTTTATGATCTATTTATGTTCATATTATATTTAATGAGTGCCCACTGGACTACTCAGTGTTAATGATTTTTAGCCGAATGTTATTAAAATATTTATGTCGATTTTATCGAAATTAAGTGCAAGGAAGTTGAGCCAAAAGACCCACTTTCAAGCTACTCTCTTTCGCTATTTAATTCAGTGATTTGACTTTGGGTTGCTGCGTTCTCACGCCGGAACCTTCACTAGCACGACTGTTTGCGGACTTACACCGCACTTACACAGTTCGATAGTTATGTGTAATTTTACTTCCTTGCTTTATGTTTTGGTTGTGGACCAAAAAAGAAATAATAAATAAATATTACCGTACCAATCGGGTAAAAGTCTCGAATGCATAAAACCGTTTATTCATAAAATTGTCGAAGTTCATAAATATACATATAGCATCATGATTCATTGTTCATAAATGAGGGCAGCCAAAAGACTACCCCTTTACCTTCCAATTTTCATTATATACGGATAATATTGACGTTTAGGCCCTGCGTTATTCACGCCGGAACCTTCACGGGTACAGGCTATTGGCGGATGAACCGCACTTACACAGCTTGAATTGTTGTGTAGATTTTGCTTTCTTGTGGTGCGTGAGTGGCTGTGGGCCAAAAAAAGAAATAAATAAATATTACCATACTAATCGGGTAAAAGTCTCGAATGCATAAAACCGTTTTTTCATGTAATTGTCGAAGTTCATAAATATACATATAGCATCATGATTCATTGTTCATAAATGAGGGCATAAATATCTTTCATTGCTTCATCATCAAACATTTGATTAATTCGCAAATCCTCCACTCTCATAGCTCCTAATTGTCAGTGTACAGCAGCTGAAAGTTATCGTGTTCAGGCAAAACACCCGCTAGTGTTAATTGCCCGAATGCACGGCTAACAGCTTCAATGCACACCAACTCACTTCAGACTGAAATTTTTTCTCCGAAAAATAAGACTGAAAATTTGTCAAAACAGATCAGTATATATACCTATAATTTGGCCTTAACCTTGCGTGTTAATTTTATTGCGATTAAACAAAATTCGACCTTGAAATTATTTGTGTTATCTAAATTAAATTTTTATTAATTTTTTAATTTAAATTGGTAATTTATTTATAAAATTTTTAATTAAATTTATTCAGCCAAAAATATTTTGTTTTTATTCATTTAATTGATTAATTTTTACTTTTATATAAATGGTCATTTCACGGTCAACTTTTTTTGTTATTATGTTATTTTTTATGTAGATTTCGTGCGGTTCTTGATGCATTTTGTATTTATTTTTATTTTACTTTTATATTTTTTATTTTATATTTATTTATATTCTCTCAGATTTTAAAATGTGTTGGGTTTATGGTATTTGTAACCTTGATGTAACCTTAGATGTAAATGTTTTCTTGCCCCCAATGGTTACCCGTCGCTAAGCAACGTTGGTAATGTAACCATCGATGTTGAGATCGCCAAAGGTGAGTGCCATGTTGGAACTGCTCTGGCCCGACCTCAAACTGGGTTCAACGCACTACCGTTAGAAGGCATACGTGATATTTTCTTTCTTTGGTACCATGCTGAAATATTTTCATTTCTTGTGATCGTCTTTTATTTCTAAGTTGGAGTATCATATTTGAGTTGTATCTAGTAACGCTATGAACACTATTCTCAAAACATTTATTTAGCAATACAGAGTGATATCCATACTTAAGCCTTCACATCTCGAACTTGAGCCGCCCGACGTTTTGCGCGCTCAGATCTCCCTGGCTGGTGCTTGTTGGGTTTGACCTTGGGTGTGGATAGAGATGTCACATCTCGATAAGCCAGCTGTGCCGGGGCGAACACTAATGGATAAGTCACTGCGGCCCCTTCTTGACACGCCGACAGTGCTGTCTCTAGGCCCTTGATCTATGTTCTCAGATTTTGAGTAAGTTGCCGTTCTCCAGTCCATCCTTTTTGTGCCACCTCCATCTTCTGGTAAAGTGTTTTCACCCTCTTCGGTTCGATTCAAGTTCCTTTGACCTGCTGGATCTCCCGAGTGATCTGCAGAAGCTGTTGCTGTAGATTCCAGTTGGCAGCATGGGCCTTGTCCAGGTCCCGTTGTAGGATGGGGAATTGACTCAATTTCATTTCTACATATAATAAATTTTAATCAGAATGATTTCTACAGTTGTAGGGAATTATATTATTTCATTGCTTATCACTAGGTCGTCGTAGAGTATTTATGGCTTTCCCTCTGATTTACTAAAACTAATGTGAGGCTAATAACAAAACTAACGTGATGCGGAGAACACAAGGATTATTTCAATAAGTTTAATAACGGAATATCATAACGTGAAGGTAACAAGATTTATTTCAAAGAAACAAAATTTTGGTTTAATTCATGTGTTTAGTAACAACTCATAATCTCTCTACTTCCTCTTCGTAACATATCGATTCTTGGCATATGGATGCTCGCGGTGAATTTCCGCGGATCTCCCTTCATCTCGCATCTCCCTCGGCAGGATGCGTCGTGGGATTACTACATTCATATCCGCCATACGCTCTTGGAGCTTGGGATCATCCAGCTAGTATGAAACATTATATCGCGGGGCATACCTGTCAGTGCTAGGTATCCTGCCTGCCGCGATATCCGCATTGACCCTCTGTAGATACCGCTTGGCCTGCTCCACTTGTCGGTTCGTCTCTGCTTGATGTACCTCGAGGCGCACCAGCAAGTATTCAGCCTGAACTCGTATCTCCCTAGCTGGGTTGCATCTTGGCTCTCTCTTGATCGCCACATATGGGAGATCGATCTCGTCAGAATCTCTTTGAGTGTTGGATCGGGTCTCACGCACCGGGGAGATAGAAAATCCCACGTCCTACATCGCCTGCCTACATCTGGCAGCCAAGTGAGTGGGGAATCGGGCTATTACTCGGGATGTGTCAATCCACGAGTCTTCTAGAAAACAAGAAATATATTAGTCAATAATTGATGTCTGGCGTTTTATTCGTTTTGACTGCCTAGTCTCGGACCTGGGTTTGTCGATGTAACTTATTCAGTTGTGGTACATCTATGTCATGGGTCGAAAACTCTTGACCGTGGGTCCTATTCAAGTGATGGTTTCCCAGTTCTCGCAGTTCGTTGGTAGTGGCCCTGGGTTCACATACGGCGTTATTCCATGGAGACCTCCCTCCGAAAAAATCACTGAGGATAACGCCTCAGCCGATCTTATTTCATATTGGGTTAACGAATTATTGGTGATCAACTTTTTATTTAATGTACTGAATAAATTATACTTTACTCAAAATTACTTGGGAGATAATATTTAATTTTCCCTTTATAAATCTTTACAAATATTTCTAGTTATACTTATTTAATTCGATGATTTTTTTGTTTTAATAACTAAGGTTTCTCTCCTATGACTCCCAAAGATTTCTATTAGGTAATTATTATTTAAACAATTTTTGCTGATACTCGTTAATGATCGAGATTTACTAATTTTACTTTTATAATTGTTTAGGTTATATTCTAACTGTCTTTATCTCAATAGATATTAGGGTATTTCCCAATTCCTCGTAACTAAACTGTTGAGCGTGACATTGAATAGGTTTTATGAGGTTAGGCTCTGGGAAATATGCTACAACGTGAATAATATTATAATGTGATTGTTGTTCCTGCGTTATTAATGAGATTGATGAATGGGTCTTGGTTTTTCCCGCGACCGATTTATAACATATTATGCTATGAATATTGAATTTTTACTACTTCTTCCTTCTAAATTTTTGAATATAATATATCCTTCCCATATCTATTAGCGTACGTATTGATTAATTGTCGGCCGTGGAAAACGCCCATCGGCATGAGATTCGTTTGACACAATGCAATTTATAAATGTATCTTTAACCATCTAGATAGAAATTCTTAACAAAGGTTTGATTTAAATTTTCTAACTCTCATTACCAAACTGCAATTTGATCAAAGTATGGTTTAATTATGATATTAATTTACTCCACTCTCATTATTCTTTCAATAAATATCTAATTTAATTATAATAGTAATCTAATTTACTCTCATTTAATAATTGTCTGGTTTAATCCTAATAGTAATTTAATAAATGTCTAAGTTAATCATAATAGGAATTTAATAAATGTCTAATTTAATCATAATAGTAATTTAATAAATGTCTAATTTAATCATAATAGTAATTTAATAAATGTCTAATTTAATCATAATAGTAATTTAATAAATGTCTAATTTAATCATAATAGTAATTTAATAAATGTCTAATTTAATCATAATAGTAATTTAATAAATGTCTAATTTAATCATAATAGTAATTTAATAAATGTCTAATTTAATCATAATAGTAATTTACTTTACTCTCATTACGATTGTGAATCGAAAGGTAAATCCTAAGCCCGAAAAAACGTATCCAATACCACCATGGATTTGCCTCAATCAACTCCTGGCCTCCACCAACGACTTGCGATAGCAGGTCGGGGTCTCTACACTTACTATAGGGGTTAGTTTAAACTATTGGTTGGTCATTCGACAATTGCTCGGGTAAATGTATCTGCATTGCATTCTCTTTTTACTATTTAATTCATTGTAGGATACTTCAAAAATTTATCAAAGCAACACGAGTCAATCGGCTCAACGATTATATTTATGGCATGTAACAAGAGGCTATCATGATTCCCTGATTATTTTCATTAGTAGGTCTTCACTGGCGATGGCTCGTTGGCTGGGTCACGTCTGTGCTAAGGCTCAGTAATGAATTAATATTGTGGCAAGGAAATTTTGAATAATTACCCGCATATGGAGGTTTGCTAGTGCTCGCAGTGTCAGGTTCCTCGTACCCTTGAAGTTCTCTCGAAGCCTGTACGTGTTTTCTAGACAAATTAGTGGTGGGTTACAGGGTTTCGTTATTTGTTTACCTTCATTGTTGCCCCAGTAACGCCATACAAAATATTATTTTGACTACCACTCGACACCCGTTGCTAGGCAACGTTGGAAATGTGCTCGAGCGGGTGGATTGTCCGCAAAAAGTGAGTGCTATCGCTAATACTGTAATTGCTTGGACAACCCTCGGGTCCAACGAGCCGTCGTTAGAAGACATATGCTCGCTTTTTTGTAATTGGTCCCCTTATATCATGTGTTAGAGTCAATTAAATTACAGGGATTCGATCATGCTTGTCTGGATCCTCTTACAAGAGTTAACAAAATCAAGCTACGGAATGTATTTCAATCGTGAGAAACAATGTTTGCAATTTTGATTTGGATTAAGTTAGCAACTTGGCGGCACGACGCCTAGCTCTCTCCTTGCGTCCGGGACGGAAGTAGGTGTTTACGGTTGTTGTAGGATTCGAGACTGAAGTTGAAGCAGCTGCCGACTCCCGGTAAGCTAACTGAGCCGGTGCGAATACGAGCGGATAGGTAACAGCCGCTCCCTCTTGACTGGCTGATAGGGCGACCTCCAGTCCTCGTATTTGCGTACGTAAACTCTGATTTATTTGTTTTTCTTCGGCCCATCCTTTCTGAGCAGCTGTGAACCTCTGGTATAAGGGTTTGATTTTTGCTGGGTCTATCCAGGTGGCTCGAATTTGATGTACCTCTCGTGTTAGTTGGATTATCTGATCGTATAGGTTCCTGTTATTTTGTCGTGCTATGACTAGTTCTACTCTCAGGGATTGTAGGGAATCCATGTCTGGAATTGATAATATTAAACAATAGTTATTACCATAGAATTAACTAATTAGACAAAATTTCCTTAGATTGAATTGTTACAACATCAAAAAGAAACGAAATTAATATCTACTCGAACAAAATCTTTATTTTTGTAACAAATTTTTAAACTAAATGGGATTCACAATGTTAATATCATGTGTCCGTGAAGCCTCTTGCTACCCATTCCTCCGGGGAGCAGTTTGGAATGATCATTACCAGCCTTTTGGTGTTCCTAACCCGGTGGGATCCTATCGTCTGCGAGTCCTTCCTGTGCACGCCCGTCTCTTTTCCGGTGTCTCCGTACAGGGATCCGCGTAGCCGTGGGTGATAGTAGGTAGCGGCAATCCGTCCGGTTTCGAGGTCCTCCTCAATGTTTGCCAAACATTGACGGGCCCGAGCCACTCGTAGGTCCACTTGTTGTTGGTGATCGAGAAGATCATCGAGTAGACTCCGTGCGTGTGCGTAGATCTCTGCCGTGGGGTGCCACTCTTCCCAGAACGGTTCTGGTACCTCAGGAGTTCGGTTGAGATACTCTGGTCTGTTATTGATACGTTGGAATTCGAGTGGGGATTTAGAATGCCAGTAAAGCTTCCAGGCTTCTCTCCATCGATCGGCGAGTTGCATGGGAATGAAATCTGGGTCCGCACATCCTGAATGAAATCGTAATTAATATACTTCCTTTAGGATACTGTATTAGTGATGTAAGGGTTTCTGCTATTCCGAATGGGATTTTAAATGACTTGACTACACTACGCGTTAAGAGTTCCTTACGTTTGGTGCTCTCTCATCTATGTGTGATGAGGTTAAAGTCTATTGATTATGTCATTAATTCCCGTGCCGTAGAGAAGAATTTTCAACCACTTAAACGTAAAGTGTTATTATCCTAGAGTTCTATTTCGAAATCTACTATAGCGTTTCGATAGCAGGGTCGATACTGAAGCAATCACAAAAATGGTGATATCATTATGCTGCGTGTACATAATAAGATTTAAGTTTAATCATCGTTATTTATACACAAAATCACTACCTGGGTGTTGTGGGTCAGGATCAGCTGTCGATCTTTCGCTGGTTGGGCTATTTGAAATAATTCTCTTTCTATAATTCCGTTGTCGGTGCATTAGTAAGATCAATTTACTGCCATCGGGCGAGGGTTTATATACTATTGATTGTTTACTCTATGTACTTTAATATAAGTATATGATCGCGCATCATTCGCCATTCGGCGGAAACGTGGACGTCGTTTAATTCAGTTTAGCATTTCTTAATCGAATTTTAAGTTTTTAAGTTTCCAGTCAGCGTAAATTTTCATTTTAATTTGTTTATTTTTCAGCTTAAATCTTACTGAATCGATATTGAGTTTTTTTTTTTTTTTTTTTGGAGAAACACAACAGTTCGGGATATTGGTGATGATGTTGACCATCCGGACGGTTCAGTGAGTTAGTTTTATGTGAGATCTACAAGTCCTGGTTACTGAGATTTTATTTCAGGAAAGATTAGGCTTATCGAACGGCAAAAATGGAGATCTTGATGTCGATAAGTTGATTTTATTTCATTCTATCTCAGCTGTATCGTGAAAAGGAATAACTCACTCTCTTTGGATTGCACGGCATCACTCGGACGAAGGCTATCCCTCGTTGGATTCAGAACGTTAACCTATTGGAAGTACATTGTCATGCATTCACTTGTTATTGGTGATCCCTAGCTTTATATTTAATGGATTTATTCTCGTCAATTTGATTTTCTCGTACTTCTTACTCTTAGTATTGGACTAATAATTTGGATATTATTCATTTATGTTTTTGATCTCCGTAAGCGTTTGATGTTTCGGTGATTTTTTGTGGGTTACTTCCTAATTTTTATTTGTTACAAAAAAAAATCTCTAATTAATATTGAAAATTATAATTTATACTTTACATGATAATGATATTAATTTGTAGTTTTTGTTAACACTAGAAACACTTAAATAATATTGAAACCTCATGAATAATTAATTTATGAATCGTATACTTGATCAAATAATATGAATTGGGAGTTACTGGTAACTTTAATATATGAATCGAAAATTTACGATAGGAACTTGTAGTAAAGGCTTATAAATGATAGGATATTTTAGAATCACTAATGTAGATTTGAATTGACGATTATTAAAATGTATTTATTATTAATGATGTAATTTTCATTTAGTATTACCAAGGGTTTACGATCAATTATTAACAGAAACTTTACTCTTACGGATCTGAATTTACCATTACAAAAAAAAGGATTTATAGTTAACAATACGATTCTACAATTAATAATATCAACTTTTCTATTATTACAAATATATTTATGATTAACCATACGAATTAATAAAATGAAGTTATCATTTTTAAGAAATTTACAATTAACAGTATGAATTAATAATATGAATTTAATAATAAAGATTTACTATAGATAATCTGAATTCATGATCAATTTTTTGAATTTACAACATAAATTTTAGGGTGCATAGCATAGATTGATATCGTGAGTTTATAGTAAATAGCAACAATTTCAATTTTTAGTTAATTTCCCGTCACCTTCCTTTAATTGACCTTAGACGCATATTATGTTTATATTATAGTTAATGAGTGCCCACTGGACTACTCGGTGTGATGATTTTGAGCCGTGTGTAATATAAATTAGGTCGATTTTGCAGAAATGAGAAACGAGGAAGCAGCCAGAGACTCCTTCCTTATTTCTCGTTTCTTCTATATGGAACAATATTGACGTTACGACCCCTGCGTTCCGCACGCTAGGTCTTCACGGGTACATATCATTGGCGATTTTCCACGCGCTTACACGAGTCTGTACTGTATAATGATTTCATTAACTTGCGATGTGTGTTGGCTGTGGGCCGGAAAAATTTCGACAGATTAACAGATTAAATTTAAATATGCAAAACAAGTTATAAATAATATAAATATTTATTAACCAATAAACAGAATTTACCATACGTTCCATTCCATAAAAATTCATAACATTGCATCGCAAAAATGAAATAAAAATACCTCTCTCCCCACGCCGACATCCAAGCAGAGCTCTGCCGAGGTTGCGAGGATGTGACGTGGAGAGAGGGTAAGTAAGGTTTTAAACAAAGTTCAAAGATAATTTGAAAATGGTTTTATGGTTAAAATGGTTTTTTTTTAATGTGAAAATGGATCAGTATTTATACCTATTTTCTGTCCCTAACCTCGCATGTTAAATTTGATGCAGTAAAACAAAATTCGACCTTGTTATTTTCTAGTGAATTCTATTCTTTAATTTTATATTTTTTCCATTTATTTTAATAATTTTTCATTTAGAATTTTTATTGAATTATTACTAATTCAAATTTTTTGATTTAAGTTTCATTTTCATGAACTCTTATTAATTTTTCAATTTTTGTCGAATTTGTTGTGTTTTCTTGTTATATTTGTGTTGGTATCGTGCGAATCTTGGTGCGTTTTGTTATTATTTTAATTTATTTTTATGTTTATTAATTTATATTTAATTCTCTTTTTTCTCATATTTGATAGGGTTTAATTGATGTTTCAATAGGTTTATTTAAATTGCATGTTATATTTGCGTGTGTGTTACCGATCCATTAAAACATTTCTCAAGGCCGTTTGTGTTCTGGCCCAACATTAGTAAGTAGAATACAATGAATGATTTTCCGCCAAGTTAGCTTTTATAACGAGTAGGTGTGTTTGGTGGGCGATAAAATTTGTGGCATAGGCACACTTCCTCGACCGCGAGTAGATGTGCGTGTCTGAAGTCGATTTGGTTGACCTACTTGCCATTTTCTCAGGGTGTGTTTGTGTGTTCCCGTTACTGGTAAGTGACTGTGATATTTGTTTTCTAAAATTTTTTATTGATTGACATTTTAGAAAATGTCAAAATATACGCGGATTTTGTCTTCACACAAATTATCCTCATAGTTTCTTTTATCCTGGTGATGCTGATTTCTTATTTAGTTTTCAGGAATTGGTAATGAATATATTTTCCTTCGACCTACTGGTACTGATTTTTCGTTCTATTTGGTAAGACTCTATTTATATTATTATCAGTTTTTATATTTTCTATTACTATGGTTAATATTCTAAACCCCTCACTCGTCAGTAGATGGATATGTCACCGCTGGACCACATATCCCCTCCACCAACCATCCCCCAAAAAAATTTCTAAGTCTAAAAGTACAAAATTTAAAAGTACAAAAAATTTTTAAACAAAGAAATGACTCATTCAAGGTCATTAAACCAAAGACCATGACTCATCAATAATTTATCAAGGTCATTTAAACAAAGACCATGACTCATTCAAGGTCATATAATGACTCATCATATTTTCAAGGTCACGGAATTTTTAATCATTTTTCAATTATAATATTTCTACTTACTTTTATAAGTAGTATATATTTTGTAAATTTTATTCTATTTTATTATTATTTTTTATAAATATTATTATTTTTATTATTATTTTTTATAAATATTATTATTTTTATCATTATTTTTAAAAATATTATTAATTTTCAAGGTCATTCAAAATTTTTTCAAGGTCATAGTATTTTTAAACATTTTTAATTTTAATTTACTACTTATTTTTATAAGTAGTGTTTTAATTTTATTCTATTTATTATTTTTATCAGTAATGTTTTTTAATATTTATTATTATTATTATTATTATTATTATTATTATAAATAGTTTTATTATTATTATTACAAGTTTTATTTATTATTATTATTATTAATATTATTATTGTTAAAAATTTTTTCAATCGAGGAATTTTATTTTAAAGTGATTTCAAGAAATTTATTCGGTTGAATATCGATATGTCGGTGATTTTTATGAAAAAATTGAATATAGTTTGGAATATTGTCGTCTAAAGAGAAATGATTGGTTGAGAGTAAATTTCATTTTAGTGGGAAAAAATTGGCTAAGAAGAGAATTTATGATCTTTTAAGGGGAAATAATCGATTAAGAACATATTTGTTGATATTTTTAAGGGGTTGAGTTGGTTAAATATCGTTATTTAATAGGTGAATTTCATAAAAATAATGAATATGGTAAAGTAGGGGAAAGTGTTATTTGATGGGAAAAGATTGGTCAAGAGTGGAATTTATTTTAGTGAAAATAGTCGATTAATAACAGGTTTGTTGTCATTTTTAAGGGGGTGAGTTGATTAAATATTGTTATTTAAAGGGTAAATACTATCTAAATTGGGAGTTTTATGAAAAATAATGAATATGGCTGGAACAATTGTTATTTGATGGAAAATGATTGGTCAAGAGATGAATTTTATTTTAAGGGGATTTCAAGAAATTTATTCGGTTGAATATCCATATAAGTCGGTGATTTTTATGAAAATAATGAATATAGCTGAGGTTATTGTCATTTAAAGAGAAACAATTGGTTGAGAGTAAATTTTATATTATTTTAGGGGGAAACGATAGGTCAAGAGAGGGGAATTTATGATATTTTTAGGGTGATTTATTCGGTTGGATATCAATGTCAAAAGATGGATACTTAGTGAAATCGATACATTTTCATTGACTTAAGGGTTATCAAAATATAACAATAAGATTTTGGTTAATTTTAATGATATTATTGGAATCTGAATAAAATATACGATACGTGTTCAGTTCTAAGAAATTGTTCGATTCATGTATTCAAGTATTTATTTGATATTTCAATCAAAAACACGTGTGTATCATAAATTATATACATTTTCTTAACAATCTCAAACTTTACATAAATATTGAACTATTTTTATGATTTAACACATACACATTATTAGCCATAAAATAAATATTTCATAAATTTTGAAAAATAACACATATTTACATTAAAGTTTTTTTTCTTTCCATAAACACTGTAACATATCGATGGTTTAACACACACATTTGAGCCATAATTAGTTTTGATATTTATTTGCACATATTTTCTTAAAAATATAGAAATTCTTTTTAACTTTTTACAAACATTTACAATTGTTCTATCCCTGTCTACTATGGACCACAATCGCAATTCTTCGAAAATTTCATTGAAAATCCTTTAAAATGATACCTCACATGCTCGAAAAATCTTTATTTAAGTTTTAAACACACACATATTTCAACCACGAAACACACGTGTATCATAAATAACACATATTGTCATTAAACCTTTTCTATGTTCCGTATTGTTGATTTTACACACACGTATTTGAGCCATAAACATGAATATCATATTTATTCAAATTTATTGTCTTAAAAATATCGATTGTATCTTTACATTTGTTTATTGCATACGCCAACTTTTTCTATTCATTACATACTACGGATCATCTTATTAAACCTTCGAAAAACAATTGAAAACCATGTACAAGCTTCACATGAACAAATTATTTTTGACTAAATTATATACATACACATATATTAATTTTTTCTATTCAATGTTGAAATAATTATATAACATCTGCATCCCACACTTTATTGAAAATTTATTTTTTATAATAATAAAAATTATAATAATAAAGACTTGTAATAATATTCATAATTTTAGTAATAATAATAGTAAAAATAATAATAATAATAATAAAATAATAATATTTAAAAACTACTTATAAATATTAGTAGTAAATTTAAATTTAAAAATGTTTAAAAATACTATGACCTTGAAAAAATATGTACTTTTTAACATACAAAAAATTTTGAAAAAATTTCGAAAAATTTTCTATGTTTTGGTCTAGCGGTGACATATGAAATCGTGTACTTTTCAACATAGAAAAAATTTTAAAAAAATTTTTTGAATGACCTTGAAAAATTTTTTGAATGACCTTGAAAATTAATAATATTTTTAAAAATAATAATAAAAATATTAATATTTATAAAAAATAATAATAAAATAGAATAAAATTTACAGAATATATACTACTTATAAAAGTAAGTAGACATAGTATAATTGAAAAATGATTAAAAATTCGGTGACCTTGAATTTTTTTTGAATGACCTTGAATTTTTATAATGACCTTGAATGAGTCATGGCCTTTGTTTAAATGACCTTGAAAATATGATGAGTCATCATATGGCCTTGACTGGTTCATGGTCTTTGTTTAAATGGCCATGGAAAATTATTGAAGAGTCATGGTCTTTTTTCAATAACCTTGAATGAGCCATGGTCTTTGTTTAAATGACCTTGAAAAATTATTGATGAACCATGGTCTTTGTTTTAATGACCTTGAATGAGTCATTGTCTTCGTTTAAAAATTTTTTGTACTTTTAAAATCTGTACTTTAGACTTAGAAAATTTTTTGCCCCCGGGGGGTGTGGATGGGTGATGGGGTCCAGTGGTGAAATGCTCTAGCGGTGACATATTCGTCTACTCTCGTCCATTTTTATAGTTTGGGTTTGATTAAATTCTTTTTAAACGTGATATTATGGTTTTACCTTATTTACATTTATCCTACGGTTTGATTTTTACTAAATTTCTTTATGGCGCGATGTTAGAAAGACACAGCGATGATTTTTATTTTTAGTTTCCCGTCACCTTTGTGTTCATATTATAATTAATGAGTGCCCACTGGACTACTCAGTGTTTTAATTTTTAGCCGTGTGTGAAGATAATTTAGATCGAGTTTATGGGAAATGAGTGACGACGAAACAGCCAAAAAACTATTTTTCCTTCACCCTTCTCCCCTATACGGAATAATGATTTTACGTTCCAGCTACTGCGTTCACACGCCGTAGCCTTCACGGGCACGAACTTTTGGCGATTATACACGCACTTACACAGTTCGATTGGGTTTTGTAAATTTAATATATTGTATGATGTGTCGCTTGTGTTCCGGAAAAATTTCGACGTGAGTAAAACTTGGTTTAAAATCTTTTTAAAATATAATTGGCATAACATTATAATTGGCATAGCATCATAGTTGGCATAACATCCCATTGGCATAACATCAAATTGGTAAAACACAAATTGGCATAACATCAAACCATCCCCCACGCCGACACCTCCGCAGAGCTCACATGAGGTTGACCAAGTGCGACGTGGAAGAGGTTTCTAAACACTTCTTCACTCACATTGAAGATATTGATACTGATCTTCTTAGACTGAGTCAAGTTGTTCAAAAACTGATTTTTGGTTAAAATCCGATTAAAATTATGTGAAAATGAATCGGTATATATACCTTTTGTACGACCCTAACTTTGCGTGTTAATTTTGATTTAGTAAAACAAAATTTGACCTTGTGATTTTCTAGTATACTCTAATCTTAATTTTATTATTTTTATAATTTGATTCGACAATTTTATTTTTAATTTTTTAATTGAATTGTTTCCAATTCAAATTATTTGATTTTTGTTCCATTTTTATGGATTTTCGCATTTTTTGATAATTGTCGAATTTCGGTCAAATTGTATGTTCTCATGTTATTTTTATGTTTATTTCGTGCGGATCTTGTTGCACTTTGTTATTATTTTAATTTATTTTTGTGTTTTATGATTTTATATTTAATTGTTTTCTTTCTCATATTTTAGCAGGGTTAGTTGATGTTTCATAGGTCCGATTTTAAATCTGCATGTTGTATTTGCGTGTGTATTACCGATTCATTTAAACAATTCTCAAGGCCGTTTGTGTTCTGGCCCAACAAATGTTTAGTTGGTGTTGTATATTGTATTTTAAGTTATCTTGGTGCTGGGTTTTTTATGCTGTTTTACTGATGCATATAACAATTCTCAAGGCTATTTGTGTTCTGGCCCAACACTGGTAATCAAACATCGGAATGCTTTTTCAACGTCATTCATGTTGGGTATCTACTATTGTTGGGCCAGAACGTAAACGGCCTTGAGGAATGTTTCAATGGATCAGTAACACACATGCAAATATAACATGCAGATTTAAATAAACCTATTAAACACCAATTAAAC
This sequence comes from Schmidtea mediterranea, assembly GCA_022537955.1. Taxonomy (NCBI): domain Eukaryota; kingdom Metazoa; phylum Platyhelminthes; order Tricladida; family Dugesiidae; genus Schmidtea; species Schmidtea mediterranea. The sequence continues at coordinate 136,470,300 of CM039680.1, forward strand.
CCTATCAAATTTGAGAAAAAAAAGAGAATTAAAAATAAAATAATAAACATAAAAATAAATTAAAATAATAACAAAAACGCACCAAGATTCGCACGATACCAACACAAACATAACAAGAACATAACCCAACAAATTCGACAAAATTGAAAAATTAATAAACGTTCATGAAAATGAAACTTAAATCAAAAAATTTGAATTAGTAATAATTCAATAAAAATTCTAAATGAAAAATTATTAAAATAAATGGAAAAAATATAAAATTAAAGAATAGAATTCACTAGAAAATAACAAGGTCGAATTTTGTTTTACTGCATCAAATTTAACATGCGAGGTTAGGGACAGAAAATAGGTATAAATACTGATCCATTTTCACATTAAAGAAAACGATAAAACCATTTTAACACCATTTTTGAAATCGTTACAAAACCATTTTCAAATTTTATTTTTTAGGTGAGAAATGTTTATTTTGGAGCCCTCTCTCCACGTCACATCCTTGCAAACTCGGTAGAGCTCTGCTTGGATGTCGGCGTGGGAAGAGAGGTAATTTTATTTTTATGCAATATTATGCCATTTTTATATTTTTATGGATTGACATTGGATGGTAATTATGTTTATTTGTTTATAGTTAATAAATATTATTAATATTAATAAATTGTTTTTATATATTTGAATAAACTAAAATCAATCTTGTCGAAATTTTTCCGGCCCACAGCCAACACATAACGCAAGAAAGCAAAATCTACATAGTACAGATTCGTGTAAGTGCGTGGAATATCGCCAATGATATGTACCCGTGAAGACTCAGCGTGCGGAACGCAGGGGTCGTAACGTCAATATTGTCCTTATAGATGAAACGAGAAATAAGGAATAAGTCTCTGGATGCTTCCTCGTTTCTCCTTTCAGTAAAATCGACCTAAATTCATATTACACACGGCTTAAAATCATCACACCGAGTAGTCCAGTGGGCACTCAGTAAATATAATATAAACACAAAATGCGCCTAAGGTCTATTAAAGGGAAAGGGTACGGGAATAAATTAATTTGAAATCGTTGGTATAACTAAATTAGAGTAATATTTGGAAATAAATTAATACACTAAATTGATTTTACATTTCGAAATAAAATAATAAAAATCATAAGTAATTCATTGAGTCAATCAAATTAAATTAATCCATCGACTTAACTGATTATCGAGTAAAAACAAATATCTCCTTGATTGAATTAAACTAATAAAAATAATTATTGAGCAAAATTAAAGTAATGCATGGAATAAACTAAATTAGCTCATTACTTAAAAATTAAAGTAATTTGGGTAACAGTAAAATAAATTTTTGATGAAGATAACGTAATTCTTTGGGTAAAAAGGAAGTAAGGCTTTGAGTTATTGATTAAAAAAAAAAAAATTTATTAAAATAAAGTAGTCCATTTATTGGCTAAGATAGGTTAATGATAAAGAAGTCCGTTACAAAATTTAAAGTATTTAGCAAGAAAAAACGGAGTGATTTGTTGTTTAAATTAATTCAGTAACCGTTGGTTAAAACTAAGTAATTCCTTGTGTAACAATAAAGTGATCCATTAATCGAAACTGAAGTAATGTATTGGCAAAAATAAAGTAATTCTGTGATTAAAACCAAGGTTTCCGTTGGTTAAATAAAGTAATTTATTAGTTAAAAATACAGTAATTTAATTTAAAGAATTAAAATAATTCGTTAAGTAAAAACAAGGTAATAAACCTAATTAAATCTCAAACCAGAGCGTATCCTATCATTCGAAATAGTAATAGAACCTTCGCAATCTCCCGCATAAATAAAAGATAATTATTAACAAGCCCAAATATGGATTAATTCCCGCTCCCAATTAAACTAGCTTCAATAATTAAATAATAGAATGGAAACTCCAAAATACTAATAAAACGGAGGAAAATTTATTGAACTAGATACAAAGAGATTACCGACTCCTAACGAGAAATCCACTGGCCAATATAACAATCCACTTGTCCCTATGTCCTTTATTTCATCTCGGTAATAACTGACGACATAGATTTCCCCTGATTAACCTTCACTGCACCATTAGAATTCGTATAAGTGCGCGATCGAAAACATTAAACGATTAATCATATTCAAATAATATCACAAGTAATTCTCCAAAACGCCAGAACCAAGTATCCAACATTTCCTTGACATGGAATAACAAACTAATCAATATGTAAAATAAAACTAGCTAACCCCATAAAGCAAACAATAAATCCATAATATAACAGCACTGACTCGTAATATCATAAAGACCATTCAGTAAGAATATAAACGAACAAAACCAATATGAGCGAATACCTACGATAATTCATAAAATTTCAACTTCTGGAGAAGAAATAAATGGCTTAAATTTTAAATAACAAAAGTAATGCTGAAAGTTGGAACCAATAGGGGGGACGCTCGCGGTGAGGTTGAAAAATTTGCAACGTCACGTATGAGTCCTCCGCCGTTGATATCCAAACAAGAGAAAACTTACTGATTCCCAACAATTAATCCACCGAAAATTTAAATTGTGGTTAACATTTTCAATGAACCGGTTAAAATCAATAAACATATACAAAGTGCGAACGGATGTCGCAACTGTTCAGATGAATAGGTGGGTTCAAAAGTCACCCAAACGTCGATTGTGATGTTTCGTTTCTAACATCCGGTTCAGCATTAGACGATTGTGAGAGATTCACGAAATGTTTAAATGTGCAAATTATCATTTTCGGGTAAATAATTAAAATCGAACATTTCGAGAGCCGAGTAAAGATCGAAACCCACCGGAAGATAAGACCCATTGTATTATACACGCTGCACCCTATTAGGTAGGATTAACGACGAAAACCCCACTTTACAAATCCAACCAAAAATTATCACCTATGTCGCGTCAACGTGATTCTAAAACTAAAACGCCAACCAATCAATCCACTTTTTCTCCCGAGCGTCCGGAATTTTCTATGATACCCACAGGTAGGTTTTCCTTCGAAACAATGACAATTTTAATGAATTAATGTTCTCGATTTAATATAACTTTGTCGTGTAAGAATTTTTCTTTTTGTTAAATAAATTATATATGGTTTAATCCTAATCAAATAATGTCAAATTAATTAGAAATCTCGTTTTACATATATTTTATGCTTGATTTTATAACCTTTAATACCCAGGGAAGAACTATCATAATCGCCTAAATTCAAATTCATAAATGTCATCATCATTAATCTCATAACATCCAGTTCAGATACTAGGTTTCCCGGACGTTAAATTAACTGGTAAATACACTTCCTATAATTCATCGGACGATTCAGGAATATTGAAATCAATGATTGTTAATAACCACGTTTTATAGAACCATGAATACGGTAGATATCCGAGATTACCACTCATCAGTCGCAGTAGGTTTTTTCGTAGGGATTTCGACCCAAGATAGTGATGGTTTTCCGAATGATCAACAATAATCATGCTAGGTTACACAAGCTTAATAAGTATGACCACCCAGCCATAGTTAAGTTTTATGTAAACATTAATTGAACGTAGCATACATTTTCAAGCCATTAATGTCCTCATATCCAGACCGTAGAGTGATGATTGAACCTTTTGTTTCCCTGGCAAATACTACGCGATTAGCTATAAACGACTTAGATACCCTAAGAACATTCCCGTGTGGCGATATCCGTTTATCAACACTTCAATACACCATGAGAGTGGTGAAAAATTGTCCACCTGCAATAATTATTTAATAATGAACATTAATTTCTAACGTCAATACGCCTCATAAACTATTTTGAGATTGCATTATATTAAATCATTTGACTCTCACGATTTTAGAAGAACCAATGCTTCCCGAATGGTTATCAGCTCACGAGGCCGCTGAATGGCGTCGGGCTTGGAAGCGAGCGCGCCCGTCAATGACTCTCGAGGAGCCGCGTTCCAAAAGATCTTGTCCAACCCTTTGGCAGATTCTGGGCCGGGAAAATGACCCCGCAGGCCAAATGAGGAGCAGTATCCCGCCGAGGAAATCCGCGACCACGTGCGGAACCTTCTTGCTCAGTGGGAGAAAATCCAAGAACAAGCCGATTTAAACGTAGTAAGGGCCCGGATGTACCTCGCCAACGTTGAAGAGGACATCCTCGTCGGGCGCATTGCGGAGACCTACCCGACTCGACCGGCCCGCAATACTCGACGTCCAGTGCCCATCATCCCAGGCTACTCTCCGGAAGAAGGGGTCAAGAAATTTTTTGAAGAGCCATGAATCCCCGGGCAAAGACATAAATAACAATTTACCTTATTGATGTTGTTAAGATCTAAATATTCTAAAAAAGTCGTTCGTCTTAATTTTCTCTATAAATAGATTTCACTTCTATAACTGTGTTTGTAATAATCGGAACTTTATTTCATTAAACTCATAAAGGAATTTGAATACTTTCTTTTATTATAGGATGTCGGCCCTACAATTGATTCAAACCGAACTAGACCGCGCTAGGCGGGCAAACGCGGATCTACTCAGTCAGATACTACAGCTAACTCGCGAAGTGCAGCAGGTCAAAGCAACCTGGTCGGACCCTAAAAAGACGAAGACACTCTATCTCCGACTTACTGCCGCTCAAAAGGGTTGGGCGGAGGAGCGGAAACTCAATCAGAGTCTTTGCACACAGATCAGGGGGCTAGAAGTTGCCCTAGCAGCCTGTCGGGAAGGGGAAGCGGTAACGTACCCGCTCGTCTTCGCCCCATCCCAACTACCGAGTCGAAGTTCCCACGATAATGTCACACCAATATCAAAGCCGACAACCATTCAACCAAGCATCCGCCGGCCGGGACGTAAGGAACGTGCCCGACGCCGAGCCGCGCAACCGTCAAGTCAACCGAATTATTTTATAGATATTGTGCATGTCATTTGCTTCATTAAATAAACTTGTACTTATTATTGATCTAAACCCGAGTGACCAGCTTTAAGGTGTGATTGGCACGAAATCATCTCCACGAGTAGACGCCCGTTATCCGAACCTTCGTTCTACCTCCACCGATCAACCTAAATTTAATTCAAACTTTCTCATACAAGGGACAGAGCAAAGCGAGCATAGGTCTTCTATCGACAGCTCGTGAACCCGAGGATTGTCCGAGCAATTACAGTATTAGCAATAACACTCACTTTTTGCGGGCAATCCACCACTTGAACACATTACCAACGTTGCCTAGCAACGGGTGCCAAGTGGCCGCTAGAATCATTTGTATGGCGTTACTGGGGCAACCATGAAGATAAGCAAATAACGAAACCCTGTAACCCACCATACAAATTTGGAGGCTCAGCCGGGATCTACATGATTTTCTTGTACAAACAAATGAGAAGGGACAATATACAGAACTATCTTATCGAATGGAAATGTCGGGACGACATTTTGCCGAACCCCGGAGAGATGAAATATAGAGTTTAAATATTGTAAAGATTAAATATTGTAAAGATCGATGAAAAACGAACGACAAATGAAGACGCCAAGACACTCAATATCCACCAATGCCTGACGACACCACATAACAACGACACTCACAAGACGCATTAGTAATTGAAAGGGCAAAATTCGGGATAAAATGAAATGGGGTAAGTAAGGGGAATAACGATAACTACGGGGGAAAGCAATAGAACCAAGTAGAGGAAGTCAACGATAATAGAATAAATTACAACGAGTAATGATTAAAATAGTAGTTGATAAAATGAAGCAAAGTATATTAAAAGACTAAGAATCGAATGAATTTAGTTAATTAGTATTTAAATAAATTTAATGGGTAATTAAAAGAGATTTAATAATTTTAGAAATGGAACAAACAAAAATAATAGAAAAACTAAAGGGCATCCTAAACATCGAAAACGACAATCTTGAGGAATTAATCAATAAGCAAAAGTTAATTAAAAGAGCTAAAGAAGATATATCAACGATTTCAAACCTGTACTCCGACGAACATTGCATATTGATAAAATTGATTGATACTGATAAAGACGTGACAACTGAAAGAATATATGAAATTCTATTCATGAGATTAGAAATAACCAAATTTGGAAAAAGTTGGAACAAGTTAATGAAAAAGGTCGAAAACATAGAGGACGAGATCGCAACAACAATGAAAGAGCAAACCAAGGCTTATTTGGAGTGCTATGCGTGCAAAACAGAAGAAGCACGAGTAATGGTGATACCTTGCGGACACCTGAGTTACTGTCAGGGATGCGCACAAGAGTCGCACTGTATGCTATGTCAGCGAAAGATAAAAGAAAGACTAACTGTTTAGTTTCCATGAATTGTTATGATATAAAATAAATATGTATTGTTCATTATTTGAATTATTATCAGATGACGAGATAAATGATTATGTGTAAAACAGCGTAAAGGTAAATATGCAGCGTTCGTGGATAATAAAATAAAATAACCTGACAACGATAAATAAAGGTAATAAACCAAACACATGAAAGCCGAATTAAGGAAATAATTAAAACACATGCACAGAGACACAAATATTGGACGGAAAAATTTCGACAACCAAGTTTGTTAATGGATGTTTCCTTTGGTTTTTGTGTTTTATTGGTATTATATTGAGATAGGACGAGGAAAAATGGTTAACCTGAGCTATCAAATGATAGTACGCTCACCCAAGGGAAACCTTGATCAACCCTACTGAGAAAGGAACTGGTAGGCCAAGTCGCGTATGTCAACAAGCAACCGGCGAGAGATTGATCACCTCTTTTGGGGAGCTTGTTGATGCGATTACCACAAATTTTGAAGGGGGGAGTGACGAGATAGACCGAGAGGTGAGAGAAAGTGTACACGATATAGAGAATTAATAGTTTTGTTTAATAGTCGATTAAAGGTACCTAGAAATGATATTTTCCCTAGCTGGTGGTGAGGCACCAGAGGACAGCTACGGACTGTCGTGTTCAGGTTGTTATCAGCCAAGGGACTGGTGGCGCTGAGCCGTTCGATACAAAAACCCGGATACCACACAGAGTATCGAATGAACATTTTTTATTGCTGGGCGGAACTCGATACAACAACCCGGATCCACACCGAGTATCGAGGGCCAAACGGTAGGTGAGATGTGAACTAACCGGTAAATGGTTCATACTCAAAATGACCTACTAAGGTCAGATAAGAGCGGCCGAATTGAGCCGGGAAATCTGACGGGAGAGGCGGGCAGATATTAGATAGTTTATTGAGAAAATTTTCCGCGCCCATATTTAATCGCTTCCTTTTCTTTTCACTATTCGGGAAATCAAGTAAACCGCTTTTGGAACTTGATTGAACGTCTAGGCATTTCCATACTTTTATATTCTCCGAGGTACACAACCCGGATCCCACACCGAGTACTGAGGGAATGTTTTTTTTAAATTTCCCAGCGAGGAGTTTGGTACAATAACCCGGATCCCACACCGAGTACCGAATATCCGAATGGCGGTGAGTAAAGCGTAACCGGAAGAATACGCGTCCAAAAGACGCCATGGATTGAGAGTCAGTGTGAGGCCTCAAACATACCCAAAAGTCACTGATGAGCTCAATTCCGATGATTAGAATGAGATAAAAATGATAAAAGATAATATGAATAAGATGAATTAGATTAAAGTTAATATGAATAAGAGTAAAGATAAAATTGATAGAATATGATTATGATTAGATTAAGCAGTAAAGACGAGAAACAGTGAGATATGATTATGATGAGACATTATAGATAGGATACGATATGACTGAATACTAAAGATGATATGATGAAAAGAGATATGAGATGAAATATGATAGATAATAAAGGTCACAGATGACCAGTTAAAAGAGTAAAAGCCGAAGGCCGAAGAGCCAACGGAAACGACAAAGAGGATAGAGCGCCAGCGACTGAGGATTAAGTAAATGAATTTTTTCGGGAGACATAGGAAAAATAATTAATGGGATGAATGAAAGTATGAATATGATAATTTTATATTATTGATATTGCGATATAGATAATTGATACGACTATATAGATGATTAATAAGACTATATAGATAATTGATACGAGATTAATAGATAATTATTACGAGGTATAGATAGTTAAAAATGGACTTAAAATGAGGGGGGGTTAGTCAGATAAAGAAGACCGCCACGGTAAATGCGAACCAGGGATAATAACGTATATAGTATGGTAAACGGAGGAGAAACTAGTATAGAGTATAAAATATTGGAGTGTCATTTATTTTTAGAAATCAACATCCAAACAAAGCAATCCAAGCCAATTTCAAATCAAGCCAAAGCAGACAATATTTCAGAGCAAACAATAAACCAGATAATAAAGGATAATCAAGCAGAAAAGAATTTGGAATAAACGTCGAAGTAGTTGCAAACCAATAATCAACCAGAATTTCAAAGCAAGAAAAGAGAAACGATAAAACCAGTCAAGTAAACGAATAACCGTAAACATTGATAGCATCAGCAACCATACGAGAAACAAAAGTCAAGAGAATAACGAAAAGAGTTTATTAAAAGCGGAAGAAAAGAAAAAAGTTCGCAACAATAGAAGTGCCAAGACCGGAGTATCAATTACAGCAGCAACAGGGACCGGCACAGATAGCGGATTAACTGATTTTGAATTCAACAGTAGCGAAGAGAACGAACTACTCAATATCGAGAACCAGTTGACGACAATAGCATCAGTGAACGAAGAAGAGAACCTAGACAACAATCCAAACATGAAAACTTCTATAAACTCTTCAATTCCGGATGCAAATATAATGTTAAATAACAACAACGTGATAGTAGGAGAATTCAGTGAAAAGTTTAGAGGAGAACCGTTCGACGGTAGTCTCAACAAATTAGATACATTTATAAAGGAATTCGAAGTGTATAAAAATATCTGCCACTGGACAGATCAAAAAGTAAAAGAGCGACTACCCTTATATTTAAAAGGAAGCGCACAAGATGTATTTGTGGAAGAAGCGAGAGACATAACGAGATTGACAACGTGGACAGAGATTAAAGAGTTCTTAGTAAAGATATTCGGAATAGAGAAAAAGGGAAATAGGAAGATATTGGACTTCCTACATCGAAAACAAAGACGAGATGAATCGAATGCAGTGTACGCATGCGAATTAAAGAAATTATGTAAAGAAGCCTTCGGAGATGCAGATTTGCCCGAAGATAAAATGGTAGATGTCTTCATAAGAGGAATTAAAAGAGAAGACATACGAGCCAACCTCGGATGCTTGGCACCAGAAACACTAGATAAAGCAGTAGCAATCGCAAACAGATGTGAAGCCCATCTGGGACTGGGATATCAAGTGGCAGTTTTGGCCACGGAACCAACAACGTCAACAGTCAATGCCAACAATCAAAACAACAATAGCAATCCAGCTATGAATCAATTTATTCTAAGAGCACAGCAGATGTTCAAACCACCAGCAACGAGAAATCCGGAAGACAGAGGTAATAACCAAGTAAGTTATAATAATAATTTCAGGAACAATCCAAACGCAAACGAAAAATGCTCCACATGTCAAAAAATGGGACATCGATCAGAAAATTGTTTCCGGAATCACAATTGCCAAAAATGTGGCAGACGAGGGCACACTGAGAGAATATGTAGACAACTTGATAGCAAGGCATGCTACAACTGTGGTCAACAAGGACACATCACAAGGCGATGTAACATAAGAGGAGAATCAAATCAATCAGGACCAAATAACCCTATGAGAAATCCACAAATTAACGTGATGCAAGAAATAGACATGTTACGAGAAACACTACAACGAATGCCCATGGAATTAAAAGAAATGATGCAACAGATGCCCACCAATATACAACAACAACGAATCAACGTAATGAGAAGTAATGAGGAGATTCAAGAGCTGCGAACTAGAGAATACCAAGAGCAACAACAAGCCGAATGGCAAAGACTACAAACAGAGGAAGCTCAAGAAATCCAGCAAAGATGGGAAAATCGAAATAAAGCCCCGAAAAGAATCAATATGATGAGAATGGAAATTCCAGATGAAATTCACACTGCGGAGCAGTGTGTTGAGAACGAAGGGGGAGGAAATATGATAATAATTGAGGAAACAATCGAATTAAATACGATGGAGAAAATAGAGGCCATCAAAGAATTTGCAGAGGAGGAAAAACAAAAACGTCGACAATTAAAAGAAATGACAACGGAGAAACCGGACGAACCGGAAACCCAAGAGATTAAACGAGCAGAGATGATGGTAATAGAAGACCAAAATGAGGAAACACCAATGTATGAGATAGACGAACTCGAAAAAGAAATTATGACACAAAAAATAGACAGTGCACTCGAGAAAATAAAGCAAGAGGAAGCTCTAGAACAAGAGGAAGATCAATTAAAAGAAAAAGAAGCAATCCTAAAACAAGAGAAAGAGCAACTAAGAAAGAAGGCACTAATATTAAAAATAGATGGAGCGTTAAAGCATTTAGAACAAGAACAAGCACTAGATCAAAAAATAGAAGTGCTAGCAAAGAAAGTGCTATATCAAGAAATGGAGGAACCAAGATTGGAACTACAAAGAGATGAGCAGGAAGTATCAACGTCACAAGAAAGAGAAAAGATACCAGAACCAATAATAACAAAAAATCGAATCCAGAGGATATTGCTACAAAAAATAGAGACAAGAGTCAGAAAAGAAAAGACCACGTGGAGTGAAGCTCAAATTGAGAACAGAATAAAAGAGATATGGTTCCAAACAAAAGGACCAACAAAGATAATGAAAGAGGAGGAACAACTACAAATCAATATGCTAAGACAAATACCAGACGACCAAACAGACGAAGACGAAAGTGAAATAAGCAGTCTGGGCGGAGAAATATTTCAATCATGTGAGGAAAATAAACCATATAAAGATGAATCAAAATCCGAATTAGAGGAAATGGAAACGAACGTGCCAAGAGAAGATGAAACTGAGATATTAAAAGAAATTAACGAGATTGTAGAAGAAGTAGATCGAAACCAAATGTTCCTAAACCTCAAAGATGCAACAACGTATAGCAGAATAATGAAATTAATCGCAAAAGGATATCAACAAGATAATGGTACGTTCACGGCATCATGGAAAGATATGATAAGAAAATACCAAGAAAACTTGAAAGAATATGATAAAGAAGAGTATCAGGTAATTATTGATTTTCCAGAGATACCGAGACAGATAATAGCAACAAGAGGCGAAAGTACAAATGAGATATATGATTGGGTAGTGAAAAAGCTAGGACCCAGCTATAAAAATAAACCTTTATATTACCAAGGAAGGAAAATAAAGCGAGACATACACCTCGCGGATGCTCTAATTTGGCCAAATGGGATAAATGTAGTAACGTTAAATAAAAGTGAAACTGAAGAAACGACAGCAGAAATATGGCAGAAAATTCGAATATTGTATAACAAAGAAATAAAACCCGGATTGGAGAAAGAGAGACAAAAGATAATGAGGCAAAACCAGATCAAAATGACAGAACAAGCAATAGATCAAGCTAGAAAATATATTAACAGACTATCGTTAACCAGACCGATTTCAATGAAAATGTTTGTAGAAGCTGTGCGAGATACAGACATTATGAGATTCGATAACGAGAGAACAGATGAGTTGATAGCCAAATACGGAGAGCATCAAAGAGATATGAGGGGAGACGAACCAATAAAGATAAAGATAAAATTACCAAATGATGAAATAAAAGAAATATTGGTAGACCCCGATTGTCAAATGCATGAATTATACCGACGAATAAACCGAGAAATTATCCAACCGATAATCGAAAATAGTGATGACGGTATGGTAGAAGATGTGGCAATAATGTACCACAAACGACAAATAAGCCCACGAAAACGAACCCCGATATACGAATTAGGTATATGGGAAGACGGACAAACTATTAACATCATAGCCATGGATGAACCAGAAAGAAAAAATACAACAAAAAAGGAAAACAAATCCAAGAATTTCAAGAGGAAATGAAAAGGAAAATGGACCAAATATTAACCATCTATCAGTTATGGAGACAAGATGCAAAGTTGAGTACAAAATTGCGACCAATAGACGATTCGCGATGCCGATCAACACCATGGAAAAAGGTGTATGATGAAAAGACGAAGGAATGGAAATGGAAAACGGAGAGAACCGAGCCAAAATGGAGAAAATATATACCAGGAGAAGCGCCAGAAGATGCAGCTAATGAAACAACCTTAGAACTATATGAAGACGAACCATACGAGAATTTACCAGAGGAAATGCTAAATGAAATGGAATGGCAACCAGAAGAAGACGAGGAAATAAATGATAGAGCTCGATTAGCCCCATACACATGGAAAATAGGTGGATGGGTAGAAAACGTAAAATCGGCTGAGGAAGAGAAAATCATCGGTATTACAAGCCATCAATTCTATACAGAAATCGTAGGATACCGGATGAAATTGAGAGTATACCCAAACGGAGACGGGGTAGGAAAAGGAAAATATCTGTCAGTGTATTTTCTATTAGCAAGAGGCAGATATGACGGAAAGTTAGAATGGCCATTTAATCGAAAGGTCATAATTTCAATCGCCAAACCCGGAAAATGGGAAGAGCGACACAGCGAAAAATTAGGAGTAGACCCAAGATCTATGATAAGCCAGAAGCCGAAATCCACTGAAAATGTTGCGGGAGGAGTACCACAATTTCTGTTGAAAAAATATGTAACACCTCAATTCGTAAAAGATGATACGATATATATTACAATCGAAGTAGAAACAGAACGAGAAATGAAATTGCGAATCCAACAAGAACAAGCGAAACCGCGAATCAGTGTACTCGAAAAACGAATCCCAGGAACAAGATACTTGCCCACAGATATAGATGACTCTGTGGAAGAAGGATTAACAAGATTAACGGAAACGCAAAAATGTAGAGAATTAGCAGCAATATTGAGAACAGGAGCAAAGAATCAAAGACGAGCTGTAACAGATTTGGCAAAATGGATAATCGATTCTTGTAACAGAGTAGAGAATCTGCGAAATATTGTAAAAGAAATAGAGGAATATCGGAGAATGTATGCGTGGTACCCAGAGCAATTCCGAGAAATTATCCGAAAATGGAAACACACCGAATGGGCAGCCGAAGCAATAGAGAAGTACAGTTTAAAAATTATGACGCCAGACTTCGAACCAATTGAAAGAGAATTTTACATTACTGCTAAAGTAAGTGAAGTGAAAAAGAGAATACCGTATGAATTGCCATTTCATTTACAATACGAAGGACGATCATTGGATGACGATCTCGAAATCGGAGTCACGCAAATGCAATTGGGGTTAATAAATATATTAACGGTAGCAAAAATTTCGGGTAGAGAACTTAACAAGAGAGAAATCAAAACGAAAACGCCAATAGGACGACAAGAAAGTTTAAATACGCCAGAAATTCCACCAGCAGCAGATGAAGTAATCGTCATCACAACAGGAGATGAAGAGATACTAAATGACCTCAATGATATCGTGGATGAGGAAACAACCCGGAGAATACCGGAATCAAGAGATTTGTTCATGACGGAAAATGAAAACGACATGATAACAGATGAACCAGACGAAATAATTTCTGCTCAGAGACAACCAGTAGAAATAATAGAGCCGGATACCGAAGAAGAAAACAAAAAGAAAGAGAGGAGACGTCGAAACTCGACAGGAGATGAATGGGACAACTGGATAAATGAACGAGGAGCTACAACATCCAGAGAAACAGCAGACGAACAACCCAAACGAAAAGAAACGAGTACAGCAATGGAAAAGAAATCCAGAGGACGACCGAAAATTGATAAACCAGCTCCAGAAAGGAAAACTAAAGAACAAATGCAGATGGATCAATTGACAACAAAATTAAACAAGCTCAGTCAAGTGACATAACAGTTACAAGGAAAACTGAAAGGTCAAGAACAAGGAGCAAAGTGGATCAATAGATTAATAACTGATATGCTGGGATTAGCAAATCCAGAAATAAAGAGAAATTTGAAACTCAATAATATCGGAACGGAAGCGAAACAGCTTTGGGCAGCAATAAAACCAATAATAAATAAAATCATGGACAACAAGGTACGAACTACAACCAAAGACCCAGAGGAATTATTGTTGATAATAAATCATTTAACAAAACGATCAGATGACCCAAATAGATATTTGGTAGGAATGGCATACCTGATGTACAATACAATAGTGATATACAGAAAGCGAACTCCAAGATACAACCCAAACGGATATGAATTCGCAATAACGGACATTATCAGGGAAAGTAATCGAACCATTCATCTTGACTCAAGGTGGATGGCAAGCTTTTATAAATTTGGTAAGTTAAGATGATCAAACTGAAATAATGCAAACAAAGTTGAAAGAGTTATTAACGGAATTCGAAACAACAATTAATGCAAGCGATCCAAAGACAGCCAGAAAAGGAATGAATGCGATAATCACCACAATACTTATATGATGATGTGCGTAAAAGGAGTAGAACCGTTTGTAGTATATGACTGTGACAACATAAAGATTGGTGATAAATACTCACTAAAAGAAACGGAAGAATGTAAAGCTGCAAACCCCGGAAAATTACAGACAACAGCTACAGCAGTATCGTATAACGTATACCAAGAGGTAGACTTCATTAAAACGGAAATCAAAGAATGCTCAGTAACGCGGAAAATTGTGGCATTTCACTGCGGACATCACTCACATTCAACAATTATAGAAGCTGGAACGGAACAACAGTGGTTTCAGTAACGCGGAACGAATGTGAGGAAGGATTCACGACAGGACGCATCTCAATAGCTGGACGAGTGAATGTAGCAGCCGAAGAAGGAAAAATAAAGACTACCCGAGTATTTGCTGCAGGGAGAATAACGGCTGGAGACGGAACATGTCAAGGAGGAGAGTACACCCTATTGAATCAATTAGTCAAGGGAGTAGTAGTGATTGAAAGCTACCAAGTAAAGTTAGAGAAATATCAAGGATATTTTGATCCAGACACGCAAGCAATGAAAAAGTACCCTCAATGCCTGGCAACAGATAGATCATGCAATACGGGAATGTCAAAAATCGTATATCACGCCGATACCAGAACTTGCAGACTCACCTTATTGAAAAGCGCAATATTTGACGAAGTGCACGGACGAGTGCACAATGAAACAGAAACCAACACGCAAAAGAGCGCATTAGATGAATTACGGAGAACCGGAAGAATCGGAAAACCAACGATAACCACGACTATCGGATCAGAAGTCACGCCAACGGTAGTAATATCAACTGACACTACAATCGGAATGAGATTTATAAAAGGGCGAATGGTGAGCAAATGCGACGAAATGGTAGCCAGTACCAATTATAAAGGAATATTCTTATCACGAACAGCAATACCGAACGCAAAAGCACAGATAGACCCCAAAGATGTAAAACTATATCTGTATATAAATAACAAGATGGATTTCCTATATCATAAAGGACTGGCATCAACAGAAAAAATATACTACGATTTAGTTAAAAATGATTATATCTTGAACAGAGAAATATTAAAAACAAAATTGGCAATGGCAATCACGAATCCAGATAACGCAATTCCACTATTACCACTCCAGGAAGGATATTTCGGAAGAATCGTTGGAGAAGTTATGTATACATACAAATGCGAAAAGACAATTGCAAAACTGCCAGAGAATTCAACAATTCCAAGAGATAAATGCATTAACGAGTTAGAAATAATGCATAAAGGAAAAATCAGATTCGCACAGCCAGTAACAAGGATGATAAATCCAGAGAAATTTGTACCAAATATGTTCAGTTGTAGTAATGTATATGGACCATTATTCGAAATAAGAGATGGAAGTTGGTTACAATTTCCAACTCGAGTAATTGTAGCACCACCAAAAATATTTGGACTGACAGAATTGGTCAGCAAAGCAGAATTCAAACCAGTAGATATATCACAAAGCGGGATATACCAAACAAAAGATCTGGAACGAGCCAGAGAACATCTATTATTCCCAGCACAAAGGCAAGCAATACTATCCAATATTGTAACAATAACGGGAGGTAACAACTATGGAGAGAAACCTAACTACGAGTTGTTGTTATCGCCAGACCATTTTCAACATGCTACCGCAAATATGATGAAAGCCATGTGGGGAAGATTCTTAATCTTCGGACAAATGATGGCAGGAATTTTAGGAATAATTCTTATCATTCAAATCGTAAGAGTAGTCTTAACACAAATGTTAGCATGTTTCGACATATATAAAAGAGAAAGGAAAATCAACTGGAAAATGGCAATTGGATTCTTACCGTTCTTAGCAAAAACAATGGTGTTACATGGACACTCAAAAGATATCCACAAGATAAAAAGGTTGGTAGGAATCTTAACTAAAATGAATGGTACTGATGAAGAAGTTGGACGAAAATTCAAAGCAATAATGAAATTGGAAGCCGAGAAAACCAGAATGAAGCGACAGAAAACGAGCAACTGGAAGCGATGGATAAATTTCAAAGATGATAGCAGCGATAACAGCGACAATGATGGAAACCAAGGAGGAACACAGATGCTAACTCAAGAGCAACTCAAACAATGGGAAAACCGAAAGATAAGACATAGTGGACATTATAATCATCCACCACCAGTATATGAATGTTTAAAGAAAGCAGCAACATCAGTAGAGAGAAATATGCCGGTAGAAAGACACGTACCGATACCAAGACCAACAACATTACGAAACATTTATCCGACACCATACGAACCAAATTGGGCAGACTTAGTACCAAGAACTAGCCACAGATCAAGAAGTGTAGATCAAGACCCAGAAACTAGAACGATAGCTATGTTACAAACATTAGCTGGACCAACATTAACGGTACCCATAGAAATAAATGGGGTAGAGATAAAAGCAATGATCGATACCGGAGCAAACATCTCAGCAATAAAAATGGATAAAATACCCGGAAGATTGTGGCCATGTATAGAAGAAGCTAACATGGATGTGATAACGTGCAGTTAAGAATCGGTAGCAGTCATCGGGAAAATCTGGTCGATAATCGAATATAAAAACGTAAAAATCAATACTTATTTAGCAGTTATCAGGAGGTTGAGCGCAGATTGTATAATTGGAACAGATCTCATGCCAGAATTATTAAAAGAAAAAATAATAGATCTAGGATCGATGGAGTTGAGAGATAAAACCGGACGAATATGTATGTTAAAATCAGAGGTGAGATGCTCAGAGAAAATAGTAGTGCCAGGGCGCACACAAATGATTTGTTACATAAAAGTGAACGAGGAAACCAGAGGCGAAATGATTTTCGAACCTAACCACAAATTTGAGAAAAAGAAGGAACTGCCACTAGCCAGAGAAATAGTATATGTAAACAACAACAGTGAAATTCCAATCAATATTACAAATTTCGATGAGGAAGATAAAGTCATTTACGAAAACGAAAGATTGGGAAAATTAACACCGATGATGGAGTTATTGAATTCAACAACAACGAAGAACTGAGGAAGAATTATGGACACAATCGACATCAGCTACTAAACGAAACTGAAAAAGAGCAATTACAAACTGCTGAATGGAATTTAAAGATATATTTGCAGCATCTGACTTAGATCTCGGTACAAGCGATGTGACGCAACACACGATACCATTAACAGATGATAACCCAATCACACTACGGCCATATCGATTAGCAGAAGCTCAAAAATCAGTAGACCAAAAGAAGTCCCAAAAGAATGCTAGACGCAGGAGTAATCAACCAAGTTGCTCGCCATGGCAATTCCCAGTGGTCATGGTAAAGAAAAAAGACCGGAACACAACGGTTCTGTATAGATTAATCGAACGACTTTAACGCGGTAACAAAACGATACCTACCCGTTACAGGATATAAACGAGATGTTACAAGACGTTACACGGAGCAGCTATTTTACATCGCTTAGATCATTAAAAGTGGTTATTGGCAATAAAAGCAAAAAGAGGAGGTAGAGAGAAGAAAACTGCCTTCTACAATTGAAAAGATCTATATCATTCAAGAAAATGCCTTCGGATTGACTAACCGCACCAGCTTCATTCCAGAGATGATGAAACTTTGTAACTCACGGATGCAAACAATGTTATAGTATAATTTGATGAATTTGTTAATTTTCTGCAACCTTCGAGCAACATTTAAAAGATATACGAAATGTATTCGTTCGACTGAGACAATGGAAATTAAAATTACAACGTCCAAAATGCGATTGGCAAAGGAAAAAGTCACCTTCTTAGGACATATTGTGTCGGCAAAGGGCAAAGAACCAGACCCAAGAAACATCGAAAAGATAAAGAATTGCCATGCACCAAAAACAGTCACGCAAGTACAAGAATTTTTAGGCTATGTCTGGATATATCGAAAGTTCAATCAAGAGTATGCAACCATGCGCAAACCAAACAAGAATTACCAAAAAAGTACCCATTCATATGGAAAAAGGAACAACAACAGACCTTCGAAAACACTCAGAGATAAGTGATATCAGCACCATACTCGTACACCCGATTTTAAGAACCGTTTGTTAAGGGACAGACGCAATGGATATGCATCTGGCAGCAGTTCTAGGACAATGGGATGTATGAGAAAGGGAACGAGTTATTGTATATTACAGTCGAACATTCAAGAAACATGAAAGGAACTACTCTGTGACGGAAAGAGAGGCATTAGCAATATCCAGCTATTAAAACATTTTTTTTTTTCCCAAAATTTTTTTTTTTGGGGCCACAGATATATATTACCACAGATCACCAACCACTAGTATGGTTAGGCCAGCATAAAGAACTCTAGTCCGATTAATGAGATTGGGCAATGCAGTTACAAGAATACTCGCTTTCGTATATAAAATTCAAATCAGGAAAAGCCAACGCCAATGCATTGTTATGTCAAGATTTGTATTTGGAACTATGTATCGATGTAAGACGATTATGCGAGTAGTTATCGAAGAGATATCGATTTTACAAACTGAGAATATGAGCAGAAAGAAGACGAGGAGTTAAAAACAATAATCGAATTTATGGAAACTTACATATGAAAATCTTTGACAACAACAGTAAATAAGAGAGCAAATGGAGAAACACAAGACCACCGATATACCAATGAGATGGATGGTTATTATTATGTGTATGAGAAACGACTTATGGGTTCGAGAGTAGACGAAAAGAGTGCTAATGCAATACCACGATGAACTTGAGGACACATGTCTGGCAAAAAAACGGAAGCAAGACTGCCGCCAAGTACTATGGCAAATATCGGAAGGACGTAAAAAGAATGGATTAAAGAATTGTCTGATATGTGCACGAGAAAAAGCATCGGAGTAAACTGAGCACCGTTAAAGCCATGCCAATTCCACAGAACCAATGACGATGATGCAATGGATGTAGTATAGGACCATTACCGGAACCAACGATGGAAATATCTAATTAGTAGTAACCAATTATTTATCAAAATTTTCCGAAGCTTCGCAGATACAGAATCAAAAGCCATAACAATAGCGAGAATCCTAGTAGAAGAAATATGCTGTAGATACGGAACACCCAAACAGATCCTGACTGATCAAGGAACCAACTTCATGAGCGAAATCATAGAGGAAGTTAACAAATTACTTTAGAATTCAAATTGAGAACATTCACCAATACCATCCACAACAAACGGTCAAACTGACGATTTACGGCATATTAATAGAATGATGTCAAATTATGCAGTAGACACCAAAAGATTGGGACAGATATTATAATCTATTGCCTTATGGCGTATAGAATGTCCATACATTCGGCAACCAAAATGAGCCTTTAAATTGATGTACGGCAGGGAAGAACATGCGATAGACTTTTACGAATATCAACCGCCATATCACAGTATATGGAAATTGATGATTATGTAACAGGATTCAAAGAGCGAATGCAAGAGATCTGGAAAACAGGCAGGTATGAATATTAGATTTAATCAAGAGAGCTATAAAGAATTGCACGATAAAAAGCGAGACGTACCCGAGCATAACTTTCAGGTTGGAGACTGGGTAATAATCGCAACACCAGAAATTATCCCAGGAGTAGCCAGAAAATTACAAAGGAGTGGAAAGCCAATGAGATAAGGTATGTAAACGAGAACAGCTGAGTAAATTGGTCAATAAGCCCAGCTCACGGTAGGCCATACAGTGAACGTGAGCTAGATGTTTAAAGCAAATACCTAGAACGATAACAAGAGAACCAGAGAATCGAGGTATGCAACCAGATCACAAATCAACAGACTGAAGTATAAACGGACTAAACAATGAGTCGAAAAATAGAAACGACATCAAATAACAATGTAGAGGAACCTAAACTAGATGAAGCTAAAATAACTCTAAATGCGACCCAAGATAATGTAGACAAGATGGATATAATAGTAAAAAAGCCATCAGAGAAATAATGCCAGAATGGGTCTCGAAGGGAAGGATGAGAGAAGTAAAACAAAGCGAAAATGCGCCGATGATTACGCTAAGGAGCTAGAAGTCCACCAGAAATGGATCTATCAAAAAAAAGTATACCAGATGATATTCTCACCATGCAGATGTAGAAGGAAACGTACCTTTACATTATTGCAGTTTAACAAAACACTCAAAGATAATGACATAACCCAAAATATGAAGAATGTGGACACACCTCAAATATAACCAACGAAGAGGGACAAACACCATTTAATGTTCCATTGCAGCAGATGCTTCTACAAACAGGTTCTGAGAGAACTAGTTAAAGACAGGAATCATCGTTTTAAAGAAAAAGACAATGGAGAAAGATAAGACTTACATTATGCGCTGAGAATCTAGACAGGCTAATGCAATAAAATTTATAACAGTAATGCGACAATAAGAGAGAAAGAGAAATGATGGGCCAAAACAATCAAACACTATGGAAGCTATCGACGCCGAACAAGACGAAGCAACAGCCAATCTGAATGAAATGAACCTATGAGGCTCATCAGCTTTAAAGTATCTCAGTGTTAAACTACATGTAAGAACAAGAAACGTTCTATAAAAGAAAACTAATAATTGCTCATTATCATTCCCAAAAACAATAAAAGCAATGTTGAAAGGGAATGGACTAAAATTCACCAATCATCCAAAAGAAGCAAACGAATCGGAGATAGAAAGGAACAGTTATGATGATAATACACAGTGGCATCGAAAGCAAAATTAAGATTTCAGCGAGCAACAGAGATAAAAGAGAGTGGAGCATATAAAAGCAGAATAATAAAAGTTATACGAGGGAAATAATGAAGTAGATAAAATGTCGAGGACGACATTTCAAAGAAACCCCGGATGGAATAATTAAGGGAAGAGGTGAACAGCAACAAAAACCAGAGATGATCAAGATACCAAACCCAAATGCTGAGAGACGAAAGAACAAATCCAAAAACAAGAGAAGAAGGAATCATCTAACAAGGAACGTCAGAATGAACAACAAACAACGAGAGAAAACGAAACCAAGGATGCTCGTTAATATAGGATACTACAACCAAAGAAAATCAAAACCGACCGACCCTGCTACAAAAAAAATGATACTAATTACGTACATCAAGTTACGAAGCCGCGAACACACAAAGGTAATAAAATCGGTTCGAATACGAACAATAAAACGAGAAAGAATCGCAAGTAAAGAATATGCTTACAATTGAGATGAATTACAGATAAGTTGCAATGATCAATAGGAAACCAGGAAAGTGGAAATACGTCGAAAACTCATATCAGTCAAACCACCAAAGATGTAGTAGAGATGCTACAAAAGATAGAAACGTAAATCCAAGTAGAGCCAGGGATAGGCAAATTACGAATAATAAACAGAGGAATAGAAACATGAACAAGTATGTATACAAAACAAAATTATCGATTGTTGGAAAATGAATATGAAAACAGGAAAGAAATGCGAATATGATAGTCTAGAAGGAAATGCGGAATATATAATATGTGCCAACAATGACATTATAATAACTTGCACATTAGCCCAAACCCTGGGAGAAAAATTCACACTCAAAAGAAGAGCCATATTAACGTCGAGCACGGAGAAAAACAAAGAAATAATATAAAAGTAGAGCAGACCAAAGAGTGGAGAGAATAATAGTCGAAAATATGGGCAAAGAACCCATTACAAAAGTTTGTGTATTCGAAACTAAAAAGAACGGAACGATGAACGAAAAAATCAAATGCAATCAAATGAGGATATCAAAAATCAAAAATACCGCATTCCAACAAAAAGAAAACGCGGAAAGTATATAGTACACGTTCAGAAAGGAAGAGATGATTACTGGAAAGATCAATAACAAGAAAAGTTACTAGAATCAACGACGACAAACGTCCAGAAAAAGAAACAAGAGAGGAACCGTTACCAACGCCAGATTCAGAGGAAAGTAAGCAGTAATAATAAATAGAGTCAAGCAGCGAATGATGAAGAAGAAATATTAATGAGAACACAGGTGAAAAACCTATCACAAGAATCTGTGTATACGAATCCAAGGAATGGAAACAGAAACAAAAAATCCAATGTGAACAAGCAAAACTATAAACGAATCAAAAGTATCGTATTCCCAACGAAAAGAAAACTTGGAAATATTGAATAATACCAAAAGGAACTCGATGAACATTGGAGACCGATAACAAGGGAAACCCACCAAGTCAAAACGCGACCGGTCATCTGATAACAAACAATCTGAGAGGAAAAACAAGTAACGAAGCATGCAAAAGGTGAATGCTCATGGACGAACAGTCACCTTTCATTCACGAAGCATTACAACTCAGAAAGCCACTCAAAAATGTACAATCCAAAAGAAAAATTAATAGAGACAACAATGTAAGAGGGGAAATACAACCATTGCAGCCAATGAAAAGAATTACAGGGATTAAAATATTGGGGATAAGAACCCAAACCCAAACGTAATAAGCAGCTAGTAATGCTAATAATATTTCAATAGTAGGAACTACAAATGCAGAAAGAGCCAGCGAAGAGAGTTATGGCCAGCAAGTAGAAATATCAACTATGATATCGATTAGGGACAATACGATGCAGAAAGAACGAAGAATAGAAATATAGGAAATTAGTACAAGCGACTCTGTTTAAAACCGCCCATTATCGAGCACAACAAGGTCAGAATTATGTATACACAGTATGAATTGAGAAAACTGGGATATACGGACATTGCGTATTAGAGTCCCCGTTAGCAATGGTAAAAGCGAGAAGAGAGTTGTATATAGTGTAAAATATTATGTAGTATAATAGTAGTAATAGTATGTATATGTATATATTATATGTGTACAAAATGGCGTCAGAGACAATAAGCAAACAGAGAGAATGCCGATGAATAATGATGTGTTATAAATTCAAGATGGATCCGAATAACGTGAATTCAACAAAACCAAGTCTAGAATACCACCGTTCACAGAAGCGATACAACAACCAGCAGCTGCCAATTACCATAGAGATTGCAGAATTGAATCAGCGAATTATACCCAAGACAAAGAATTGAGGACAACTGGAGACGACAATGTGAATTAATGACATTAATAACAAACAATGCGCAAACTCAATGGACAAACACTCATCTAGTATTAACAGAAAGCGTGAACAGAGTTTTAAACAAGCATAAGACTAGAAGAGCACAAAGAACCTATACGACAATGCAAGAGAATGAGTGAAGAACATTGGCAGATCAATTAATGGCAAGCTGTGATTGGAAGTGTACGTACAACCAAAGCATGTAATCCAGCAAGTTGGGTGGAATGATAGCATCGATGCCAGAATTCACCCAGAACGGATTCAACAGTAGAATAAAATAACGTGTCCTGGAAATATGTAAAATGATAACGATAGAAGTAGCAACGTTCAAGAATTGAAAATTTTTGTAGATATGCAACATCATCAGAGAGAATAAGAAGAAGCGAGAATCCATCCGAACACGAGACGAATAATGAAATTAAAATCAGTGGTGAACGATATAAGAAGACTTAAAATGTTGTAAATGTAAAGAATTGCTAATTGGAGCGAGACAGATCGAAATGGATGCGAATATTACATATTGTACGATAAACAGTAATAGAAGGAATAAATTTGTTAACATGCCCTGGATGTGACGAAACCAATCAAAGAGATGAAGATCCTACAACAATGGATTAAAGCCACAACAAAGAAATCATAATCTATATCCAATGCCGGGAGAGTAACAGAATGCTATGGAAGACTTATTTGATAGTAAGCCATATAAGTACACTAAATGAATGTGAATATTAGTACGGATACTATGGCGGAAAATGTCCAAACTCACAACGAAAAAGACTATGAAGAACCATAAAGTATGCATCAAGAGGAGGAAAAATGAGATTCTTGTACGACGAATGGATAAAATAGAAAGAACATCGGAATCCAAAAGAGGAGCAAAATGCGATCTATACGAAGGGATATGCGTCAAACAACTGCGACAAGAGAAATAAGTCAAATTAAAGAATTGACGAATGCATCGGCACAGTCAAATGTCCGTTAGAATTATTCAAGTGTCAAGCGCAACTACCAATTGCGGAGATGCAAAAGCACATGATAGAAACAGTATCGAGCATACCGAAATCATGATGAAACAATAGGAGTGGCATGGGAAGTAAAAAGCGCTTACGACAGAAAATGATGCACAAGGCATAATAAGAAAAATATTTGGAATCCAGAAAAGAATTTTGAGAGGAGCCAAGGAAACACACCAGAAATGCGAATGGAAAAGAAAAATGCAACAGATTGCCAACAGCGTAAAGGAATAGGAAACAACCAGCTCAAGCAGCGCAGAAAGTATCTTACAGCATTATATGGAAAATAACCGAATTCGCAGAAAAGCTCCAGAGAGCAAAAGATGGGACACAGAGAATTCTAGATAGTCCACCAATATACAGTTAGGAAAATGGATACAAATTGGGCATTAGATTATATCCAAAGGGGATGGGAATGCAACAGGCACCCATATCAGTGTCTGCGTCAGAGGTTAGGAGAGGGATTATGTGAATTATTAACATAGGCCTTTAAAACAAATATGATATTAACAATGAAAGGACAAGAGATTTCGTAACCCAATCAGAACAGAAATGAAACCACAGATGGAAGACCAACAACCGAACTGGAATACAGCAATTTGGTAACCACGTTTTCTATGCGCAACAACGATTAAGAGGAGAAGGATTCGGTTGCGGAGAAGCATAATCTGTATATAATTTAGAAGAGAGAAGCCGACAAGACGTTGTAAAGGAAAAAAGTGTAAATAAATGTAAATAAAGTAATGAAAAAATAAATAAAAATCAAAAAATACAAATAATCAGAGAAAAGCAGAAAAAGACAAAAAATAAAATAATGACGATATGTTAGGAGTGGGCAAGCGGAATCAGCAAAGGAGATAACAATACAGATGAGAGAAAGGACCCAGATTCGATAATGACGAGGACTATGGAGAAACCAGAGGAAGAGGAAAAGATCAAACCTTAACAATCGAAATTCAGCATTTATACTAGTTTCGGACACAAAAACCGGACGACTGGAAAATGAGGAAATAATCTACTCACAAAGGTAAAAAACGAACAATGTGAGAAAAGTGAACAAAGATACCTAACACTTCAAAAGACAATTAAAGTATTTACTGACGACAAAGTTAAAGAGATGCAGCACAACGGATTCTTTTTCTCAGAACCCCGACCTAGCCGGATGAAGTTACCTGTATTTATTGTCAAGGAAGACTATCATTGGGAGAAATGAGAAACGAAAAACGAGAACACTAGAGGAATTTTCAACTTGTCCATTTAGAATAAATATCGACGTCGGAAACCAAGCGAGGAACAATTAGAAGAATTGACATCGGAAGTAGACAGAGATGAAAAGGGAGGCGAAAAAAGATACGATAATAAGAGTTTCGAAGAACCCAACGAAACTAATATGGAAAAAAGGACCATAAAGAGAACATTCGAAGAGAGAATTAAACCTTCAAAGGAAGCCCAAGACGCAGCAAAATGGCGAGTCACGGATGATGCAAAACAGCAAGAGAATAAGTGCAAGAGTAAAAATCAACAACCAAACCATGATCAGAATGTCAAAAAGCTAAATCAGTAAAGGGAATGTTAGTATAAACAGGAAAAAGAGAGAGTCCAAAGAATATAAGATAGTAATTACAGAATAAACAAGTAGAAGTATCTTAGATCGACCAAAAAACGAGAACCGAATGTTATTTAGCGGATAACACTCAAAAAATGAGAAAAATATCAAAGAAAGTTTAGCTAATAATTTGGAATAGTACGATCGACACAACAGTTTAATCCGAGCAATCAAACGCATACAAGAGAAACCGAAGAAATCGAGACAAATCAATGATAAGAAGCTATTTTAAAGCAGTATCACAGTGTGTGACATGTGCAAACATGTCGAAATAATTTATATTCGCTTGTGGCGTATGGTCACATGCGAAGCATAGTGGGTAAAGTCCGATATATGTTCCAGTGTGTAGAAAGCCGATCAAGGGCGATCAAAGGATTCCGTTTCGCGTGATCAGTAATTAAAAAAAGAGAGTAACGTGTGAAAAATTAAATAAGATAACATATAAAAACAAAAATAAAAAATCAAAATCACAAATACGAGATACCGATGAAATGATGATGTAAATTATGATAAAAAGTGATATGATTGAAAAAGGAATAATCAGATAAATATCAGAATTACAATGAGGCAAAGCGAGATATAAACCAAAAATGGAGAAAGCTGAAGCAGAAAACAAAAGAGTCAAAAAACCAAAAACCAATCCGAACAACTAAAAGAGATAAAGGAATGGCAACAAAGGTCAATGAGATTAAAAAATATTAACATCAGTAGAAGGGGTAAATTACTGAGAGATACTTAAAGATAAAGATGATAAAGAGAAAGAGAATTAGAACAACGACCAATGAATTCAGAAGGAAATATGAACCATATGCAAGGACGAGAAGAGAGTTAGTGAAAGAATGCCATTCAGACCCAAAACAGAATAAAAAAACAAAGAAAGGAGATCAGAATGTGAGAACAGAGAAGCAGATCAACAAAGTGAATAGAAGATTAGAGAAGATAAAAAGATAAAGAGAAGAATACAAGAAAAGGAGAGGAGACTATAAATCATACAACAAATTGCAGGAAGAATTGGACAATTGGCACTCAATACCGAATAGAATATATGTTTTAAGACCAAGAGGACGAGTATGGAACAAGCTAAAATGGGCAAAACGTCAGCACTCTATTGAAAACAAATGGACAGAAGATATGAAATCAGAAAATTGGGATCACGTATTAGACACTATATGCAGCAAATAGCCGTAGAGGAGATAAGCAAGGCTTTACAAGCCAATGGAAGAACGCAAAATAGAAATATAAACTGAGAAATCAAGGGCCAAAACCATTCAAATAAAATTAGAGAGCCCATACGACGACAGACAAGAAAGAAATGCTGACTCAGATAACGGAACCAAGCAAAGAAATGGCGAATGGAATGCAAAAATATGGAGAACGCCAACGCAAACAGTTGAGTCATAGAAATTAGTTGCATGAAATCACGTATCAACAAAACTGAGTAAAAGAATGCAAATTGAGCAGGATGAAGCTCCCGACAAACAAAAAAACAACAACGGAAAAAGGAGATCAAGAAAAGAATAAAAAGAGAGGCGAAAAATGAAAGACATTTCAAGAGCCAAGAAAAGAAATTATTGCGCAATAAAAGTTCAAAGGAGGGATGGGATATTTGGGAGCAGATAAACCTGCTTTACAATTGGAAAAGACTTATATCAATCAAGAAAATGCCTTTCGGATTGACTAACGCACCAGCTTCATTCCAGAGATGTATGAACTTTGTAACTCACGGCATCAAACAATGTATGGTATATATTGAATGATTTGTTTAATTTATTCTAGCACCTTCGAGCAACAATTTAAAAGATATACGAAATGTATTTCGTTCGACTGAGACAATGGAAATTAAAATTGAAACCGTCCAAATGCGATTGGCAAAGAAAAAGTCACCTTCTTAGGACATATTGTGTCAGCAAAGGCAAAGAACCAGATCCAAGAAACATCGAAAAGATTAAAGAATTGCCCAGCACCAAAAACAGTCACGCAAGTACAAGAATTTTTAGGCCTATGTGGATTATATCGAAAGTTCATCAAGAGTTATGCAAACCATCGCGAAACCAATACAAGAATTAACCAAAAAAGATACCCCATTTCATATGGGAAAAGGAACAACAAACAGCCTTCGAAACACTCAGAGATAAGCTGATATCAGCACCAATACTCGTACACCCAGATTTTAAGAAACCGTTTTTGTTAGGGGACAGACGCAAGTGGATATGCATCTGGAGCAGTTCTAGGACAATGGGATGGATGAGAAAAGGGAACGAGTTATTGGATATTATAGTCGAACATTCAAGAACATGAAAGGAACTACTCTGTGACTGAAAGAGAGGCATTAGCAAAATCCAAGCTATTAAACATTTCAAATATTTTTTATGGGTCACGAGATATATATCACTACAGATCATCAACCATTAGTTATGGTTAGGCAACACAAAGAAGGCCTCTAGCAGATTGATTGAGATGGGCAATGCAGTTACAAGAATACTTCGCCGTATATAAAATTCAAATCAGGAAAAGCCAACGCCAATGCAGATTGTATGTCAAGATTTTGTATTTGAGGAACTAATGGATCAGGATGTAAGACGAATATGCATGATTATCGAAGAAGATATCGATTTTACAAAAACTGAGAAATGAGCAGAAAGAAGACGAGGAGTTTAAAAACAATAATCGAATTTATGGAAACTAACGATAATGAAAATCTTTGACAACAACAGTAAACTAAGAGAGCATATGGAGAAACACAGACACCGATATACCATAGAGAATGGATGGTTATTATTAATGGATGGCGAGAAACGACTTATGTGTTTACCAGAGAGTAGACGAAAAGAGGTGCTAATGCCAATACCACGATGGGAAAACTTGGAGGACACATGTCGGGCCAAAAAGACGGAAGCAAGACTGCGCCAAAAGTACTATTGGGCCAAATATCCGGAGAGGACGTAAAAGAATGGATAAAGAATTGTCTGATATTGGCAACGAGAAAAAGCACAGAAGTAAACTGAAAGCACCGTTAAAGCCAATGCCAATTCCACCAGAACCAATGACGATGATTGCCAATGGATGTAGTAGGACCATTACCGGGAAACCAACGATGGAAATATCTATATATTAGTATAACAGATTATTTATCAAAATTTCCGGAAGCATTCGCGATACCAGATCAAAAAGCCATAACAATAGCAAAAAATCTAGTGGAAGAAATATGCTGTAGATATGGAACACCCAAACAGATCCTGACTGATCAAGGAACCAACTTTTATGAGCGAAATCATAGAGGAAGTAACAAATTACTTTAGAATTGCGAAATTGGAGAACATCACCATACCATCCACAAACAAACGGTCAAACTGAACGATTTAACGGCATATTAATAGAAAGATGTCAAATTATGTCAGTAGACACCAAAAGGATTGGGACAGATATATAAATCTATGCCTTATGGGCTTATAGAATGTCAATACATTCGGCAACCAAAATGAGCCCATTTAAATGATGTACGCAGGAATGTAACATGCGATTGACTTAGAATATCAACCGCCGATATCACAGTACAGGAAATTGATGATTATGTAACAGGATTCAAAAGGCGAATGCAAGAGATCTGGAAAACAGCAGGTATGAAATTAGATTTAATCAAGAGAGCTATAAAGAATTGCACGATAAAAAGCGAGACGTACCCGAGCATAACTTTCAGGTTGAGACTGGGTAATAATCGCAACACCAGAAATTATCCCAGGAGTAGCCAGAAAATTTACAAAGGAGTGGAAAAGGACCATATGAGATAAGGTATGTAAACGAGAACAATGCCGGGATTAATTGGGGTCAATAACCCACTCACTAGGCTATTTACGTGGAACGTGAGTAGATGTCAAGCAATACCTAGAACGATAACAAGAGAACCAGAAGAATCGAGGTATGCAAAACCAGATCACAAACTCAACAGCTGAGTTATAAACGGACTAACAATGAGTCGAAAAATAGAAACGACATCAAAATAACAATGTAGAGGAACCTAAACTAGATGAAGCTAAAATAACTCTAAATGCGACCCAAGATAATGTAGACAAGATGGATATAATAGTAAAAGCCATCAGAGAAATAATGCCAGAATGGTCGAAGGGAAAGATGGATGAGAATAGTAAACAAAGCGGGAAAAATCGCCATGGATTACGCTAAAGGAGCTAGAAGTCACCAGAATGGATTCGTATCAAAGAAAGTATACCAATGATATTCACCATGGCAGATGTAGAAGGAAACGTACCTTTACATATTTGCAGTTCAACACAGAAACACTCAAAGGATAATAGACATAACCCAACTCATGCAGAAATGTGGACACACCTCAAATATTACCAAACGAAGAGGGACAAACACCATTAATTGTTCGCAGTTGCAGCAGATGCTTCTACAACAGTTCTGAGAGAACTATTAAAGACAGGATCATCGTTTAAAGAAAAAGACAATGGAGAAATAATGTACTACATTATGCGCTGAAATCTAGACAGGCAAGTGCAATAAAATTTATAACCAGTAATGCGACAAATAAGAGAAAGAGAAAATGATGGGCAAAACAATTCAACACTATGGGAAGCTATCGACGCCGAAACAAGACGAAGCAACAGCCAATCTGATGAAATGGACCTATGGAAGGCTCATCACTTAAAGTATTTCGATTTAAACTACATGGTAAGAAACAGAAACGTTCTATTAAAGAAACAATATATGGCTCATTATCCATTCCCAAAAACAATAAAAGCAATGTTGAAATGGAAGGACTAAAATTCACCAATCATCAAAAGAAGCAATACGAATCGGAGATAGAAAGGAACAGTTATGATGATAATACACAGATGGCATCGAAAGCAAATAAGATTTTCAGGAGCAAACAGGAGATAAAAAAGATGGACCATATAAAAGCAAGAATAATAAAAGTATACGAGGAAATAATTGAGTAATAAATGTCGAGGACGACCATTTCAAAGGAAACCCCGGATGGAAATAATAATGGGGAAGGAGGTGGACAGCAACAAAAACCAAGATGATCAAGATACCAAAACAAATGCTAGAGACGAAAACAAATCCAAACACAAGAGAAAAAGGAATCATCTAACAAGGAACGTCAAGATCGAACAACAAAAACAAACGAGAGAAAACAAAACCAAGGATGCTGTTAAATAATAGAAAGATACTACAACAAAGGAAAATCAAAACCGACCGACCCTGCTACAAAAAATAATGATACTAATTACGTACATCAAGTTAACGGAAGCCGGCGAAAACATCACAAAGGTAATAAAATCGTTTCAGAATACGAAAATAAACGAGAAAGGAATCGCAAGTAAAGGAATATGCTTACAATTGACGATGAATACCAGCATAAAGTTGCCAATTCGACTCAATAGGAAAACCAGGAAAGATGGAAATACGATCCGAAAACTCATCATCATGTCAAACCACCAAAGATGTATGTAGAGATGCTACGAAAGATAGAAACGTAAAATCCAAGTAGAGCCAGGGATAGGCAAATTACGAATAATAAACAGAGGAATAGAAACAATTGAACAAGTGTGTCTACAAAACCAAATTATCGATTGTTGGAAAATGAATATGAAAACAGGAAAGAAATGCGAATATGATAGTCTAGAAGGAAATGCAGAATATATAATATGTGCCAACAATGACATTATAATAACCTTGCACATTAGCCAAAACCCTGGAGAAAAATTCACAACATCAAAAAGAAGAGCCATATTAACGTCGAGCACGAGAAACAAAGAAATAATAATAAAAGTAGAAGCAGACCCAAAGAGTGAGAGGAAATAATAGTCGAAAATATGGGCAAAGAACCCATTACAAAAGTTTGTGTATTTGAAACCAAAAAGAACGGAACGATGAACGAAAAAATCAAATGCCAATCAAATGAGGATATCAAAAATCAAAAATACCGCATTCCAACAAAAAGAAAACGCGGAAAGTATATAGTACACGTGCAGAAAGGAAGAGACGATTACTGGAAATCAATAACAAGAAAGTTACTAGATCACTACGACAAAACGTCCAGGAAAAAGAAACAAGAGAAGGAACCGTACCAACGCCAGATCAGAGAAAGTAAAGCAGTAATAATTAAAACATAGAGTCAAATGCAGCAAATGAAGAAGAAATATTAATTGAGAACACAGGTGAAAAACCTATCACAAGAATCTGTGTATACGACCCAAAGGAAATGAAACAGTAAACAAAAGAATCCAATGTGAACAAGCAAAACTATAACGAATCAAAAGTATCGTATCCCAACGAAAAGAAAACTTGGAAAATATGTAATAAATATCCAAAAAGAACTCATGAACATTGGAGACCGATAACAAGGAACCACCCAAGTCAAACGCGACGTCAATCTATAACAAAACAATCTGAGAGAAAAACAAGTAACGAGACATGGCAAAAAGAATGCTCATGGACGACAGTCACCTTTCATTCACGAAGCATTACCAACTCCAGAAAGCACTCAAAAATGTACAACCAAAAGAAAGAATAATAGAGACAACTAATGTAAGAGGAAATACAACCATGGCAGCCTAATGAAAAGAATTACATGATTAAAATGATTTGGATAACAACAGCGGTAATAAGCAGCGTAGTAATGCTAATAATAATCAATTAGTGAGAACTACCAAATGCAGAAAGAAGCCAGCGAAGAGAAGATTATGGCCAGCAGTAGAAATATTCAACTATGATATCGAATTAGGACAATACGATGCAGAAAGAACCGAAGAATATGAAATCATAGAAATTCTAGTACAAGCGGACTCTGGTTAAAAAGAACCGCCCATTATCGAAGCACAACAATGGTCAGTGAATTTGATGTATACCAGATAATGAATGAGAAATACGGGGATATACGGACATTGCGTATAGAGTCCCGGAGACAATGGTGTAAAACGAGAAAGAGACGTTGTATATTAGTGTAAAATATTATGTAGTATAATAGTAGTAATAGTATGTATATGTATATTAAATATTGTACAAAATGCGTTCAGAGACAATAAGCAAACAGAGAGAATGCCGATGAATTAATGATGTGTTATAATCAACAGATGGATCCGAATAACGTGAATCAACAAAACCAAGTTAGAATACACCGTTCACAGAAAGCGATACAACAAACCAGCAGCTGCCAATGTACCTATAGAGATTGCAGATGAATCAGCGAATATACCAAGACCAAAGAATTGAGGCAACATGGAGACGACAATGCGAATTAATGACACTAATAACAACAAATGCGCAAACTCAATGGACAAACCACTCATCTAGTATTAACAGAGAGCGTGAACAGAGGTTTACAACAAGCCATAAGACTAGAAGAGCAACAAAGAACTATACTACAATTGCAGAGAATGAATGAACAATTAGCAGATCAAGTTAGATGGCAAGCTGATGAAATTAGAAGATTACGTAACACCAACAGCATGTAGATCCAGGCAAGTTGGGTGGAATGGATAGCATCGATGGCCAGAATTCACCCCAGAACCGGATTCAACAGTAGAATAAAAATAACGTGTACCTTGTAAATATTAAAAATGAAACGATAGAAGTAACAGCAACGTCAAGTAATTGAAAATTTTTGTAGATATGCAGACAATCATCGAGAGAATAAGAAGAAGCGAGAATCATCCGAACTACGAGACGAATAATGAAAGACAAAATCAGAGTGGTGAACGATATAAAAGAAAACTAAAATGTTGTAAATGTAAAGAATTGCTAATTGGAGCGAGACAGACGAAATGCGGATGCAGAATATGTACAATTGTACGATAAAAGTAATAGAAGGAAAAATGTTAACATGCCCTGGATGTGACGAAACAATCGAAAGAGATGAAGATCCTACAACAATGGATAAAAGCACCAACAAAGAAAATTCAGTAATCTATTAGTCCAATGCCGAGTAACAGAATGCGAATGGAAAGGACTTATGAAGGAAGCCAAAAGTCACCACAAATGATGTAATATAACGAGATACTATGCGGAAAATGTCAAACCATCACAACGAAAAAAGACTATGAAAGAAAACACCATAAAGTATGCATCAAGAGAGAGGAAAAATGTGAATTCTGTGGGAGTTATCGACGAATGGATAAAAAATAGAAATGAAACATCGGAATCCAAAAGAGAGCAAATATGCGATCTATACGAAGGGATATGCGCAAACAACTGCGACAAGAGAAATAAAGTCAAATTAAAAGAACATTGGAACGAATGCATCGGCAAACCAGTCAAATGTCCGTTAGAACTGTTTAGTTGTCAAGTACACTACCAATTGCGGAGATGCAAAAGCTATGATAGAAAACAGTATCGAGCCATACCGAAATCATGATGAAAACAATAGGAATGTTGGCATGGGAAGTAAAAAAGCCTACGAACAGAAAATGATGCACAAAGGCACCTAATAAGAGAAATATTGGAATCCAGAAAGAATTTTGAGAGGAGCCAAGGAAACACACTCAAGAAAATGGCCGAAATGGAAAAGAAAATGCAACAGATGGACCAACAGCGTAAAGGAACTAGAAACAACCAGCTCAGCAGCCAGAAAGTATCTTACAGCACCATTTATATGGAAGATAACCGAATTCGCAGAAAAGCTCCAGAGAGCAAAAGATGGGACACAGAGAATTCTAGACAGTCCCACCAATATACAGTTGGGAAAACGGATACAAATTGGGCATTAGATTATATCCAAATGGGGATGGGAATGCAACGGCACCCATATCATTGTCTTCGTCAGAGTAGGAAGAGGAGATTATGATGAATTATTAACATGGCCTTTTAAACAAAATATGATATTAACAATGAAAGGACAAGAGGATTATCGTAACCCAATCAGAAACAGGAAATGAACCACAGATGGGAAGACCAACAACGACTGGAATACAGCAATTGGTACACCACGTTTCTATGCGCAACAAGCGATTAAGAGGAGAAGGATTCGTTGCGAGAAGATAATCTGTATAAAAATTAGAAGTAGAGAAGACGACAAGACCAACAGAAAAATATACTACGAATTTTTAGTTAAAATGATTATATCTTGACAGAAGAAATATTAAAAACAAAATTGGGCAATGGCAATCACGAATCCAGATAACGCAATCCACTATTACCCACTCCAGGAAGGTATTTTCGGAGAATCGTTGGAGAAGTTTATGTATAAGAACAATGCGAAAAGACAATTGCAAAACTGCCAGAGAATTCACAATTCCAAGAGATAAAATGCATTAACGAGTTAGAAATTAATGCATAAAGAAAAAATCAGATTCGCACATCCATAACAGGAATGATAAATCCAGAGAAATTTGTACCAAATATGTTCAGGTTGTAGTAATGTATATCGCCATTATTCGAATAAGAGATGGAAGTTGTTACAATTTCCAACTCGAGTAATTGTAGCAACCACCAAAAATATTGGACTGACGAGAATTTGGTCAGAAAGCGAATTCAAACCAGTTAGATATATCACAAAGGCGGAGTATACCAAACAAAAAGATCTGAACGAGCCAGAGAACATCTATTATTCCAAGCACAAAAGGCAAGGCAATACTACCAATATTGTAACATATAACGGGAAGGGTAACAACTATGAGGAGAAACCTAACTACGAGTGTTGTTTATCGCCAGACCATTATTCAACATGCTACCGCAATATGATGAAGCATGTGGGGAAGATTCTTAATCTTCGCGGACAAATGATGGCAGGAATTTTAAGGAATAACTTATTATCATTCAAATCTAAGAGTAGTCTTAACCACAAATGTTGCATGTTTCACATATATAAAGAAAGGAAAAATCAACTGGAAAAGGCAATTGGATTCTTACCGTTCTTAGCAAAAAAACAATGGTGTTACTATGGACACTCAAAGATATCCACAAGCTAAAAAGGTTGGTAGGAATTCTTAACTAATGAATGGTACTGAATGAAAAAGTTGGACCGAAAATTCAAAGCATAATGAAAATTGGAGCCGAAACCAGATGCAAGCGACAAGGAAAACGAGGCACTGAAAGCGATGGATTAATTTATCAAAGTGATAGCAGGCATACGCGACAATGATGGGAACCAGGAGAGGAACAAGATGCTAACTCAGAGAACTCAAAACAATGGGAAAACCGAAAGATAAGACATAGTGGACATTATATCTCACCACCAGTAATGAATGTTTTAAAGAAAGCAGCAACATCAGTAGAGAGAAAATATGCCGGATAGAAAAAGACACCGTACCGATTACCAGACCAACCAACATTACGAATAATTTATCGACACCATACGAACAATGGCAGACTTAGTACCAAGAAACTAGCACAGATCAAGAAGTGTAGTCAAGACCCAGAAACTAGACGATAGCTATGATTACAACATTGCGGACCACATAAGGTACCCATAGAAATAAAATGGGGTTTAGAATAAAAAGAATGATCGAATACCGGACAAACATCTCAGCAATAAAAATGATAAATACCCGGAAGATGTGCCATGTATAGAGAAGCTAACATGGATGTGATAACGTGCAGTTAAGGAATCGGTTAGCGTTCATCGGGAAAATCTGGTCGATAATCGATATAAAACGTTAAAAAATCAATACTTTTTAGCAGTTTATCAGAGGTTTGAGCGCAGATTGTATAATGGAAACAGATCTCATGCAGAATTATTAAAGAAAAAATAATAGATCTAGGATCGATGGAAGTTTGAGGATAAACGTACGAATATGTATGTTAAAATCAGAGGTGAGATGTCAGAGAAAATAGTTGTGAGTGCCAGGCGACACAAATGATTTGTTACATAAAAGGAACGGTAACCAGAGGCGAAATGATTTCGACCTAACCACCAAATGAGAAAAAGAGGAACTGCCACTAGCCAGAGAAATAGTATATGTAAAAAACAACAGTTGAAATTCCAATCAAATTACAAATTTCGATGAGAGAAGATAAGTCATTTACGAAACGAAAGATTTTGGAAAAATTAACACCGATGATAGGATATGGAACTTCCAAACAACAAACTGAAGGAACTGAGGAAGATTATGGACAATCGACAGTCAGCTACTAAACGAAACTGAAAAAGAGCAATTACAAAATGCTATGGAATTTAAAAGACTATAATTTGCAGCATTGATTAGATCTCGGTAACAATACGATGTGACGCAACACACGATACCATTAAACGATGATACCCAATCATCATACGGCCATAGTCGATTAGCAAGAAGCTCAAAATCAAGTAGCAGAAAAGAAGTCCAAAAAGATGCTCAGACGCAGGAGTAATCGAACAAGTTGTTCGCCATGGCCAATTTTCTAGTGGTCATGGTAAGAAAAGGACGGAACACAACGTTCTGTTAGCAGATTATCGACGCTTAACGCGAGGTAACCAAACGGGTACATACCGTTACCAGATATAAAGAGATGTTACAAACGTTACACGGAGCCAGCTTATTTTACCAATCGCTAGATTTAAAAAGTGGTTATGCAAATAAAAGTCAAAGAGAGGATAGAGAGAAACTGCCTTTACAAGGAAAGATCTTTATATCATTCAGAAAATGCCTTTCGGATGACTAACGCACCGTTTCATTCCAGAGATGTATGAACTTTTAATCACGGCATCAACAATTGTATGATATATTGATGATTTGTTAATTTATTATTTAGACCTTCGGCAACATTTAAAAGATATACGAAATGTATTCGTTCACTGATTACACATTTGGAAATTAAATTGAAACCGTCCAAAATGCCGATTGGCAAAGGAAAAAGTCACTTCTTAGGACATATTGTGTTCAGCAAAGGGCAAAGAACCAGATCCAAGAAACATCAAAAGATAAAGAATTGCCCAGCACCAAAAACAGTACGCAAGACAATGAATTTTTAGGCCCTATGTGGATATTATCGAAAGTCATCAAGAGTTATGCAACCATCGCGAAACCAATACAAGATTAACCAAAAAGATACCATTCATATTGGGGAAAAGGAACAACAACAGGCCTTCGAAACACTCAGAGATAGCTGATATCAGCACCATATCGTCACCCAGTTTTAGAACGTTTTTGTTAGGGACAGAACGCAAGTGGATGATGCATCTGAGCAGTTCTAGGACAATGGGTGATGAGAAAGGGACGAGTTATTGATATATTTAGTCGAACATTCACGAAACATGAAAGGAACTACTCTGTGACTGAAAGAGAGGCATTAGCAATAACCAAGCTTATTAAAACATTTCAAATATTTTTTTTATGGGGTCACGAGATAAATCATACAGATCAATCAACATAGTATGTAGGCCAACACAAAGAGCTCTAAGCAGATTGATGGAGAATGTGGCATGCAGTTACAGATACGCGTATATAAATCAAATCAGGAAAGCCACGCCAAGCAGACTTGTTGTCAGATTTGTATTTAGGATTAATGATCAGGATGTAAGACGAATATGAATGAATTATCGAAGAAGATATCGATATTTACAAACTGGAATGAGCAGAAAGAAGACGAGGAGTTAAAAACAAATAATCGAATTTATGGAACTAACGATAATGAAAATCTGACAACAACAGTAACTAGGAGCATATGGAGAAAACACAGACACCGATATACCAAGAGAATGGATGTTTATTTTATTGGGATGGCGAGAAACGATATGGTTTTTTTTAACCCCCCAGAGAGTAGAACGAAAAGGTGCTATGCAATACCACGATGAGAAAACTTGGAGACACATGTCGGCAAAAGAGGGAAGCAGACTGCGCAAAAAGTACTATTGGCCAATATTCGGAGGGACGTAAAAGAATGGATAAGATTGTCTGATATGTGCAACGAGAAAAAGCACGGAAGTAAACTGAAAGACCGTTTAAGCCAATGACAATTCACCAGAACCAATGACGTGATTGCAATGGATGTCAGATGACCATTACGGAACCACGATGGAAATATCTATATATTAGTAGTAAACAATTATTTATCCAAATTTCCGGAAGCATTCGCATACCAGATCAAAGCCTTAACAATAGCAAAAATCCTAAGTGGAAAGAAAATATGCTGTAAGATTGGAACACCCACAGATCCTGAGCTGATCAAGGAACCAACTTTATGAGCGAATCATAGGGACAGTAACAAATACCTTGATTGCGAAATTGACACAACATTACCACCACAAACCAAACGGTCAAACTGAACGATTTAACGGCCATATTAATAGAAATGATGTCAAATTATTCAGTAGACACCAAAGGATTGGGACCAGATATAATAAATCTTGCCTTATGGCTTATAGATTGTCAATACATTCGCAACCAAATGGCCCATTTTTGATGTCACGGCAGGGAATGTAACATGCGACTAGACTTAGAATATCAACCTCCGATATCACAAGTACAGGAAATTGATGATTACTGTCAACAGGATTCAAAAGAGCGATGCAAGGATCTGGAAACGGACAGCGATAATGAATATTAGATTTAATCAAGAGAGCTATAAGAAATTGCACGATAAAAAGCGAAGATTACCCGAGCATAACTTTCAGGTTGGGACTGGTAATTAATCGCAACACCAGAATTATCCCAGCGAGTAGCCAGAAATACAAAGAGTGGAAATAAGACCATATGAGATAGGTATGTAAACGTGAGAACAGATCTCGAGTTAATTGGTCAATAACCCACTCACTAGGCTATTTACGTGAACGTGAGTAGATGTAAGCAATATATGAACGATAAACAAGAGAACCAGAGAATGAGGTATGCAAACCATGATCACAACCTCACAGTGAGTAATAAACGGTTGCTAACAATTGAGTCGAAAAATAGAAACACATCAATACAATGAGAGGAACCTAAACTAGATGAGCTAAAATAACTCTAATGCGACCCAAGATATGTAGACAAGATGAGATATATAGTAAAGCCATTCAGGAATAATGCAGGAATGGTCGAAGGGAAAGGATGGATGAGAAATAGTAACAAAGCGGGAAAAATCGCCATGGATTACGCTAAAGGAGCTAGAAGTCCAGCCAGAAATGGGATCGTTAATCAAAGAAGTATTACAATGATATTCACACATGGCAGATGTAGAAGGAAACGTACCTTTCATATTGCAGTTCAACACAGAAAACACTCAAAGGATAATAACATAACCAACTCATGAGAAAATGTGGACACACCTAATATTACCAAACGAAGAGGGATCAACACCATTAATGTATTCGCAGTTGCAGCAGATGCTTCACAACAGTTCTGAGGAACTATTAAAGACAGGATCTTCGTTTAAAGAAAAAAGACAATGGAGAAAATAATGTACTACATTATGCGCTGAAATCTAGACAGGGCAAAGGCATTAAAATTTAACCGTAATGCGACCAATAAGGAAAGAGAAATGATGGCAAACAATCTCAAACACTAATGGGAACTATCGCGCCGACAAGACAAGCAACAGCCAATCGATGAAACTGGACCATGAGGCTTCCCATCACTTTAAAGTATTCGATTTAAAATACATGTAAGAAACGAAACGTTCTATTAAAAGAACAATATATGCTCATTATCCATTCCCAAAAACAATAAACACACATTGTTGAAATGGGGAAGGACTTAAAATTCACCAATCATCCAAAGAAAGCAATACGAACTCGAGCGATAGAAAGGAACAGTTATTGATGATAATACACAGATGGCATCGAGCAAATAGATTTTTTAAGCGAGCAAACAGGAGATAAAAAGATGGACCATATCAAAAGCAGAATATTAAAGTATACGAGGAATAATTGAAGTAATAATGTCGAGGACGACATTCTCAAGGAACCCGGATGGAATATATGAGGAAGAGGTGACAGCAACAAAACCAAGATTGGGAATTTTAAGATACCAAAACCAAAATGCTAGAGACGAAAACAAACCAAACACAAGAGGAAAAAGGAAATCATCTAACAAGGGAAACGTCAGAGTCGAACAACAAAAACAACGAGAGAAACAAACCAAGGGTAGCTGTTAAATAATAAAACGATACTACAACAAAGTAAAAATCAAAACCGACCGCCCTAGCTACAAAAATATGTTACTAATCAGTAAATCAACGTTAACGGAAGCCGGTCGAAACATACAAAGGTAAATTAAAATCGTTTCAGAATACGAACAATACGAAGAAAGAATCGCAAGTAAAGGAATATGCTTACAATGACGTTGAATACCAGCATTAAGTTGCCAATTCGACTCAATAGGAACCAGGAAGATGGGAATACGATCCGACCAAAATCATCATATGTCAAACCACCAAAGATGATGTAGAGATGCTACGAAAGATAGAAACGTAAAATCCAGTAAGCCAGGATAGGCCAAATTACGATAAATAACACAGTAGAACTAGAAACATTGAACAGATTGTGTGTCTACAAACCCAAATTATTCGATTGTGGAAATGAATATGAAACAGGAAAATGAAATGCGAATATGATAGTCTTGAGGAAATGCAGAATATATAATATGTGCACAACAATGACATTATAATAACATTGCACAGTTAGCCAACCTGGGAGAAAAATTCACACATCAAAAGAAGAGCCATATTAACGCTACGGAGCACGAGAAAACAAGAAATAATAATAAAAGTAGAAGAGACCAAAAGAGTTAGGAGAGAATAATAGTCGAAATATGGGCAAGAACCCATTACCAAATAGTTTGTGTATTTGAAACCAAAAAAGAACGGAACGATGAACGAAAATCAAATGCCAATCAATTGAGGATATCAAAATCAAAATACCCCGCGATTCCAACAAAAAGAAAAGCGGAAAGTATATATAGTACCCCGTGCAGAAAGAAGAGACGATTACTGAAATCCAATTAACAAGGAAAGGTACAGGAATCAACTACGACACAGAACCGTCCAGAAAAATAACCAAGAGAGAGAACCGTCCACGCCAGTCAGAGAAGTAAAGCGATATAAAACATTAGAAGTTCAAATGCAGCAAATGAAGAAGAAATATATTAATTGAGAACACAGGTGAAAACCTATCACAAAGAATCTGTGTTATACAACCCAAAGGAAATGAAACGTAAACAAAAATCCAATGTGAAACAAGCAACTATACGAATCAAAGTACGATCCCAACCGAAAAGGAAAATTGGAAAAATATTAATAAATACATAAAAGGAACTAAGAACATTGGGAGACCAATACAAGGAACATCCCAAGTCAAAACGCGAACCGGGTCAATCTATAACCAAAACATCTGAGAGAAAAAACAAGTAACGCAGACATGGCAAAAGGAATGCTCATGGACGACAGTCACCCTTTCAATTCACGAAGCATATACAACTCCAGAAAGCACTTCAAAAATGTACAACCAAAAAAGATATAGAGACACTAATGGTAAGAGGGAATAAAACCATGCAAGCAATGAAAAGAATTACAATGATTAAAATTATTGGATACACAGCAAGTAATAAGAGACGTAAAGTGGTATGCTAATAATATTTCATAGGTGAGAAACTACCAAATGCAGAGGAAAAGAGCCAGGCGAAGAGAAAGATTATGCCAGCAGTAGAATAATTAACTCATGATAATTCGAATTAGGACAATTACGAGCAAGAAAGAACCGAAGAATATGAATCATAGGAAAAATTC
This sequence comes from Schmidtea mediterranea, assembly GCA_022537955.1. Lineage (NCBI taxonomy): Eukaryota > Metazoa > Platyhelminthes > Tricladida > Dugesiidae > Schmidtea > Schmidtea mediterranea. The sequence continues at coordinate 136,513,126 of CM039680.1, forward strand.
TAGTTACAGCGAACTCGGTAAAAGAACCGCCCATTATCAGGAAGCACACAACAATTTGGCAAAGTGAATTTGATGTATACCATGATAATGAATGAGAAATACGGGATTATACGGACATGCGTTATGAAAGTCCCCCGGAGACAATGGTTGTTTTTTAAAACGAGAAAGAGGACGTTTGTATATTATACGTGTAAATATTATGTAGTTATATAGTAGTATAGTTATTATATGTATATATAAAAAATTTTGGTTAAAACCCAAAAAGCGTTCAGAGACAATAAAGCAACAGAGAAATGCCCGATGATTATGATGTTTATATCAACAGAGGATCCGTACGTGAATCAACAAACCCAACAATTAGAATACCACCGTTCACAGAAGCGATACAACAACCAGCAGTTGCCAATTGGTAACCTTAGAGATTGCAGAATGAATCAGCGAATATACCAAGACAAGATTTGAGGCAAAATGGATGACGGAACAATGCGATTAATGACACTATAACAAACAACCTGCGCAAAACCTCATGGACAAACACTCATCTAGTATTAACAGGAGGCGTGAACAGAGGTTTACAACAAGCCATAAGACTAAAGAGCAACAAGAACTATATACAATTGCGAGAAGACGATGAAACAATTAGCGATTCAAGTTAATCAGCTGATGAATTTAGAAGATACGTAACAACCAACAGCATGAGACCAGCAAGTTGGGTGGATGTGATAAGCATCGATGCCAGAATTCACCCAGAAACCGGATTCAACAGTAAGAATAAAAATAACGTGTACCTTGTAAATATGTAAAAATGAAACGAATAGAGAAAGCAACGTCAAGTAATTGAAATTTTGTTAGATTATGCAAGACAATATCGAAGGGAATAAGAAGAAGCGAGAATCCATCCGAACTACGAGACGAATACTGAAAGACAAAATCAGAAGTGCGTGAAACGACCCCCCAATTATAAAGAAAGACTAAAATGTGTAAATGTAAGAATTCAATTGGAAGCGAGACAGACGAATGGGATGCAGATATATGTACAGATTGTACATAAAAGTAATAGAAGGAAAATTTAACATGCCCTGGATGTGACGAAACAATCGAAAGAGATGAAGATCCTACAACAATGGATAAAGCCACCAACAAAGAAATCAGTAATCTATTAGTCCAATGCCGAGTAACAGAATGCGAATGGAAAGGACTTATGAAGGAAGCCAAAAGTCACACAAATGAATGTGAATATAACGAGATACTATGCGGAAAATGTCAAACCATCACAACGAAAAAGACTATGAAAGAACACCATAAAGTATGCATCAAGAGAGAGGAAAAATGTGAATTCTGTGGAGTTATCGACGAATGGATAAAAATAGAAATGAAACATCGGAATCCAAAAGAGGAGCAAATATGCGATCTATACGAAGGGATATGCGCAAACAACTGCGACAAGAGAAATAAAGTCAAATTAAAAGAACATTGGAACGAATGCATCGGCAAACCAGTCAAATGTCCGTTAGAACTGTTTAGTTGTCAAGTACAACTACCAATTGCGGAGATGCAAAAGCATATGATAGAAAACAGTATCGAGCATACCGAAATCATGATGAAAACAATAGGAATGTTGGCATGGGAAGTAAAAAGCCTACGAACAGAAAATGATGCACAAAAGGCACTAATAAGAGAAATATTGGAATCCAGAAAGAATTTTGAGAGGAGCCAAGGAAACACACTCAAGAAAATGGCCGAAATGGAAAAGAAAATGCAACAGATGACCAACAGCGTAAAGGAACTAGAAACAACCAGCTCAGCAGCCAGAAAGTATCTTACAGCACCATTTATATGGAAGATAACCGAATTCGCAGAAAAGCTCCAGAGAGCAAAAGATGGGACACAGAGAATTCTAGACAGTCCACCAATATACAGTTGGGAAAACGGATACAAATTGGGCATTAGATTATATCCAAATGGGGATGGGAATGCAACGGGCACCCATATCAGTGTCTTCGTCAGAGTAGGAAGAGGAGATTATGATGAATTATTAACATGGCCTTTTAAACAAAATATGATATTAACAATGAAAGGACAAGAGGATTATCGTAACCCAATCAGAACAGGAAATGAACCACAGATGGGAAGACCAACAACCGACTGGAATACAGCAATTGGTACACCACGTTTCTATGCGCAACAACGATTAAGAGGAGAAGGATTCTTGCGAGAAGATAATCTGTATATAAAATTAGAAGTAGAGAAGCCGGACAAGACGTTGTAAAGGGAAAAAGAAAGTGTAAATAAATGTAAATAAAATAATAAAAATCAAATAAAAATCAAAAAAATTACAAATAATCAGAAAAATCAGAAAAACAAAAAATTCAAAAATAATGACGATATTTAGATGGCAAGCGGAATCAGCAAAGAGATAACAATACAGATGAGAGAAGGACCAGATTCGATATGGACGAGACTATGGAGAAAACCAGAGGAAGAGGAAAAGATCAAAACCTTAACAATCGAAATTCAGCATTATACTAGTTTCGACACAACCGGACGACCTTGGAAAATGAGGAAAGTAATCTACTCACAGAGAAGAGTAAAAAAACGAACAATTGAGAAAAGAGGAACAAAGATACCTAACATTCAAAGACAATAAAGTATTTACTGACCGACAAAGTAAAGAGATGGCAGCACAAGGATTCTTTTTCTCAGGAACCCCCGAACTACCGGATGAAGTTACCTGTATTTATTGTCAAGGAAGACTATCGCATTGGGAGAAAGGAGAAACGGCAAAACGAGAACACCTGAGGAAATTTTCAACCTGTCCATTTAGAATAAATATCGACGTCGGAAACCAAGCGATGAACAGATTAGAAGGAATTCGACAATCGGAAGTAGACAGAGATGAAAAGGGAGGCGAGAAAAAGATAACGATAATAAAGAGTTTCGAAGACCCAACAGAACTAATATGGGAAAAAGAGACCATAAAGAGAACATTCGAAGAGAGAATTAAAACCTTCAAAGGAAACCCAAGAGCAGCAGAATTGGCGAGTCAAGGATATTGCCAAACAGCAAGAGGAATAATGTGCGAAGGATGTAAAAATCAACAACCAATACCAGATCAGAATGTCAAAAAGCTAAATCATAAAGGAAAATGTATGTATAAACAGGAAAAAGAGTCAAAGAATATAGAAGTAGTAATTACAAATCAACAAGTAGAAGATATCTTAGATCGACCAAAAACGAGAACCGTAATGTTATTAGCAGGAGTAGACACTCAAAAAATGAGAAAAATAATCAAAGAAAGGTTAGCTAATAATTTGGAATAGTACGACTCGACACAAGCAGTAATCCGAGCAATCAAACGATACCAAGAGAAACCTGAAGAGAATCGAGACAAATCAATGATAAAAGAAGCTATTTTAGAGCAGTATCAATGTGTGACATGTTGGCAAAAACATGTCGAAATAATTTATATTCCTTGTGGACATATGGTCACATGCGAAGCATGTGGGTTAAAAGTCGATATATGTCCAGTGTGTAGAAAGCCGATCAACGGGCGGATCAAAGGATTCCGTTTCGCTGATCAGTAATTAAAAAAGAGAGTAACGTGTAAAAATGTAAATAAAGATAAATATAAAAACAAAAAATTATAAAAATCAAAATCACAAATACGAGATACGATGTAAATGATGATGTAAATTATGATAAAAAGTTGATATGATTGAAAAGAGAGAATAATCGATATTAATATTCAGAATTACAATGAGCCAAAGCGAGATGATAAACCAAAAAGTGGAGAAAGCTGAAGCAGAAAACAAAGAGTCAAAAACCAAAAACCAATCCGAACAACTAAAAGAGATAAAAGAGGAATGGCAACAAAGGTCAATGAGATTAAAAGAAATATTAACATCAGTAGAAGGGGAACTACTGAGAGATACGTTAAAGATAAAGATGATAAGAGAAGAATTAGAACAACAGACAATGAATTCAGAAGGAAATAATGAACCATATCAAGGACGAGAAGAGGAGTTAGTGAAAGAATCCATTCAGAACCAAAACAGAATAAAAAACCAAAGAAAGGAGATCAGAATGTTAGAACAAGAGAAGCAGGATCAACAAAGTGAAATAGAAAGATTAAGAGAAGTGATAAAAGATAAAGAAGAAGAGATACAAGAAGAAGGAGAGGAGACTATAAAAATCATACAACAAATGCAGGAAGAAATTGGACAAATTAGCACTCAATACCGAATAGAGAAGACCAAGAGGACGAGTATGGAACAAGCTAAAGAATGGGCAAAACGTCAAGCACTCTATTGGAAAACAAAATGGACAGAAGATAGAGAACACTCAAGAAATAATTGGGAATCACGTATTAGACACTATATGCAGCAAATAGCCGAAGAGGAAGATAGAGCAAGAGCTTACAAAGCCAAATGGGAGAACGCGAAAATAGAAATTAATAAACTGAGAAATCAAGGGCCAAAACCATCAAATAAAATTAGAGAGCCCAAAGACGACAGACAAGAAAGAATGCTGACTCAGATAACGGACCAAGCAAGAAAATGGCGAATGGAATGCAAAATATTGGAGAACGCCAACGCAAAACAGTTTAGTCATATAGTGAAATTAGTGCAGGAAATCACGTATCAACAAACTAGAGTAAAAGAAATGCAAATTGAGCAGGATGAAGCTCACCGACAAAAACAAAAACAACAACGGAAAACGGAGATCAAAGAAAAAGCAATAAAAAGAGAGGCGAAAAAATGGAAAGAACATTTCCAAGAAGCCAAGAAAGAAATAAGACTGTTGCCCAAAAGGATATTAAATATGGAAGATTGGGAGCTTTGGGAACAAGTCGAAGTGCAAAAGCAAACAATCGAGGAACTAAACGAGCAGGTCCAAACCCTAGAATTTTGGGAGAAAATCAGACAAAGCACAATAAGAAGGCTCAGGAAAACCGAAAAGGACCTCAGAAAATGGACTGATCAGTTAAATCAAAAAATATTGGAAACCCTAAATGAACAAACTGATGAAAGACGACAGAAACAGCAATTAGACGAAAGGATAATAGAACTCCAACAGGAGGTGAATGGACACCGAGGAGTTGCAGTGTTTAAAGAGATTCAGTTGAGACATCAACTAGAAGTCAACGAACAGTTGAAAGGACAAGTTGAAACAGAAATAAAAACGATGAAGCAAGGGTATGAGGAAAATGAGCAGAACCTGAGGAAAGAGATTGAAAAATTAAAAGCGTTGGAAAACACGCATCGATTGGAAACGCAAGTGGAGGAATTAACAGAAAACGCGGAATATCTTGCCTATCTTTTAGACGAAGAGATACAAATATCAAACACTCTACGAGAAGAGGCAAATACCTTGCAGAACCGACCGCCAATCCTGCTTATGCCGTTATACCCAACTGAAATTCCAACCCAAGTACCCGCCGAACCCGACGAAGGATTCGGAGAGACGGACGAAGCGGTAGTATAAATTTAAAAAGGGAGGAAAATTGTAAAAAGTGTAAAAATAATGAAAATAATAAAATGATAAAAACAAAAATAGTAATCGATGTATATTTAGTATGAACTCGAATGAAATAGAAATCCGAATGAATCTAGAAGACGGAGAATGCATACCAAGCCCAATCCAATTAGTGGAACCAATCGAGCAAGACCCACTGAGGTATTATAGTAAAAGATGGAGAGCCGAAAGGAAAGAGTGGCAAGAGTTAGTGGAGGAACAAGAATCAGAAATCGCCCGGATAAATCAACAGTTAATACAATCAAAACAGCTAGTCAATGTGATGAAACGAAAATTAACATCCAGCATGGGGGAAAACAAGGATCAAAAGAGAGCAAATGAACGATTAAGACGAGAATTGGCTGAGATAAAAACTCGTGTAATCCTGGAAGATTATTGGAAAACCGAAGCAGAACGAATGAGAGACAGCAGAAAAAGCGAACAAAGATACGTAATACAGCTAGAAGATAGTTGTAAAGAAGCCAGAGAGATAAAAGAAAATCATCAACAAACTCAGGATAAAATTAAAGCGTTAACAGAACAGCTCCAGGAAGCAAAACGAAAATTGGAAAAGCAAACAACTAAACGAATAAATGGCAAACGTCAACTCAAAAGAAAGCAAGCGAAAGAAAGAAATCTTCAAATGAAAATCTACAATCAACAAAGGATAATTAAAGAAAACAAAAAACGATTAAAAGAACTCCCAAAAATAACCGAGCGATTAATAAGAGCCCAAGTCCTAATAATGAGATTTTCAGATAGTAGGACTAAAGAGGAGTGTGAGATACACTCAATTATAGAAAAAGAGAAAGAATAAAAAGGGGCAAAAATCTCCACTGTATATATTTGAATAAAATTGTAAATAAACACGAAAATTGATTGATATATATTAGAAATGAAAACTATGAGTCCAACGTTATGGATAACAATGATAATAATAATGAGAGAATGCAATACTGAAAACCCGTTGGAGAAATGCGAGAAAACCCAACCCTTCAGAAGAGAAGACAGCACCTGTGCTGATTTCAAAGAAATTTGCAGAAACCCGAAAACGAGGAATGTCAGCAGATAAACCTCCAATGTACACAATGCCCCACGAAAGAGAAAAAGGACGAATTGAAACAGAATATCGAGAAAACCCAAGAAATGATACAAATCCTATTGAAAAACAATGAAGAAATATCCAGAATAAAAAATGAGAACCGAGAGATAAAGAAAACCCTAGAAATCATTACCAGACAAATTCAAAAGAAAGCCAAAGCAAATCCCAATAATAAACCAATCCAAGAAATTCAAAGAATCGTCCTGTCAATCAAAAAGCAACCAGGAAAACAAGTGGGACAGAAAAATGAACCTAGTACAACAATTCTATCAATCGAACTTATACTACCGATTAGTATAACATCTAATATGATACTCTTAATATGTTGTCTCATCCTCGGCCTAACGAAAAACAAACAAAGGCAAAATACCCCAATTAAAAAATTCAGAAGAATGCTCATCCAAATCCGAAAAATCAACAAAACCAACGCAACTTCAAATCTCTCGCATATTTCCATCAATCACCCCTCAAGATCAACCCAGCTCGAAAGCGAAACCCAAGCCGTCAGTGATTCATTCGAAACCAAATATAACTGAATTACAGTAACTACTATTGATTTGAACTGATCCTATTAACTTAGACTGATTCACATTGATATTGAATGATACAATTTTATTTGATTGTGTACAGTAGCCGGACCTTAAGTCCATCTTTACCTTGATGATTAACTTTACCGTAGATATTTTTATGAATGTGAATATTGAAAATGAAAATGTATGTATCATTTTGAAAAGACAATCGAAATTGCGGGTCGCAATTTTACGGACCCCCGAGTGTTTTATGTTGGGCCAGAACGTAAACGGCCTTGAGGAATGTTTTAATGGATCAGTAACACACATGCAAATATAACATGCAGATTTAAATAAACCTATTAAACACCAATTAAACCCTATCAAATTTGAGAAAAAAAAGAGAATTAAAAATAAAATAATAAACATAAAAATAAATTAAAATAATAACAAAAACGCACCAAGATTCGCACGATACCAACACAAACATAACAAGAACATAACCCAACAAATTCGACAAAATTGAAAAATTAATAAAAGTTCATGAAAATGAAACTTAAATCAAAAAATTTGAATTAGGAATAATTCAATAAAAATTCTAAATGAAAAATTATTAAAATAAATGGAAAAAATATAAAATTAAAGAATAGAATTCACTAGAAAATAACAAGGTTGAATTTTGTTTTACTGCATCAAATTTAACATGCGAGGTTAGGGACAGAAAATAGGTATAAATACTGATCCATTTTCACATTAAAGAAAACGATAAAACCATTTTAACACCATTTTTGAAATCGTTACAAAACCATTTTCAAATTTTATTTTTTTAGGTGAGAAATGTTTATTTTGGAGCCCTCTCTCCACGTCACATCCTTGCAACCTCGGTAGAGCTCTGCTTGGATGTCGGCGTGGGAAGAGAGGTAATTTTATTTTTATGCAATATTATGCCATTTTTATATTTTTATGGATTGACATTGGATGGTAATTATGTTTATTTGTTTATAGTTAATAAATATTATTAATATTAATAAATTGTTTTTATATATTTGAATAAACTAAAATCAATCTTGTCGAAATTTTTCCGGCCCACAGCCAACACATAACGCAAGAAAGCAAAATCTACATAGTACAGATTCGTGTAAGTGCGTGGAATATCGCCAATGATATGTACCCGTGAAGACTCAGCGTGCGGAACGCAGGGGTCGTAACGTCAATATTGTCCTTATAGATGAAACGAGAAATAAGGAAGAAGTCTCTGGATGCTTCCTCGTTTCTCCTTTCAGTAAAATCGACCTAAATTCATATCACACACGGCTTAAAATCATCACACCGAGTAGTCCAGTGGGCACTCAGTAAATATAATATAAACACAAAATGCGCCTAAGGTCTATTAAAGGGAAAGGGTACGGGAATAAATTATTTTGAAATCGTTGGTATAACTAAATTAGAGTAATATTTGGAAATAAATTAATACACTAAATTGATTTTACATTTCGAAATAAAATAATAAAAATCATAAGTAATTCATTGAGTCAATCAAATTAAATTAATCCATCGACTTAACTGATTATCGAGTAAAAACAAATATCTCCTTGATTGAATTAAACTAATAAAAATAATTATTGAGCAAAATTAAAGTAATGCATGGAATAAACTAAATTAGCTCATTGCTTAAAAATTAAAGTAATTTGGGTAACAGTAAAATAAATTTTTGATGAAGATAACGTAATTCTTTGGGTAAAAAGGAAGTAAGGCTTTGAGTTATTGATTAAAAAAAAAATTTATTAAAATAAAGTAGTCCATTTATTGGCTAAGATAGGTTAATGATAAAGAAGTCCGTTACAAAATTTAAAGTATTTAGCAAGAAAAAACGGAGTGATTTGTTGTTTAAATTAATTCAGTAACCGTTGGTTAAAACTAAGTAATTCCTTGTGTAACAATAAAGTGATCCATTAATCGAAACTGAAGTAATGTATTGGCAAAAATAAAGTAATTCTGTGATTAAAACCAAGGTTTCCGTTGGTTAAATAAAGTAATTTATTAGTTAAAAATACAGTAATTTAATTTAAAGAATTAAAATAATTCGTTAAGTAAAAACAAGGTAATAAACCTAATTAAATCTCAAACCAGAGCGTATCCTATCATTCGAAATAGTAATAGAACCTTCGCAATCTCCCGCATAAATAAAAGATAATTATTAACAAGCCAAATATGGATTAATTCCCGCTCCCAATTAAACTAGCTTCAATAATTAAATAATAGAATGGAAACTACAAAATACTAATAAAACGGAGGAAAATTTATTGAACTAGATACAAAGAGATTACCGACTCCTAACGAGAAATCCACTGGCCAATATAACAATCCACTTGTCCCTATGTCCTTTATTTCATCTCGGTAATAACTGACGACATAGATTTCCCCTGATTAACCTTCACTGCACCATTAGAATTCGTATAAGTGCGCGATCGAAAACATTAAACGATTAATCATATTCAAATAATATCACAAGTAATTCTCCAAAACGCCAGAACCAAGTATCCAACATTTCCTTGACATGGAATAACAAACTAATCAATATGTAAAATAAAACTAGCTAACCCCATAAAGCAAACAATAAATCCATAATATAACAGCACTGACTCGTAATATCATAAAGACCATTCAGTAAGAATATAAACGAACAAAACCAATATGAGCGAATACCTACGATAATTCATAAAATTTCAACTTCTGGAGAAGAAATAAATGGCTTAAATTTTAAATAACAAAAGTAATGCTGAAAGTTGGAACCAATAGGGGGACGCTCGCGGTGAGGTTGAAAAATTTGCAACGTCACGTATGAGTCCTCCGCCGTTGATATCCAAACAAGAGAAAACTTACTGATTCCAACAATTAATCCACCGAAAATTTAAATTGTGGTTAACATTTTCAATGAACCGGTTAAAATCAATAAACATATACAAAGTGCGAACGGATGTCGCAACTGTTCAGATGAATAGGTGGGTTCAAAAGTCACCCAAACGTCGATTGTGATGTTTCGTTTCTAACATCCGGTTCAGCATTAGACGATTGTGAGAGATTCACGAAATGTTTAAATGTGCAAATTATCATTTTCGGGTAAATAATTAAAATCGAACATTTCGAGAGCCGAGTAAAGATCGAAACCCACCGGAAGATAAGACCCATTGTATTATACACGCTGCACCCTATTAGGTAGGATTAACGACGAAAACCCCACTTTACAAATCCAACCAAAAATTATCACCTATGTCGCGTCAACGTGATTCTAAAACTAAAACGCCAACCAATCAATCCACTTTTTCTCCCGAGCGTCCGGAATTTTCTATGATACCCACAGGTAGGTTTTCCTTCGAAACAATGACAATTTTAATGAATTAATGTTCTCGATTTAATATAACTTTGTCGTGTAAGAATTTTTCTTTTTGTTAAATAAATTATATATGGTTTAATCCTAATCAAATAATGTCAAATTAATTAGAAATCTCGTTTTACATATATTTTATGCTTGATTTTATAACCTTTAATACCCAGGGAAGAACTATCATAATCGCCTAAATTCAAATTCATAAATGTCATCATCATTAATCTCATAACATCCAGTTCAGATACTAGGTTTCCCGGACGTTAAATTAACTGGTAAATACACTTCCTATAATTCATCGGACGATTCAGGAATATTGAAATCAATGATTGTTAATAACCACGTTTTATAGAACCATGAATACGGTAGATATCCGAGATTACCACTCATCAGTCGCAGTAGGTTTTTTCGTAGGGATTTCGACCCAAGATAGTGATGGTTTTCCGAATGATCAACAATAATCATGCTAGGTTACACAAGCTTAATAAGTATGACCACCCAGCCATAGTTAAGTTTTATGTAAACATTAATTGAACGTAGCATACATTTTCAAGCCATTAATGTCCTCATATCCAGACCGTAGAGTGATGATTGAACCTTTTGTTTCCCTGGCAAATACTACGCGATTAGCTATAAACGACTTAGATACCCTAAGAACATTCCCGTGTGGCGATATCCGTTTATCAACACTTCAATACACCATGAGAGTGGTGAAAAATTGTCCACCTGCAATAATTATTTAATAATGAACATTAATTTCTAACGTCAATACGCCTCATAAACTATTTTGAGATTGCATTATATTAAATCATTTGACTCTCACGATTTTAGAAGAACCAATGCTTCCCGAATGGTTATCAGCTCACGAGGCCGCTGAATGGCGTCGGGCTTGGAAGCGAGCGCGCCCGTCAATGACTCTCGAGGAGCCGCGTTCCAAAAGATCTTGTCCAACCCTTTGGCAGATTCTGGGCCGGGAAAATGACCCCCGCAGGCCAAATGAGGAGCAATATCCCGCCGAGGAAATCCGCGACCACGTGCGGAACCTTCTTGCTCAGTGGGAGAAAATCCAAGAACAAGCCGATTTAAACGTAGTAAGGGCCCGGATGTACCTCGCCAACGTTGAAGAGGACATCCTCGTCGGGCGCATTGCGGAGACCTACCCGACTCGACCGGCCCGCAATACTCGACGTCCAGTGCCCATCATCCCAGGCTACTCTCCGGAAGAAGGGGTCAAGAAATTTTTTGAAGAGCCATGAATCCCCGGGCAAAGACATAAATAACAATTTACCTTATTGATGTTGTTAAGATCTAAATATTCTAAAAAAGTCGTTCGTCTTAATTTTCTCTATAAATAGATTTCACTTCTATAACTGTGTTTGTAATAATCGGAACTTTATTTCATTAAACTCATAAAGGAATTTGAATACTTTCTTTTATTATAGGATGTCGGCCCTACAATTGATTCAAACCGAACTAGACCGCGCTAGGCGGGCAAACGCGGATCTACTCAGTCAGATACTACAGCTAACTCGCGAAGTGCAGCAGGTCAAAGCAACCTGGTCGGACCCTAAAAAGACGAAGACACTCTATCTCCGACTTACTGCCGCTCAAAAGGGTTGGGCGGAGGAGCGGAAACTCAATCAGAGTCTTCGCACACAGATCAGGGGGCTAGAAGTTGCCCTAGCAGCCTGTCGGGAAGGGGAAGCGGTAACGTACCCGCTCGTCTTCGCCCCATCCCAACTACCGAGTCGAAGTTCCCACGATAATGTCACACCAATATCAAAGCCGACAACCATTCAACCAAGCATCCGCCGGCCGGGACGTAAGGAACGTGCCCGACGCCGAGCCGCGCAACCGTCAAGTCAACCGAATTAACTTATAGATATTGTGCATGTCATTTGCTTCATTAAATAAACTTGTACTTATTATTGATCTAAACCCGAGTGACCAGCTATAAGGTGTGATTGGCACGAAATCATCTCCACGAGTAGACGCCCGTTATCCGAACCTTCGTTCTACCTCCACCGATCAACCTAAATTTAATTCAAACTTTCTCATACAAGGGACAGAGCAAAGCGAGCATAGGTCTTCTATCGACAGCTCGTGAACCCGAGGGTTGTCCGAGCAACTATAGTACCAGCACATGGTACTCAATTTTTGCGGGCAATCCACCACTTGAACACATTTCCAACGTTGCTTAGCAACGGGTGCCAAGTGGATAAATATCATTTTGTATGGCGTTACTAGGGTCGCCAGGAAGATAAGCAAGATTTGGAACCCTGTAACCCACCATTTGGTTGGTTGTTGTGGATGTCGCTGAATATCTGATTGGAAAAAAAATATAGGTGCAACGACTTTCAAGGGGATTCCGTTCAAATACGCAAATAAAAAAATACTAATAGTGGTGGGTTACAGGGTTTCGTTATTTGCTTATCTTCATGGTTGCCCCAGTAACGCCATACAAATGATTCTAGCGGCCACTTGGCACCCGTTGCTAGGCAACGTTGGTAATGTGTTCAAGTGGTGGATTGCCCGCAAAAAGTGAGTGTTATTGCTAATACTGTAATTGCTCGGACAATCCTCGGGTTCACGAGCTGTCGATAGAAGACCTATGCTCGCTTTGCTCTGTCCCTCACAAATAATTATTCCTGATTGGTGCTTAATTGACCGTGGAAAACTGAGACGAATTGACGGAGTTGGTGTACAGTTATGTTAAATTAAAAATTCGACTACATTTAAACTATTTTATTCGATTCATATACAACTGTTACTGCTGGGTGGGTTGGAGTTGACTTGCGCGACGTCGGGCACGTTCCTTGCGTCCCGGTCGCCGACTGCTGAGTGTCGCGTTGGACTTCTCTGCCGACCTGGTAGCTGCCTGCGGCACTTGAGTGGGGGCGAAGATGAGCGGGTAAGTTACCGCTTCACCTTCCCGGCATACCGCTAAAGCCACTTCAAGTCCCCGAACCTGCGTACGCAGACTCCGATTGAGCTGGCGTTCTTCGGCCCAGCCTTTCTGAGTTGCGGTGAGCCGTTGGTACAGGATTTTTGTTCGTTTGGGGTCTAAGCAAGTCGCTTTGATCTGCTGCATCTCGCGAGTTAGTTGCAGGATCTGACTAAGTAACTCGGCATTCGCCTGCCTCGCGCGATCTAATTCCGTCTGTAGGATCCGTAGGGAGGACATTACTGAAATTACATGGGTTGTTACACGTTGATTTATGATAGAGCTAAATGTTTAAATTTATCCAAACAAATCAACAGTTCATTTTCTATTAAATAAGAAAACACACACAATTCTAATTATAATTGTTATCTAATCACTACATTAAGGTCTGTTAGTCATTCGTCCGGACAATACCGTTCTAAACTCTTCTTGAGGGCTTCCACCGTGTAGGGTCGCCTAGTATCCCGAACCGGACGAGGTGGATGGGCGACGGCGATCCGCCCGGCAAGGATGTCATCCAGCACGTTTGCAAGGTACATCCTTGCCTTGACGACTTGTAAATCCACCCGCTCCTGCACCCGCTCCCACTGGGTGAGGAGGTCCTGCGCGTTAGCGAATATTTCGGCAGCTGGGTACTGCTGTCGACTTAGTTCCTCGGGGTCGTTGTTGAGATCAGGTGTCCTCCGAATGGCATGGTACGGCCATTGACGACGTATTTTCCCGATTGCCCCTGTTCTCCTGGGCGACTCCTTCCTAGATGGCGTGTTAGTTGAACTGGAATCTGTCCTATCTAGAGGCATGTTTGGCTGAAAGTAATGTAGTATGATCAATTACTGGCTTATGATAACTATAGCACTAAAACGGAGTATCTAACTCGGGTGTGTGATTTATTATTTGGTTCTCTAATGCCTAGGGGATGGCTGTTGGGCTTACACCTGGTTTAAGATTATGTTGTGGAGATGGGTTGAAACTGGCGTTCGATTAAGTGTTGTCATTTGTCGACGTTGAGCTGAACTTATAGTTGGATCTATATTAGACTTGGCGTTGATATTAGGGTTAAGAGTTACGGAGGGGTTTCTGTTCACTTGATAACGCCTTGCGTCCTATAAGCATCTGATGTGATCGACCTGTCCTATTCAAGTGAGTTGGGCCATGCATCTCTCATAATTAACAAAATGTTTTCAATGTGTACGTTATACATAATGATTGGGCTCATAAAAATAAATGTGATGTTGACTAAAATTTATCAATGGCTAAAGGATCAAAGAGGTGATTTTAATTAAAGATATTAATGGGCGGACAGATTAAATAATGGGATATCAATTAAAACTATCAATGGGTCAGCAAATTAAGTGTTAAATGTGACATTCATAAAATGTATCAACGGCTAATAGATTAAATATTGATGGAAAATACCACACCTATAGCGCAATTAACGTACTGCGTTTGTTTATTTAAATTATGTAGTATGCTTATTCTAATTCGTAAACAAAGTCCTTTTCGTGTCGTCCGATCACTTCGGAATTTGGCTAATGCACACTCGTTCCGACGCCTATCTCCGGCAATTTAATTACACATTAATCTATTCAAATTTATTCATGCTATTTCAAATTTTGATTATCTAGCTTGATCGGGTTAATTGAGGTAAGCTGTCGTTTTAGTTGATTCCTCTACTTTTCTATTAGATTTTAGCGCCACATACGCGTTCCTATCGTGGATCTCCTCTCGTATCATTTACGTATTTCGGATTGGAAATTACCTTAGCCCTCAGTGACATTGGTCGACAGCTTTTTCGCTCGCATGAACCGTTAATCAGAAGTCGTGTCTTTGGGTATTGATGGTCCTCGAATATCGCACGTCCCCCAGCTTATTCAGTCAAAATTTCATCTCTAATTTCTGATTTCGGACACTTGACCTACTGGCCTATGGATTACCTACTGTCGATTTATGATCTCAATTCAGTCGATTTATTTATGTTGGATTTTAATTGCTATATTAAAGGTTCATTTAATTTTTGTTTTTCTTTTGTTTTCGTAAATCATTAATACTTTTATGGTCATCAACATTTTATTTCATTGATCTCCTGGTTTAGGTTGATGGGCGAAGGGATTTTACGCGGTTATCATGAGAAGTACCATTAAACTAAGCTCTGCTGAATT
Organism: Schmidtea mediterranea; assembly: GCA_022537955.1. NCBI lineage: Eukaryota > Metazoa > Platyhelminthes > Tricladida > Dugesiidae > Schmidtea > Schmidtea mediterranea. The sequence continues at coordinate 136,528,739 of CM039680.1, forward strand.
TTCCTACGATATTAAATAGATTTATTCGTTGCATGGAATTCATTTTAATTCGCCTAATTTTATTAATTTTCTTTACTCCGATGAATAACTTTTTATCTGATTTGCTCTCTCAGTGAACCCATCTGTCGACGTTGGACTATAACCCTAAATTACTACCAGCAATTCCTCTTTGCTACCGTGACTTTCTCGTAAATTTCACCTCAGGAGTTGGTTTACACCGCGTTTAACTAGTTAAAACTTTACTGGCATTTTGGGTATTTCTCGCATTCAAGTTCATTTAAAAAATGAGTTAGGCTTACTATTATTATCCCTAAAGTCGCTTAATCTCTTCGAACCATCAATCCGTACCAGGAGTTCAAATTAAGTATCCAACTTACTCTAACAATTATTTCACGGGTTTTAATTCTATCAGCGATTTTAGTTAATTCATTTTTAGCTCGTTCGTTTTACTCAAGGAGTTAATTTAGATGAAACTGTAAGCTACTTAGATTAATTTTATCAAAATCTACTTTAATTAATGGAGTATTTATTTTTAATAACGACAAAAAATCTGTTAACTTGATGGATCCATTCAATTTAAGGAATTCACTAAACTATTTACGATATTTAATTTTTATGAACTCATCTATTACTAGTTAAATCGATTTTAAATATCAATTGAATTTATTTATACCAACGATTTCAGTTAATTTATCCCCGTACCCTTTCCCTTTAATAGATCTTAAGCGCCATTGTGTTTATATTATAGTTATTGAGTGCCCACTGGACTACTCGATGTGGTGATTTTAAGCCGTTTGTAAGCAAATTTTAGGTCGATTTTACAGAATTGAGGAACGAGGAAGCAGCCAGAGACTTCTTCCTTATTTCTCGCTTCAGCTATAGGGATAAATATTTACGTTCCGACCGCTGCGTTGCGCACGCTGAGTCTTCACGGGTGCATATCATTGGCGATTTTCCACGCGCTTACATGCATTTGCACTATGTTTATTTTACTAACTTGCGTGATGTGTCGGCTGTGGGCCGGAAAAATTTCGACATTTGAAAATTTTAATTTTATAAGACATATAAATTAAGCATACATATTAATAAAATTTATTAATCATAAAACAAGAAGATTTACCCATAGTCCATTCCATAAACCATCAAACATAAAATAAGGCATAAAATAACATAAATACCTCTCTCCCCACATCCACGCCGAGCAGAGCTCCATTGAGATGCAAGGTCGTGATGTGGAAAGAGGGTTCCGACATAAATGGTTCTCACCTAAAAATTTTTGATTGTAATATTCAAAGTATTTGAGCTAATAAATATTCAAAATAGTTCACAAATTGTTTACAATTGGTTCACTTTCAAAAATGGTTTTTGTTTTCAAAAAAATGGTTGTTTAATGTGAAAATGGATCAGTATTTATACCTCATTGTGTGACGTGTGAAATTTGATGCAGTAAAACAAAATTCGACCTTGTTCTTTTCTAGCAAATTCTATTTTTTAGTTTTTATATTTCTTGATTTATTTTTTGTAATTTTTTATTTAAAATTTTTATTGAATTATTGCTAATTCAATTTTTTCGATTTAACTTCCACTTTAATGAACTTTAATTGATTTTTCTAATTTCGTCGAATTTGTCGTGTTTTCTTGTTGTATCTGTGTAGGTATCGTGCGGATCTTGATGCATTTTGTTAATATTTTATTTTATTTTTATGTTTCTTAATTTTATATTTAATTCTTTTATTTCTCAGATTTTATCGGGTTTACTTGGTGTTTTTCAGGTTTATTTTAAATTGCGTGTTGTATCTGCGTGTGTGTTTCTGATCCATTTAAACATTTTCCAAGGCCGTTTACGTTCTGGCCCAACACAAACTATAGGCTTTTGGTAGGAATTATAAATTATAGGGTATATAAAGTATAAAAGGTAAATATACATAATAACGGATAATACATATTCTTCAGTCTAAAGATGCTTATTATTTCCTAAATATAATTTATTACCGTGAAGTTCTTCGTTCAATAATTTTTAAAATTTTAATAAAAATATGGTAATTGAAAATAAAATTATGTAATATAAATACAATTTTTAATAAAATTTCATTGTTTGAATTATATAAATTATTTACCTACAAAAGGTTGTTAATAATTTTAGTTACGATATGATAAAATCAATGGGATTTTTTAATAAATTAGTTAGTCAAATTTAAATTATTTTAGAATATGACAATCTGAATTGAATATTTTGCAGTTACAAATAATTTCATCAAAATCTAGAAATTATTCAGATTCAGCAAAATTTTTGCTTCAACCATATAAATTATACAAATTGGAATCAGGCCCAGCTAATGAAACAATATGTACAAAAGCTGATGGACTTAACATGCTTAAGAAAATGTTTCAAATTAGGCGCATGGAAACTGTTTGTGGGAATTTATATAAAGAGAAGTTGATACGTGGGTTTTGTCATTTGTCGTCTGGTCAAGAAGCTGTAGCAGTTGGAATTGAAGCAGCCTTAATTCCAGCTGATTCTATAATTACATCATATCGTTGCCATGGATTTACCATGACACGGGGAGCTTCAATCCATTCAATAATAGCTGAACTAATGGGGAAAAAAACTGGAGTTAGCGAAGGTAAAGGTGGAAGCATGCATATGTATGGGAAAAATTACTATGGTGGCAATGGAATTGTCGGTGCACAGGTTTGGTAATTAAAATGAATAATTATTCACTTAAGCTAACAAGTTAAGGTTCCACTTGGGGCAGGAATAGCATTAGCTCATAAATACAAAAAAGACAATGGAGTTTGTATTACACTCTACGGTGATGGAGCAGCAAATCAAGGACAAGTTTTCGAAGCATACAACATAGCTAAATTATGGAATTTACCTTGCATATTTATTTGCGAAAATAATCATTTTGGAATGGGTACGAGCGCTAAAAGATCATCTGCAAGTGTTAATTACTACACCAGAGGAGATTATATTCCAGGAATATGGGTGAGCAAATAGATGTTATTAGATTAAAATTCGAAAAATTTAATACTAAAATGTGTTAAAATTTTTAACATTAATCTATAGTATAATAAGAAATTAAAGTAAAAAAATTGCAAATCATTGATAAATAAATAAAGAAATTCAATTAGAAAACCATTTTTCGAATTCTGATTAATAAACACGTGAATAACCTGTGGTATGTATCTATTCATTAACGGAGATTGATCACGGTAAATGGCCGCAACAGATGTTCCCTCTTAGGTACGCATTTGCGATTCGAAATTTCATTATACACAAAATTTTTATATGAAATAAAAAATTTACTGGTATTTAATATTTTAAGTTAACCCAATACGAATATGAGAGGAAAAGCAGTAATAATATCAATAGGGTTATTTCCAGAATCCTTGTCCTCCTTAACCTCCAGTACTACCAATTATTTTAATTCCGTCCCAAAATAGAGGGAACACACTGGTTACAAGTGAACTTTTTATGGTGTAATAAATGCTTGTTCATCATGGCGCTTAATTTGAATGCTGATTTATTAATTTTAAGTTTAAGTAATTTATGTGATACTGTTATACAATTTAATATTGTATTTTTGCATAACAAAAATTTCATCAATAATTTGTCAAAAGTGAACCAATTAATAAATCTCAGATCTAGTGTATAAGATTTCATGTTACTGGTGCAATGCCACATACTTCCCGTTACCGATGAACACGAGTTCAGGAATATAGTCGATCAAGAGGCGTGAGTAATATTAAATTTTACATATAAACTTTAATAATAAATCGGAAATAATTTTATGTGAGGAATTAAATCTAAATTAATTTATTGAGATTATAAATAATCAAACTAAATAAAGACTTGGAAGATCACTTGGGAGTAAATAAGTACCCAAATATTGCGCTATTGCTAGTTTAAAGGCATTAAATATTTTTAGCGTATGGAAATAAAATATGAAATACAAATAAATTACCGAATTACATTATTATTATTAGTATCCCATCTTAACCAGCCTCTGGGAAAAAAGTTAAACATGACAACTAACTAAAAATTTATGTAGGCCATTTCAAAATTTTAGTTGGTTTCAAACATAGACCACTTATTTATTGATTAATTTCTCTACCTAAATGTAAGTCATTATAATCGAGAACGTTTCATATATGTTATGTTAGGGTTGATATAAAATTAAAAAAATCAAATCCCTGAAAACCGAAGATAAACAAAAACATCAAAAGTAATTAAAATACACAAAATTAATTAAAAATTTATAAAATCTAAAATTTAATACTGATAAGGAGAAACGGGTATCGTTGAATACCAACTCTAGAGATAAATTGAAATTTGTTAAATAAGTTTTGTTATTATTTTAAAGGTGTTAGTTTTTTTAATAAATAGCTTATTATTAAAGTTTAAAATTAAAATAAATGAAAATAAATTGCTCGCTCTTAATTTGATTATATATCACGAGAGAAGCCAGGTTTTTAGAATGTATTAAATACTCTGGATTAATAAAAATGACTTCTAATTGTAAATTAAATGAAGATATTTTTACATTTAACAGTAATACTTTTTAAATTGTAAGTTATTATTAATAATAGTTTTTGATATTTAAATACAATAAATAATTTTTATACTGCTATGCACTTCATCAATCTCCAAGGTAAACTAAGGGTTAATTTTATATTACTGGTTCAGTCTCTTTAATTAGATGTTCCACGGGACCGAAAAACAATTCGAATTAAAAAATAATCTAATTAAACCATATTTAGGACAACTAGAATTTTTCAAACAAATTTTTTTTTTAAAAATGAAAGTGAAATGTAAACAAATTTCCAAATGACTTATTATTTTATTTTGTAGTTAAATGTTCTTAAATTTCGTTCAAATCCTTTAAAAGTTAATCAGAAGTGTTTTCTTTTAGTTTTAAGGCAATTTCTCACTTCAGAAGTAGATATTTTTTTTATTTGGTCTCACTTCATTGACAATTACATTTTCTGCTGTTTCGTCGAAGTTTTCATTATTAATTTCATTTTGACCTTCAACGGAACCACTTCGAATAGCTGTGATAATATCTACAGCTGTTAATAAATCTCCAACCAACACTTCATCAATTTCAATATAATCTCCAAAGCTGTCTTAAATTCCTACTGATAAAACCATCTTAATCGCTCGAAATTTCGAACCGCTTCTTGCAAATGTAACAATGAAATTCTGTCCTCTTCTTCCTACACAATTTCAAAAAAGCCAGGTTTCTTTAAACATTTCTGAATAATAATTTGTGTTAATTTCTGACAAAATATTTATGCAGTCTAATAGGGTAATTTTAGGTAGCGATTGCTTGTTTTCAATACTATCAAGCACTTTTAAAATTATACTATTTCTATAGTGAACTTTTCTGTTCTCCTTGGTAAATCGATCATCTAGTTTAGTTAGCCATTTTTCAAACAACTGTCTAATAATCTTCGCTTTTGTACTAAATTCATAGTCAACTGAAAGGAACCTAATGTTTTTAAAACAACGCGGAGCCTTACTTTCCCCTAGTAGGTGCTTTATTTTGTTCGTTCTCGTCATATTTGAACATATCACAATGGAAATTTTTTCCTTACTTTTTTTGTCATTAAATCATTTATCTCTCTTGAACGCCATAGTTTTTCCCGGAAAACATTTATAAAATAAAGCTGACTCATCACCATTGAAAATGTCATTTCTGTCATGTTTTTGGAGTAGGGTTGTAAAATATTGTTTATCCAATTAGAAGCTGTTGTTTTTGGTCAGCCTCCGCGGAATCTTTAGTTAAACATTTCAATTTCATAGCTGTTCTGCTTTTGAATCCTTGAAGCAATTCTGGACTTGCTTTGAAATTCTCAATATTTAAGGCTTTGACTGACACTGTGTCAAGATCTGATTTCTTACCTTACCTCATTCTTCTGCATTTCACTGCATTTGGTGTTTCAACTGATTGCTTCTTTAGATTTTCTTTATTTTTGTAAATTGTTGATAAAGTGTTTGATTTAATCCCAAACTTTACAGCCACATTCTTGATTTTTTTTTCTACTTTTGTGGCATCCTTAATTGTCTTTAATTTTTCTTTTGCATTTTCCGCGTAAAGTTTCCATTTTTAGGAATTTATTTTACTTCAAAAAGTTTATTTTGATCAAAAAATGATGCTTAATAAAAAGGAATATTGATATTTTTATTTTCAAAAATTAATTAGAGAAATAACACTCATTTTAAAAGCTTAATTAAACAGAATAAAATGTACTGAAATTAAAGGTCGGTGCAATAAAATCTAATTATGTATAAATCTAATTAATGATACTCAACCCGTAATACAGATCCAACAATAAAATATAGTTTTTTTCTACTATGATAAATATATTCCAATGATTTCGATGCTGGGGTTAAATTTTCAAATTACAATTAAAATATATAAATTCATATCCAACATTTATGTTATATCATGGCACATATTTAAAAATGTTAAAATTCATAAATCAATAGTAAAATTTACAAAGTATTTTAATAAAAGCTTCATGTCAACAAACCTTAATTTAAATTAAGATAAAATTTATTTATATTTTAAAGTTTAAAACCGTAATTGTTCTGACTTTCTCTAACAATGATAAAATTACGTCTATAAAATATCATAATTATATATGATAATTATATATGGCTTAATTGAAGTTCACTTATAATTTATAAAATAGTTAAATCAAAAAATTTTAAATATTCAAATATCAAATAATAATTTTTAAAAGGTCATTTCTATTTTTTTTAAAAATATTGATTAAATGCAGCCTTAAATCTAATCAATCAGACTAATTCTAGTCATGCTAATCAGACTAAATTTAATTGGATATTAAATAGGCCATTTAGCATTTATATTTATGTTTGATAAATGTTATATAAATACTTATTATTTGTTGAATTGTTGACAATTTTTTAATAGATATTGGAAATTCTGTATTTTTCTAAAAGTCATTTTGAAAGTTTTAAAAATTTCAGACACAAATTATAAACGACAATCCTTATTCTCCACCATTTGACTAATTATACTTTCTTTGCGTTCATTTTACATTATAATTCATCTAAACCAGTATTTCTCAACGTGGGGTGCGCACTGGAAAAAAAATATTTTAATTTAAAATTTCATTTTTTAAAATAAATACATATATATAACCAATTCCTTATTGTACTTTTTATTTAATTATCCAAAACATCTTTATTTTTTTCCAAATAATTATATGGGCGCATGAAAATTTTAATAGTATTTTTGGGTACATAACAAAGAAAAGGTTGAGAAACACTGGTCTAAACCAAACGTTCCCAGCCATACACTCAACAAGGCACACAAGTGTTAAGGCTCACCATTGGAACAGTTTCCAACGTCTATCTAATATTTGAATAATCTAATACGTGAATAGCAACATGTGATATATTACTGCTTATGTCGGTAAATTATTGAAATTTAGTGACCAATATGTGCTTCATCTTGGAAACTGATATCGCTATACCGACTTTGATGAAACGTAATCCATATGAAAAAAAATTGAAGTATATGATCGATTTTTAATAATTTTCCAATTTGAAAATCATGAAAATTATTAATTACCAAGTATTTATTATTAATTTCTTATATAAGTGTCCATATATCCCTAGACCACCTTAACATCACCCAATTGCCCTTTAACCCGCTACCGACTCCTATAAAACTTCAACGGTGTTTGAGAATCAGTAAAGCCCACAAATGCAACCACTTATGAAATTAAATTAAGAATACTATTAATTGAAAAATTAATATTAATGAAATGAAACATTAACACTAACACTATTAAATACAAAAGTCAATTTTTTCTTTGAAAAAAGGGCTATTGTAAATTAAGAATTTTGTGTTGAAAACTCAATAATTTACAAATTTGAATCAATATAAAAACTTAAAAACATTATTTTTTGATTATTCGCTATTTTTTCGCAAAATGCTCTAAGAAATAAACAAATGTGGCTAATAATAATAATAATAATATAATATAATAATACAATAAATAGTACAATAAATGTTTTCCTTACTCTCCATAATTTGACAATTTATAATATGCATCATTTTCTATTAAAATTAATTTAAACTATAATAAATAAATAATTGAAATTTATTATAAATATAATTACAATTGAATTTTTTATCGGCTAGCAATTATTATTTTATAGCGATACTTTGTTAGTGATAAATGATTTATTAAATAAACTCTTTGAGCAAGTTTGTCTAGTAACTTCGAAAATTTCACTTCAAAATCGATTTGTTGAATTTTTGTCCAAAAATATTTTTTATAAAAATAATTCTAGGTAGATGGTATGGATGTACTTACAGTAAGAGAAGCACTCAGGTTTTGCACAAAATGGTGTCGAGATGGTTTCGGCCCAATAATAGTTGAAATGGAAACCTATCGATATTCAGGGCATAGTATGAGTGACCCTGGAACGAGTTATCGTACTCGAGAAGAGGTTCAAGCTGTGCGAAAGGAAAAAGATCCTATTACCCTTTTCACTAAGGCTCTCCAATCTGCTAATTTACTTGATGATGAAACATCGAAGGTTTTCAAATAACTGATAAACAATTTATTTATCGAATAATAGAAAATTGAAAAAGAAGTAAAAGATGAGGTCAATGCGGCAATGGAACTGTGTAAAAGTGATCCAGAACCAAACCCTATTGAAGCATATACTCATGTCTATAGCGATTCCAATGTTCTCATACGCGGCTGTGATTCAATGAGCTGGTCAAAACCAGTGCCGTAGGGATTCTAGATTGTTGCAAATTGTATTTCTGCTTATCAAATTTCATATAGAAATTTCAACTAGAAATATTTATTTATTCAGCTGAATAAAAATTATTAATAAATTTGTAATTCATTGTTTAATGTTTATCAGGTTTTTTATTATCTAATTTTATTTTTTTATTTCTATAAATATTGTGTCATTTAGAGGTTGTGATCGAGAATTCTCAATTCTCGATTTCTCGAGAATTCTCAACATCTTACAATTTCTCGTTTCTCGAGATTTTTTTTCTATTTTTCGATAAAAAAAAGATTATTTAAATTAAATTAATATCCTTTTTTGTCTAAGCTTGACATGCAAAAGAATAAAAAAAAGCAAAAAAAAAATCTTCATAATTATTTATTCCTAAATTTTGTTTTATGTCGATGTAGGCTTGTGTTGTAAAAAAATTTAAAATTTATGGATAGGTTACGGTTGTCATTCATTTTTTATTATTCATTCCTAGTATTGTAGATTTAAAAGGTTAAGTGCAAATATTATATATTTAGATTATTTTTTTATAAGTAAGATTAAAGCTGTCAATCGATAATATTGTACTAAAACTTTTTCTTTAAACGAAAGTATAATTACATTCAGAAAAAATTTAATTTTAATATAAATTTTTAAGCCATTAAATGGAGCAGACACATTACGAAAATTGTTGGCAACATTTTAAAAATAAACATGGGGATAAGGATATAGCTATTTGCAATCTATGTAAAAAATGTATATCATGCAAAGCATCGCAAACAACTGGACTTCATCGGCATTTAACTGGTCATCATAGCTTGAAGAGGAAAGCAATAGCAACAGCAACTACAGGCAGTTCAAAAAGTCATAGTTCTTCAAAATCATCAACGCTTGACAAATTTGTGACTGTCACCACGAATGCAAATAATGATATTGAAACATTGGAGGAAATTGTGGCTAAATTAGAAGCCAAAGATGGTTTCAGTATTGGTGAGTTACAGGGTTTCAATTCTTGCTTACCCTCCTGGTGACCCTAGTAACGCCATACAAAATGATGCTAACCGCCACTTGGCACCCGTTGCTAGGCAACGTTGGTAATGTGTTCAAGTGGTGGATTGCCCGCAAAAATTGAGTACCATGTGCTAGTACTATAGTTGCTCGGACAACCCTCGGGTTCACGAGCTGTCGATAGAAGACCTATGCTCGCTTTACTTGGTCCCTTACATGGAAGCGTGAATTAAATGTAGACTGATTAGTGTAGATGAGTTCGCGTCTAACCCACTATGACCGAATACATAAGAGCTAATTTATTCAATGAACAAAAAAATGTATATCAATGGTCAGTTAATCCGATCGACTTGCTGCTTGTGCGGCTCGGCGTCGGGCCCGTTCCTTACGTCCCGGCCGGCGGAGGGTTGGTTGGATGGCTGTCGACTTTGAGCTTGGTGCGGCATCACCAATGGCACGTTGACTCGGTAGTTGGGATGGGGCGAAGATGAGCGGATACGTTACCGCTTCCCCTTCTTTACAGGCTGCTAGGGCAACTTCTAAGCCCCTGATCTGCGTGAGTAGGCTCTGATTGAGCTGACGTTCTTCGGCCCAGCCTTTTTGAGTCGTAGTGAGTCGATGATAAAGTATCTTTGTCCGTTTGGGGTCTAAACAGGTCGCCTTGACCTGTTGCACTTCGCGAGTTAACTGCAGTATCTGGCTGAGTAGCTCCGCGTTTGCCTGCCTAGCGCGGGCTAGCTCATTTTCCATTAGTTTCAGGGCCGTCATTTCTATAAAGAAAAATATTAATTTTGTCTAATATGGAGAACTCTAATTATTTCAAACATGATCATAGCGGAAATCTTATTTAAAACAAAAATTCTAAGATGACAACCATTATAATTTATCCTTAACAACATCACTAGAATACAAATGTTAGTTATGATTGTATCTGGAGGTTCATGACTCTTCGAGAAATTTCCTGACTCCCTCTTCCGGCGGATAACCGGGAATAATGGGGACTGGTCGTCGGAGGTTGCGTGTCGGTCGAGCCGGGTACGTCTCCGCGATGCGTCCGACGAGGATGTCCTCTTCGACGTTGGCGAGGTACATCCTCGCCTTCACAACCTGTAGATCGACCTCCTCCTGGATCTTCTCCCACTGAGCCAGCAGGCTTCGAGCATGGTCGACAATCTCCTCGGCAGGGTACTGTTCCTCCTCTGGTCGGCGGGGGTCATCCCCTCTGCCTAAGACTTGCCACAGAGTTGGGCATGATCTCTTTGGACGTGGTTCCTCGAGAGTCATTGACGGGCGCGCTCGTTTCCAGGCTCGGCGCCATTCATCGGCCTCTTGTTTGGCAATCCAATTTGGGAGCATGAGTTCTTCTGAAATGAGTGAACATAATATATTCTCGCACTATTTACTAGTAGATGAACGTTTAATTCATAATCATAGGCTCATATGCTTAAAGCGCTCGTTAATTTCAGGGGGGTACATTAATTGATTACGTTAATGTTCGGAAACTTGATTTTTGATATTTGAACTGAAATCATAGGTTGGTGCGTTCGGGTGACTTCTGTGGTTTCTCTATGTTGGATTTGGGTCGTTTGTCCTTTAATATGTTACCATAAAAACTTATCCGCGTTTATCGTATAGCGGGATCTTATCGATTTGAATTCGGTTCCCCTATTGTATGATTTGGATTATCGACGATGTTTGGTGTGTTAGTAATTTTTATTGTTTGTCAAATTGCAACGATTATCTGCACATTTATGGTGCTATTTATTTCTCGAATGGGAGTAATTACTAGTGTACTCATGAATTTCAAGTATTAATTAAATTGAAACAATTTACTAGTATCTACATAATTTAATTATTTATCAATGTAGACTAATTGTTGACGCATTCGTCATCCGTTAATGTCGAACAGGATGTTTGCCGTCGACATTCGAGAATCCATGTGTTCCTAATGTCGACATCCGTTCGCCCCTTGTGCCGGGTATTCGAATATAACGAATTTACTATGAACTTTGATTCAGGTTCATTAATTTATTATTTGAATCTAAATTATTTATCATTTTAGAGTACGAAACTTGGAGTTAATTATTCGAATCTAGTTTGGTGCATTTGAGTGATCTTTATACTATGGGAGTCAGTGCGGCTGTGACATGGATTCACGGATTACTCTATGGGGATAGTGAGTTTTATCTTTCTTATCGAATGGTTTATGATTTTACTTCAATGCAGTTATCGCGTTTAGGAAATTATTCATGGCACTTATCTGGATACGGTTTTCCGATTCACGTTATTCGAATTCTGATCGATTTAGTGTAAACTTATAAATGGCAGTTACCAAGGGAGTTTTATACTAACAGTTGATTTATTCGTGGGGATTTTCATGCAATAGATTCTTATTTATTTTATTCGTATTTTATGGTTTTGATTTATTCCGACATTATCTAGATTATTCAAGTTTCCTTCTAAAGTTAATCGGTTTCCTTTGGATTTTCATGCGAACATCGCTTAACTACGTGAAGGTATTGTCATTATTCTAATTACTAAACGCGCTTGGTTTGGATTTAATCTGGTAACCGATCTCAATTTACCTATAGAATCGTTTCAATCCTATGTCGCAGGTAGTTATCAATTTGAGTAATTTGATTTTTAGCGCAGTTTCACTCCACTTTTTCCGCACATTCCTTCAGCTTGATTCGCGGTTCACTTGATCCATCAGTGGAAATTTGGCTAGTCTTATCTCGTATTGGGCATAGTAACTTTTTAATCTACAAGCCACTCGAATTTTTCTTAGTTAGATACTTTAGGAGGGTTTCTTTACCATTAACTTATGTTAAAAACTAAAGTACTTTATTTTTATAAGTTCAGATCTTTAAACTAATTTACCCAAAAAAAAATTTCAGGATCAAAATTTTCTTTACTGACACTGGATAGTTTTAGTGTTTAAACAGTGGATTGATTTGGTTCAAATCTATAATTTACTAAAAATCCTTTTGATGATTATTTTCATTAAATCAAATCAAAACGTTGTATTATTTAGATCAACGGATCAAATCAATTTGAATTACTTTTAATTTTATAAAACGCATTGTAGTAATTTAATTAATGGCTTACCTATTCTTACCTAATAATAAATTAGTTCAATTTACTGCATGATGTATTTATAGCCAGTTTACTTTTACTCCATTATTTACCCAAAGGGATATTGTAACTACGTTTACTTTTAATCCGTAATTTGCTTTACTTTACTCAAGGATATAGTTGCAATCAATTTACTTTCGATCCATACTCTAATTTAATTTAAGCTATGCTATAATTGTAATTAATCTATTTTTGATCCATAAGGTAATCTAGTTTTTAAGGTATCGTGCGGATCTTGGTGCATTTTGTTAATATTTTAATTTATTTTTATGTTTATTATTTTATATTTAATTCTTTTATTTCTCAGATTTTATATGGTTTAATTGATGTTTCAGTGGGTTTATTTAAATTGCGTGTTATTTTGCGTGTGTGTTTCTGATCCATTTAAACATTTTTCAAGGCCGTTTACGTTCTGGCCCAACAGTATTTTGGCTATAACTAAAAGCGAGTTCATTCGTAAAAGTGTTGGGCCAGAACACAAACGGCCTTGTGAATGTTTAAATGAATCGGTAACACACATGCAAATATAACATGCAGATTTAAACTCAAAACCTATTAAAACACCAATTAAACCCCACCAAAATATGAGAGGAAAGACAATAAAATAAAAAATCATAAACATAAAAATAAATTAAAATAATAACAAAAAGCAACAAGATCCGCATGATATAAAAATAAACATAACACGAAAACCTAACAAATTCGACCGAAATTTTGATAATTTAACAAAATGTGAAAATTTTCATGAAAATGAAATAAAATTCAAAGAATTCGAACTAGAAATAATTCAATAAAAATTTCAAAAGAAAAATTATCAAATAAAATTACAAAATAATAAAAATTAAGATTAGAATACACTAGAAAATATCAAGGTCGAATTTTGTTTTACTAAATCAAAAAGAACACGCAAGGCTAGGGCCAAAAAATAGGTATATATACCGACTCATTTTCACATAATTTTTAATCGTTTTTCAGTTTTTCAAACTTGAATCAGTTTTTTGAAACTTACTCTTTAAAAATCTGTGTAAGTGAGAGTTTAATTTAGAAGCTCTCTCCACGTCACATCCTCGCAACCTCGATAGAGCTCTGCTTGGATGTCGGCGTGGGGAGAGTGGTATTTTTATGATTTTATGGATGCTTGGAGTGGTAACTTTTATTATTATTTTAATAAATTATTTTATAATACCAAAATTGTTTTTCTTTAATAAATTTTTTTAATTGTCGAAATTTTTCCGGCCCACAGCCAAGACACATCACAAGTCATTAAAATCATACATATTATTCAGATTCGTGTAAGTGCGTGGAATATCGCCGATGATCTGTGCCCGCGAAGGTCCGGCGTGCGGAACGCAGGAGCTGGAACGTCAATATTATCCCGTATAGAAGAAAGAAGTGATAAGGAAGCGGTCTTTTGGCTACTTCCTCGTTCCTCAGTTTCTTTAAATTCGACCTAAATTATTCTACATACGGCTAAAAATTATCACACCGAGTAGTCCAGTGGGCACTCATTAAATATAATATGAACACAGTGCGTCTAAGGTCAACCAGGGGAATAGTGACGGGAATAAATAATGAAATCGTTGTTATAAAATTTAATTAAATAATATATTTGGACTAGTGCTAGATACCTAACATGGTTGTAAATTCTCAAATCATATAGACGAAGTTAAAGTAGTTATAAATATGGAACGGCTACCATGGACCTATACCAATCAACAATTAGGGTTACCCAGTTCGATAAAACAGGGAGTTAAGTAGTCATTATGAACTTAGACTAAATCGTGAACACCTAATTATTATTTCGTAAGTAAACCAATAGAGTAAGCATCCAAATTTGATTATGATTTTAGTCTTCCAATAGCCTAGATAGTTAAAACGATTCAGCAAACACCAAATGTCTTATTAAGGACCCATACTGTTACCCAAGTAGAGTTGGTTTAATTTAGATATTTCATACTATAATGCGATTCGATCACTTGAGGATAAAATAGAATAGTGTAATCATCAAAGTGAATATATTAATCCCCATAAAAAAACCAAACCAGAAAAATACAAATTATATAGAGTCAATAAGTTTTTATTTTTTTTCCTTTACTAAAATTAACTTACCAAAAGTACGATCCCCAAATAAAACCTCTGATTAAAGTTGAGAATTGACGACATAATACACGCGACTCATTAAATAAAAGAAAAACCCAAATAAATTAAATAAATAATCAGAAATTGGGAAAAGAAAATACTCCAATTGAGTTAACTTAAACATGGCAGATGAAGAATATACAAAAGAATGTAATTTGATAATCACAAATACTTCAAAGATCACCGTCGGAAAAAATAAATAATCCACAAGTCAGATTAGGGAAACCACTGAATAGTTCCGATCCGGAGACAGCGGTACCATCCAGTTAAAGTTGATAGCCGAGTTGATAGAGTAAGCCTTAGGTCGCTGATAGCAGAATAAGCGATTCCCCAGCCATATTCCCCGTTAAACCTGTTCATCTAACAACGACTTCCTGAAAATTAATTAAAAAAAACGAACAAAACCTTAGTGTCTGAAATAGCGAATCCATAACAAAAACTGAAATGTGTAAATCAATATTAAATATCAACGCAAGGCAGATCTCCAAATAGCCCGCTACAACCCATAATAATTTCATTTTACTGCTAAACAATTCCATGATTAAGTTAGCCAGAGATTAAAAAATTCAATTACTTACACACTATCCTAGTATTGAGATTTCTTCATAGAATCAGCGAATATTGTACACCACTATCAGGCAAAGTGTGCCAATGATTACACTAGTAGACATGCACGGGACACACCCACCCAGTCGATTTAATAAAATCATGTTAATAACTCCAATCGATCAGAATTTTTGGAATAATATCTTAAATATGAATCCCCAACAAGTCTTGAATGATGAGGAGACCTCGGCTAAGATACCCAACGAAGGGACAATATTGGATCCCGACTCACGAATTGAGGGTAAGAATTTCACATAATATTTTTGGTTATCAGATTATAAATAGTAATGTCACAATAATTAGATAAATACTTAGAAAGTTTCTTTTAAATAAAATTGAGTTTTAAAATTTTTTTTTATATAAATCAAATCAACATTGCGCGCGATACTGAGTTGAATTTTCCATTAACCGCCGTACGACCCTCAACCGTTTCCACGAAATTTTGACTCTCGACAGTTCTCAAATGATGTAGACATATTTGAAAACCATATTCCAAGAAAACACATTTATATCGCCGTAAATTTCCGAGTTCGACTCATTTAGTATTATTATCATCCATCATTTCCAACATCATTATTAATTATTGAAATTATCAACCATAACACATTGTTACTAATTTTTATTAATCATCATTATTACTATTAATCCTGATAATTAGCAGATTTGATTTAACCCGTTAATATTAAACATAATAATAAATATCGCTAAACCATTGTTGAAAGGACACGGTAAACCAAGACAAAAATGTGCAACTTGATTTTATTAAGGTCCATACGGCTAATGTAGTTGAAGTGCTTTAATGTTATTATTATTACTACTGATAGCATCAAAACCAAGATGACTAACGTTTGACTGAGAACCTTAAATTTTCGTAAACCCATAGTTATTAATATTCAACGTGTTGGGATGAAAGTTTCTACAAATTCATTTTAAGCTTAACTGCGTCAGTATTGTGCTGTTTTCTAAACATATATAAGTTAGATATAATTAATAATAGTACCCTTACCTCATTTAATTTCGGTTTTCATACTACATAAAGTAAATGTCATTGATTAAATTAAACAATCAATAGATTAAGTATGCTTACTAAATTTAATAAATTCTGTATAGTACATGCGTGTTAGCAGGTAAAATGTAGAGTGTAAGATGGGGTGGTAGTTACGAACTATAATGACAGTTATTTTTGAATTATGAATTAAGTCAATTCAACATCCTTTAAGTGGGCTTTTAATGTAAGGTATCATATCGTTCCCCATTCATTGAAATTTGTTTCGACTCAGTATAAGGTTACATCCATCCACTGATTATGATCAAATTTACTTTAATACATCAATTTATATCCCTTAATTGATCTTTGACTTAATTTGAGTCAGTGCATTATATTCATTCATTGATTTTGATCGAATCTATTAATTGATTTTAACTAAATTTTGATTTATTACGTGAGATTCGTTAATCAAATTGGTTTAGTTTGACTAAATATGATATACTGTTGGGCCACAACGTAAACGGCCTTGAAGAATGTTTAAATGGATCAGAAACACACACGCAAATACAACATGCAATTTAAATAAACCTACTGAAACACCAATTAAACCATATAAAATCTGAGAAATAAAAGAATTAAATATAAAATAATAAACATAAAAATAAATTAAAATATTAACAAAATGCACCAAGATTCGCACGATACCTATACAAATATAACAAGAAAACACAACAAATTCGACGAAATTGAAAAAATCAATTAAAGTTCATTAAAATGAAATTTAAATCGAAAATTTTGAATTAGTAATAATTCAATAAAAATTCGAAATAAAAAATTATAAAAATAAATTGAAAAATAATAAAAATAAATAATAGAATTTGCTAGAAAATAACAAGGTCGAATTTTGTTTTACTGCATCAAATTTTACACGTCATAAAATTAGGTATATATACTGATCCATTTTCACATTTAACTTAACCATTTTGAAAATTTAACCATTTTTGAAAATCGTTAAAACCGTTTCGAAGTTTAACTATTTTTAGCACTATTTTGAAAATTGTCTTGAAAATCTAAACTGTTTGAAATTATTGTGAAAATCCGAATTTTTAGGTGAGAAATATTTTGGTTGGAGCCCTCTTTCCACGTCACGTTCATAGCATCTCTGAAGAGCTCTGCTTGACGGCGACGTGGGGAGAGAGGCATTTATGCTTTCTGTTATGATATTTTATGCTATTGTTTGAAAATATTTGGAATGGTTATGAAGGGTAATTCTGTTATTTTGTCCTAATTAATAAATATTATTAATATACATAACTTGTTTGATATATATTTTTCATATACTAAATTGAAATGTCGAAATTTTTCCGGCCCACAGCCGACACATCACGCAAGATAGTAAAATCAACATAGTGCAGATGCATGTAAGAGCGTGGAAAATCGCCAATGATATGCACCCGTGAAGACTCGGCGTTGAGAAACGCAGGGGTCGTAACGTCAATATTATCCCTATAGCTGAAGCGAGAAATAAGGGAGAAGTCTCCGACTCCTTCCTCGTTTCTCACTTCTGTAAAATCGACCTAAAATTATGTTACACACGGCTCAAAATCATCACATCGAGTAGTCCAGTGGGCACTCAGTAAATATAATATAAACACAAAATGCGCCTAAGGTCTATTAAAGGGAAAGGGTACGGGGATAAATTAAATTGAAATTCGTTGATATAACTGATTCCGGGTTAATGTTTTGAAATCATTAAACTTATTACTAAAAGAAAATTAAATTCTTATAAATTAGACAAACCTATTACTAACGTAAATTAATTTCATAATTTGAATTAAATGAAGTAAAACTTATTGCTAGAAGTAAATTAACTAATATTTTGGAATAAATTAGCTAAAATTTATTGTTAAAGGTAAATTAAATGGTGTAATTATAAACGTATAAATTGTTTAAATTATTAAATCATATTTCTAAAGGTAAATTAAACAATCTCATTTCTAAAAGTGAATTAAAGTAGTTCTCTAAAAGTAAATTCATAAAACTTATTCCTAAAGGTAAATTAGATCAATCAAGCGTTTCATTTAACAGTAAATTGAATGAATAAATCTTGTATCTACAAGTAAATTAAACTCATAAATCTTATTCCTAAATGTAAATTGAATTGATAAATTATATTGCTAGAAGTAACTTAAACTTATGTTTGAGATAGATTAGGTGAAACGCATTACTAAAGTAAATCAATGCATATTGTGAAACGAGTTAAGTAAAACTCATCACTAAAAGTAAATTAAATACGTAGATGAATTAAATTAGTTGAAATTACCGGTGAATTGATCGAAATCATTGAGTAAAGTAGTCATGGGTTAAAATAAACTAATCCTCTGAATTAGCATAAGGTAATTCAATTTCTAAAGGTAAAGCAACTATAGATAAAAACTAAGCAAGTCATTGATTCAATTAATGTAAGAGAATTTGATAACCGCAAAATAAATTATAGAATAAGAATCTATTAATTTGAAATAAAACTCAACCCACGGATAATTTATTGAGTGAAGCTGAACTAATGAAAAGTATAAGGATAGAATGACATAAATTATAAATCGACCCATCATTCAAAGGTAAACCAAATAAATAAATTGCTGAGAAGGGATTAATGTAGCTAAACCAATCAACACGAAATTCATAAGAGTCGTTGACGTAAGAGAAAGCTAGCAGTATAATACTATTCAAAAATTTATTAAGAACCTGATCATGATAGCGTCTCATACCCGTAAAATTCACAAAACCTGCATCACTCAAATACTTATGTAAATTCCAAATACAATTACATTAAATTCGTAGGCGAAAAATGACGTAACACTATAATAAAAGCCCAATGCGAATTCGAAGCGAAACGTTAATAGGCGTAAGATGAGAATCCCACAGATAAGTCTTCTTCGAAACGATCAAATAATTTCAGAATACCATAAGGAAATCAAAGACACTGGTTTTTTTTTCTAAAATTAAACAATAAAATATTTAAATATGAATAACAGGTGTATCTGACATATTCTAAATTTGCCTCATCGCCACGCACGACCATGGTAGATGCCACGCCATAACATCAGACAGTAGTTAATTAAGAACCAAAGTTATCCGAATTAGTAAACAAGTCGACCGGAAATCGTAAGTCCAAATCTTAGTAAGTTAATGCCATCCGAGAATTAGAAATTTCCGTCGACAATAAACGTACCGGATAAACAGAGCGAAGGTCATTCACTAACGCATTAGATAACGGATGTAGACGCCTACGCTAGTGAGATAACCTAGGGCGAAGGCCAGTTAGGTATTGTAGTACAATTCGAAACACAACGGATGTAGAAACGGAAACCCAAGCTAAGGTAAATCTTACCAAAGGTCGTGATGTCGATGTCATTCGACTAGTAAATACAAATCGATAAACATCACTACGAAAATAGACCCGTTAAAGTCAAAGTAACCCTTATCCATATCGTGAATTATCGCGTGCAACGTCAACTCGTAGAACGTAAACAACCTTAACTGATATTATGCATTTAATAGGTATTGAACCCACCCCGATAAATGGTAAGCCTTGCTCCTATTAAAATTTAGAATCAATTGATAATAAATGTTATTCAATATTAGGTATTCCGTGATTTCTAAATGAAATTTACATAAATAGCACCACCATACGCGCGGCAAACTCTGGTTTGACGAACATTAATACCGGTAGATTTGTAGGTACAGACCCCTCATTAATATAGCAGTAGAGTTTCCTAACGCCTCGCAATTAGGGCAACCACTAAAATAGAAGTGCCGTGATGAAGACGTGGTAAATTACATAGCTTCAGAGACGCACCACCCATTAAATCCACGAAAGATGGTACGGGTAGTTAGCATTCGATAAGTTTAACTGGTGATAGACCCAACGATAATAACAACCTGGTCGATAGTGAGTTTAGTATACAATCTAAGTGAAATATTCAAATGAATTGTTTTTCATTCCCATATGCCAATAACTGATTTTGGTGTGTTTTCAGAATATGCCGCTCGAATGGACCAACACCCGAATGCCCGACGAACAATGCCGGAAGGACTCACACCCAACCCCAGAAGTGTTCAATAAGATTCGACAGCGGTGGCCGTACCCCACTATCTGGAGGGTACTGGGCCTAAACAGCGACCCATGCGGACTCGCCGGACAACAATACCCGGCAGCAGAGACGTACATGAATGCGCTAGAACTCCTCACCCAATGGGAACGGGTGCAGGAACAAGTGGACCTACAGGTGGTCAAGGCGAGGATGTATCTCGCCAACGTAGAAGATGACATCCTCGCCGGGCGAATCGCAGAAGCATACCCACCTCGCCCAGTCCGAGATACCCGACGCCCATACCCGGTGGTTCCTCCGAGAAAGAGCCGAAGGAAGTCCTTTCCGAAAAAATTAGAACTCCAGAGACCCTAACAATTAATATGAACTAGTTTGATGTTTGTTATTAGTGAAAAAGAAATGTTCTTTACCTTGTCTTTGCGTTTGATCATTTGTTTAAGAATATTCGTTTCAATCGATATGTTTGCTATAATGATAAAAATAACTTATATAAATTATTAACGTTAAATTTAACGAACTCATCCATTATAGTTATGGCCTCTAACCAAATATTACAAGCGGAATTAGATCGCGCGCGGAGCACAAATGCGGATCTCCTCCATCAAATACTCCAACTGACAAGAGAGGTCCAACAAATCAAAGCGACTTGGGCGGACCCGAAAAGAGTCAAAATGTTATACCACCGAATATCTGCAGCACAGAAAGGTTGGGCCGAAGAGCGACAGCTCAATCAGAGCCTGCGCATCCAGATACGAGGATTAGAAGTGGCCCTAGCTGTTTGCCGGGAGGGGGAAGCGGTCACCTACCCGCTCATATTCGCCCCGACCCAGAGGGTGCAGAAGGACCCCCAACCAGTAGAGCAGGCCTCAACTCAACCAATAAATCGTCAGCCGGGACGCAAAGAACGTGCTCGACGCCGAGCTGCTCAGCAATCAAAACCGTCTCGTTAACTGTTGATAATTCACACCTCTGTATGTTTAAATAAAATAGTTGTGCTTACGGTTACAGTACTTCTTAAAAGGTGCTTACGCGTAGATGTTATCATGAGTACCCGCATCGCAACTTTAAGTCATCTCTCCACATTCGATCGCGAATATACTTCCACAGGGACAGAGCTAAGCGAGCACAGGTCTTCTATCGACAGCTCGTGAACCCGAGGGTTGTCCGAGCAACTATAGTACTAGCACATGGTACTCAATTTTTGCGGGCAATCCACCACTTGAACACATTACCAACGTTGCCTAGCAACGGGTGCCAAGTGGCGATCAGTATCATTTTGTATGGCGTTACCAGGGTCACCATGAGGATAAGCAAGATTTGAAACCCTGTAACCCACCAATACCATGAAGTGAAATGAAGTGAAGTTACTTTGAAGTATCAAATTTTTCCCATTAGTCAACCCGGATTTAGTCCGACTTAACACGCCTATTTATTAATCCTTAGTATAGTCCCCTTTGTTGTACTTAAGCTAGTGCCCACTAGTTACACTCACCCGCCAGGCAGATTATCAAAAATCAAAACTCTACTTACCCGTAAACTGTCCTTAAGAGTGTTTTAACCCATTTATTTATATAGTCAGAAATCTCGTTAAAATGATCAAATTGTAGATACGTCAGGATCGCTCATGTGGGTTCCCACATACATCGCGGACGAATGGAGACAAGCTTGGCATCAAATAGGACGAGCGAGAGGCTACGAGGAGCCCCTACCAAGAGGGCCTAGTCAAACTATTGGTCAAATGCTGGGAATGGACCAGCGATCACCATTGACCAATGGTCGAGAAGACGAACAACATCCGGCTCGCGAAATTCTGGGATACGCCCGCAAGCTCCTTACCCGACTAGAGGCGCATCAAAGACAGGTAGATCTTCACGTGGTCCGAGTCAGGCAATACCTGGCCAACGTAGAAGATGACATCGCTGCTGGGAGAATAATGGCGACCTATAGCGAGACACCGCCGCCCAGTTACAGACCGGTGTGGAATACGAGGCGACCCGTTTTCGTAGTCCCGGGTTACTCAGCAGAAGAATGGCTGAGGAAATCCCTGGAGCAGCCATGATCCTCCGAGCAATTGGTTGTAGACTCTTGATGAATATTATTATAATAAAAATAATTGTTGAGATTTTCATTTTTTCTTATTTCGTTATCCTGGAATGTTTGAAAACTATGTTTGAACCAACTACATATGTAGAAAGATTGAATTTAAGGACATAAAATTTTATATATATTGGATATTATAGAATGGAACCCTACAGATATTGCAAACCAAACTCACCCACGCCCGGAACATTAACAAGGGCCTCCACGATCAGATCATTCAGCTGACCGTGGAAATACAACAGACAAAGGCCATCTAGATGGCGCCCCAAAAAGCCAAGATGCTTTACCAAAGACTCACCGCAGCCCAAAAGGGGTGGGCGGATGAAAGAAAACTCAATCAAAGCCTGAAGACCCAGGTGAAGGGGTTAGAAGTGGCCCTATCCGCCTGCCAAGAAGGAGCTGCGGTAACTTACCCTCTCGTTTTCGCTCCTGCCCAATTGGCTTACCGGGAGACGACGGCCACTCCAACAACAACCGTATCTTAGACCCCGACAACCGTTACGAACAGTTGTCGTTCAGGACGCAAAGAGCAGTCTAAAAGACGAGCCGCGCTATTACGAAATGCAACACAGACTATGAACTGAAACTAATTCACTCCCTGTATGAAAGTTGTAAGTATCTAATTTAAATATTTATTGTTGTTCATTCGTTAATTAGTTTAATTTAGCATATATTTATTACTCCTTTCCTTGACTTAGGAGCATTAGTAAATACCGTCGAAAAAACTCTCCATAAAGAGAAGGGGACCTAATGAATTAAAGCGAGCACAAGTCTTCTAACGACAGCTCGTTGGACCCAGGGGTTGTCCGAGCAATTACAGCATTAGTAATAGCGCTCACTTTTTAAGGACAATCCACCCACTCGATCACATTTCCAACGTTGCCTAGCAACGGGTGCCGAGTGGTAGCAACAAATATTTATATGGCGTTACTGGGGTAACCCTACGAAGATTCAAGCAAACATCAACACCCAGTAACCCACCAAAATTATAAAAAAGCAGGGATTTTCTTTGCCACAGCATCCATTAGATGTCATGAATTTGGTGTATAAGTATTATTCCTTTGTGAAAGAAAAATTAGTTTTTAAAATTAAATCACTAAAAGAACAGAATTACAAATTTAGTTTGTCTATTGATAAATGGACCAGTTTCAAAAACAGGCGATACCTTAATGTTTATTTATACTCCGGAAAATTAGATTCAGTTAATTTAGGATTATTCCCAATAACAGGAAGCTGTCCTGCTGAGAAAATTATAGAAATGGTAAATTCAAAATTAGAATCGTTTGGTATAGGATTTTCCAAAGATATTGTGGCAACTACATCAGACGGTGCGAGCGTAATGGTAAAATATGACACTGTCATTTATATGTCAGAACGATAGTGAGTTTGTAGTGTTGGTAGATTTCAGTAAAAACGAAAAAAATAATTATAAAATACAAAATTTGTATTTGTAAATCAAATGAATGACATCGGCTAAACCTAAACAAAAACAAAAGCAAAATTTGCACGTTATCTCGAAAGCCCTTTCGAGATAAGAGAAGAAATATTGTTTGAAAATTCGGGAAAGGGCATCTCTAAAAAATTAGTTATCTGGACAGATGTCAGTGATTATGGAGGCCCAAAAGGAATTAGCGTTAAAAGATATCAGGAATTCTATTCGACATCAGTAAGTGTTATTGAATGATGGAGTATAAAAAGGAAGCGCCATTGAAATCGTGACACACAAAAATAAAACAAGAAATTTTGAAGGAGACAAAAAATTACAGAAGACAACGAAAGACAAGAAAAAAGAAATTAAAGAGAAATTTGAAACAGAAATTAAGCAAGGTCAAAGCGAAACAAAGCAACTAAATTAGAGTTACCGATCTCAGAAACCCACCGCAGTAGTCAGATGATTGTAAAGCCAATTATTCCGTAAAGTGGTATTCTTCCCGAAGGGTCGTAATAAGCACTAATTGTGATTGATTGATAATTCGTTGTGTCATTTTAAAGTGGAGATAAAGTGTATTAATCAATAAAGTTTATATCGTTTGGAGTTCGTTACTGTTGTTTATAGCACGCTTGGAGTCAGATTGACAATAATTTCTATTAGAATTCACCGACAACCCCAACAAAATATTGGAAAAAATTTCAATGTGATAATTTTTTTATAATTTATTTGCAAAGGAATATCCTGAAATCTGATCTCTGTAAATTTGAGATTTATCGTAGCACATTATATACGACTTTTCTCTGTATGCTCAACAATTTTGATATTTATTAAAAGTTTATATCACAATTTACTTGTTTATATTCATATAGAATTAAAATTTATCTTTTGATTTCACCTTTGACCGTTTATTTAATTCAATAATTTTCACATTAAACTTTGTAGGATGAATAAAAACCAACGTTGTGTTGATAAAGTAAAGAAAACTTTACCAAGATACAATTTTGGAAACGGATCAGACAAAGAAAGATGATTTTATCGAAATAGAAGACGAAATTTCAAGAAGAGAACAAATGGTTGCAAAAAGGATGGACACAGATGGAAGGAAGTATGGAAAGCACGTAACTCAACAAATTAACAGATTGAAAGGAAATTCAGAGCAATTAGAGATGCTATCCATCTTATCCTTAAAGAAAAAAGTCGCAAAAATCGAGCTGATTTATTACTAAAAATTGAATTTATGTTAAATTGAACATTTCAAAAAACGATTGGACAAACTTCAACTGATAAAATATTTTTAAAAAAGTTCTTAGAGATACGGGTTTTAAACATGCCGAACGAGAGAGACACTTGGAATATAGTGACGGTAAGAAAAGTAAAAGTAGGTGATATTGTCTTGATAAATAGTAATACAAATAACAAACAGTAGGAAAAATATTTTGGCCTGCAGAAATGATCAAACAAGAACATCATAGAAGCCATGAACTGCCATTAGGAAATGGGAAACAGATTATAAGGAACATTAAATCACTAAAGCTTTTTAAATGAGAGGATTATAAGTACAGTTTTAAAAATTAAATAATAACTCTAAATATTAATTATGTAAAATACAAGCTTTAACCCGTCAAAAATGACGGCCTTTCTCTGTTTGAAGTTTAGATTTACATTAATCAGTTATTTTTATTTTTTGTGGTTTAAAAATCCAAACATTTTTTTCTATAAAAATATTTTTATTTATTTATGTTTTTAGATTTTACTAAAACTTTGTCTAGAATATAAATTAATCATTATTATTATTATTATTATTGCTACTGACAATTATCAGTAGATCATTAATTTATGTAATTTTAGTTGTAATGATTGTTACATTCATACATCAATAAAACCAAAATTACATAAATTAATTATTAAAAAAGTATTTTCAAATTAACACATTAATTGTATAATATAAATTTTTTATAAATTTAATAAATTTAGTGTGCTAATGTGAATTGAAGGTATGAAGAATGAAATATATCCTTCAGAAAATGTCAATATTTTACAGTTACGATAAACTCCTCAAAAAATTGAAAAATATTAATTTTGAATTGTGTTGATATATTATGGAGTGCTATTTATGAATATTATTAACACCAAAGCTTTAGTGGCTAATAAATATCAAACTATGGGTAAATTTAGATGATCTTGGTGATTAAAGTCGATCGATAATAAATGATAATAGGGTGTGAATTGGTTAGTACTAGATAGAAAAAACGCGTAATCACCTTTTAAGAAAGAAGAAACAGTAATCAGAATCGTATGTAAGAATATCGTTTCATTAAAGTTAATAAATTTTCTATTCCTTAGATTTGTTGGGCCAGAACGTAAACGGCCTTGATAAATGTTTAAATGGATCAGAAATACACACGCAGATACAACACGCAATTTAAAATAAACCTGAAAAACACCAAATAAACCCTATAAAATCTAAGAAATAAAAGAATTAAATATAAAATAATAAACCTAAAAATAAAAATAAATAATAACAAAATGCACCAAGATCTGCACGATACCTACACAAATACAACAAGAAAACACGACAAATTCGACGAAATTAGGAAAATCAATTAAAGTTCATTAAAGTGGAATTTAAATTGAAAAATTGAATTAGCAATAATTCAATAAAAAACTTTAAATAAAAAATTATAAAAATAAATCAAGAAATATAAAAATTAAAAAAATAGAATTTGCTAGAAAAGAACAAGGTCGAATTTTGTTTTACTGCATCAAATTTTACACGTCACACAATTAGGTATAAATACTGATCCATTTTCACATTAAACGACACCTTACAAAAACCCATTTTTGAAAATTGTGAAATTTTTCTTAAGGAACCGTTTTTCGAAACCCAACTTACAAAAACCATTTTGTGAAAACCTTATTTTTGCAAATTCTTCGAATCTATTTAGGTGAGAATCAGTTATGTTGGAACCCTCTTTCCACATCACGACCTTGCATCTCATTGGAGCTCTGCTCGGCGTCGATGTGGGGAGAGAGGTATTTATGTTATTTTATGTTCAATTTTATTTGATGATTTTTGGAATGGTTAATGGGTAACTTTATTTATTTCATGATTAATAAATTTTATTAATATGTATTTATATGTTTTCATAAATTTATAACTTAACATCTTAACTGTCGAAATTTTTCCGGCCCACAGCCGACACATCACGCAAGTTAGTAAAATCGACATAGTGCAGATGCATGTAAGTGCGTGGAAGATCGCCAATGATATGCACCCGTGAAGACTCAGCGTGCGCAACGCAGC
Source organism: Schmidtea mediterranea (assembly GCA_022537955.1). Classification (NCBI taxonomy): domain Eukaryota; kingdom Metazoa; phylum Platyhelminthes; order Tricladida; family Dugesiidae; genus Schmidtea; species Schmidtea mediterranea. The sequence continues at coordinate 136,556,339 of CM039680.1, forward strand.
GGTCGGATCGTAAATATTTATCCCTATAGCTGAAGCGAGGAATAAGGAAGAAGCCGCTGACTACTTCCTCGTTTCTCAATTCTGTAAAATCGACCTAAAATCATCATACAAACGGCTTAAAATCACCACACCGAGTAGTCCAGTGGGCACTCAATAACTATAATGTAAACATACTATGCCTTAAGATCAATTAAAGGAAAAAGGGTACGGGGATAACGTAAATTGAAATTGCTGATATAACCACTTCCGCGTCAATGCTATCAAATGAATTCAATAGAGTTAGGATTAATATGAAACAAAATAAAGTTATGATTAATAGGAAATAAAAGAAATCAAATGAAGTTGTGATTAGCATGAAATAAAATGAAACTATGAAAAATGAATTTAATGTAATTATGATAAAATGAATTTAATAAAATTATGGTTAACATGAAATAGAATCTCAACGGTAAAGTGATTTGATATGATATAAAAGAAAATCTTAATTGTAACAAAAAATTGGTAAAGTTTAATAAAGAATAAAATCTTGTTTGTAAGAAAAAATTAAATAAAATTTTCGATTAATGAAGATCAAATCTTGTAGATAAAGTAAGTGAAGTAGATAACTGAGAAAAAAATCAAACTTTATTTATTAACTCTGATACAATCAACAATCATAGAAAGTGAAATCGTACCTACTAGGTTATAGGATTAACCACAAACCGAGATCATATCGATGAGGTAAGCAAAGATTGCGAGCCATAATAAATTAAAATCAAATAGCACCGTGGAATGAACGAAAACCAATTTTAGGATTAACATTTTTAGATATCAATCGGCAAGTTTGGGTTATGTTGTAGTTGTGCAAAGATAAAAAATTTTTTTACCAATAAATCAGAATCATAAATTAATTGAAATCTTCAACGACTAGTAAATGATGCATTTGACGGAGAGTATTAACATAAATCGAATGAATAGAGGGGGAATTGAATCAAATACGATCGAATCGAGTAGAAAGACGAATGTAATAACCACTGGATGTCTGAGAATGAATAGATAAGTCTCGACCCGAGTAGTTGTACTTCGAAACCATGCGAATAGTTTCCTCCATCCACTTTTCCATGAGGAGGATAAAATGATATTGCGATTACTTGAGATCAGAGGAAACCCCCATCCGAGAGGGTTAATAAATTCCAAAAATTATGGGATCCCCAAACGCGACGACAAATGGCAAATCTGTCCATCTATAAACCGAATTTTCTGAGAGAGACAGTCAAAAATTCCGAGACGATGGAATTCGTTAGGCGGCTCAATTAACGTCTAGAATTAATTAATTCATGCACGCCGTCCGGTCGATAAAATAAACACAGCAGTGACCAATTTTGAAATCTATTTTAAGCTCAAGTCAATTTTAGCAATTTGTTTATTTTATTTTTTCTCGAAATAAATTCCGAATTCTAAAACCACTCGAAATAAATTCAAAATTTATAAAACCATCAGGGTCCTGAAAAAACTTCAGCCAGAAACAAATTAAAATTAACAATAACATACAAACATCAAGATTTAAACTAATACCTTCTAAATACCTTAAATGATAATCTTATGAATTTCACAAAATAGTTGACCCTTCTTTACCCTAAATTGTTTTGTGTGTGGGTTTATTCATTGCAGATAAATCGAGTCTAGGAAAACCTCAATGTGAGTCGCTAAATGCACCAAATCTTGACCCCCCCTAAACATTCTTTAACTAATATAGCAAAGACCCTATTCCCTACACTATTAATTTTCATGATTTAAATTTCAATCGTTACAGAGTATGTCCAACAATCAGATTACCACTCAGAAGAAACGCTCGGGAATAAGATTACGAACCACCGACGCAATAGCAAGACCCCGGTCACAGTGGCCTTATTCTATCCCTCGAAAAGCACGGGATCCGAGTAGCGACCCTCTCGAACCAGTGAGACAAGAATACCCAGCCGCTGAAATCTTTGCGAATGCGCAGGACCTCCTCACCCATTGGGAGCGGGTGCAGGAGCAGGTGGACTTACAAGTAGTCAAGGCAAGGATGTACCTTGCAAATGTGCTGGATGACATCCTTGCTGGGCGGATCGCCGTCGCCCATCCACCTCGTCCGGTTCGGGACACTAGGCGTCCATACACAGTGGAGGCTCTCAAAAGAAGCCTAGAAAGATTCTGCCCGGATGAATAAACTGACGAACGAGACATCATAGTGATTAAATAGCAATAAAAATTAGAACCGTGTGAATTTCTTTTCGTATTTAGCTGAAAATGAATGTTGAGTTGTTTGAAAGATTTTTAAATATTTAGGCTGACTATAAATTGACGAGTAAAAATCCCCTTAATTTCAGTAATGGCTTCTCTACGGATCTTGCAGACGGAGTTAGATCGCGCGAGACAGGCGAATGCCGAATTACTTAGTCAAGTCCTACAACTAACCCGTGAAATGCAGCAGATCAAAGCGACGTGCTTAGATCCTAAACGAACCAAAGTCCTATACCAACGACTTACTGCAGCTCAAAAAGGCTGGGCCGAAGAACGCCAGCTCAATCGGAGTTTGCGAACGCAGGTCCGGGGGCTAGAAGTCGCACTAGCTGTATGCCGAGAAGGTGAAGCGGTCACCTACCCGCTCATCTTCGCCCCAACTCAAATGCCACAGACAGTAATCAAGACAGCAGAGCAACCCATCGCCACCAACAATCGTCGACCGGGACGTAAGGAACGTGCCCGACGTCGAGCAACCCAACTCCAAAATGCCAAACCGTAGATATTTTATCATGTGATTTGATTTAATAGAGTAGTTTAGCCTTAGTTGAGTCGTTTTTCTTTTGAAACTACATACCAATACGGCCATAAGTAACCCTATTACGTCTCAGTTTTCCACAGGCAATTAAGCACTAACCATGAACAATTATTTATGAGGGACAGAGCAAAGCGAGCATAGGTCTTCTATCGACAGCTCGTGAACCCGAGGTTTGTCCGAGCAATTACAGTACTAGCCAATGGTATTCAATTTTTGCGGACAATCCACCACTTGAACACATTTCCAACGTTGCTTAGCAACGGGTGCCAAGTGGGTTAGTATCATTTTGTATGGCGTTACTAGGGTCGCCAGGAAGATAAGCAAGATCTGAAACCCTGTAACCCACCAGATTGCTCTTTTTAGTTGTTAGTATAAAAGTAACCCAGCAAGACAGACTGTAAATTCAAAATTTAAATATATTAAATACATTTTATGTTGAAAATTTGTTTTTATTAATTTTATCTTTTATTGGGTAATAATTTAAATAAATTAAATACATTTTAAATTGACAAATTTTTGAATTACTTTTAACTTTGTCATATTTCTTTAAAAATTTTAATAAATTATTTATGATTTATTTTTAATTATCATTTTATAGTATTTATTGATTAAATATTAATTTTATTTAATCGTAATCATCATTGAGTTTAATTTACAGTACCGATCAAACTAGATAATTTATTTTTGTTTTAAAGTAAATGTTACTAAATATTTGTGATCAGATTAATCTTTAAATAAAAATTCATTTATTTAAAGTTTTTCTTGGAAGAAATTCGTTTTCCAAAATTATAATTAACAATAAAATAATCAGATGTATTTTTTATTAATTCTTGACTTTTCTCTATTTCATATTTTTATATAATTTATTCATTTACTTGTTCCCGATAATTTTATCCACATCATATAGTTTTTTGCTCTAACTTTCACAACTTTATTTTATCTATTGTCGTTAATTTTAAAGAGGTTGGTCCACTTTGATCTAAATCACATGCTCATTTGATATGTAATCATAAAGCATTCCATTCAAAACTGTAGTGATCATTAGATGGCCCACGTTGCACGTCATTGTCAAATACAACATCAATACTATATTCCAAGAGTCATTACTATTCACCATTGAAACAAATTTGAACCCAATAAAACATGTTCATCAAAGGCTTTATAATTTTCCTCAATAAATCTCCAATCGCGATCAACAAATCCTTGGGCTTGTAAATAAATCTGATTTTTTTGTAAGTGACTACTATTTAAGAGTTTTATTAAAAATCTAAATAAAACATATAAATTCCGAGAAAAATCAGCTTCCGAAATAATTATTAATTTGAATTTAAATTCTTAACGCGATGTTTTGGAAATTTTTTCAAAACAAAAAATTATTTCTATAAAAATAATTAATACAAAAATATAAATTATTTTATTAAAACTAGTTAACAATTATAATATATTTTTAAAAGTAAACAAATTTAATTTAATAATAATTATTAAAATTTTTATTGATCATTTAGCGTGAACTTAATTTTAGGCTTTTAAACGAGATAATTCCTTTATCAAAAATTTAATTCATTTAAATAAAAAATTAGAGTCGATTAATATAAACAAAAAATGTTAAATTATATCTTCATCCACGTAAAAAATAAATTTATGAGAAAGGACTTGAAAAAGTCCCTAATATAAAAATCTATACAAAAAATTCCACAACAAATTAATAAAATATATTTAAACTTAAAATTACCAAAATCACGAAAAAATGGAGGATAAAAATAAATATTACTTTTATCACAATAGACAAAGAAAAGTCATTTTATTAATCAGTAGACAAAATTGAAATACAAATTATATTAAACAGAGATTACATCTTTATTCTTTTTCAACAATTTCAATTTTACTGCAAGTTGCTATTTTTGTTTATTTTAGTGGATGTTAAAATAATTTCAAACAATTCCAAGTGCGCTCAGATCGAAGCTGTAGTATTAACAGAGAAAAATTGTTAAATGATTGAATCAGAAATATTACGTATCTGCTGACGTTAAACTAATGAAACATCAATAAAGTGGATAGGAAAATTTTGCTGTCTTTACAAATAACAAATCAAGATGAGATTGAGTCGTTTTGAAGTACAAGAAATCGTTAAATATTGATTTTTTCTATGGAAGTTCGGTTTGGATTGCTTATCTTATCGGCCATATTGATACCATGTCAACCAGAACAATTGCTGAGAAAACGTCGACAACCAATACCGAATATCGTCCTTGTTGGTAAAGTTTTTGTTATTTTTATTGTAGATTTACGCTTAGAATTTCATTATTTAATCAGTTATCAATTATTAGCTAGGACTTTTCTATTAAATTAATTTTATTATGATGGAATTAGGAAAATAAATAATAATTTGTAATGTTTTATAATTATGTTTTATAATTATATGCTTTTAATATATTTTATAAATTTGTTAATTTTATAATAATTTTGAGATTGATTTTCAAAGTTAAAAACAGTAAAATAGAATTTGCTTAAGGTGGAACTTATATCCAAAAGATATTGTTATGATGTAAACAGTGGTGTTGTCGAGCCGGAACGTCGTTCCGGTGCTTCCTTTTTGGACAGGAACGCGTTCCGGAACTAAAGATGATTTCTGATAACGAGAATTGGCTGACGTATTGAAAAAAAAATTAAAAAGAATTGCTGATTTTTTTTCTAATTTTTGACGAATTTTTATGTATTATTATAACCCATTTTGTGTATATGTATATATAATATATGCATATACTCAAAATGGGTTTCGCAATGATTTTCGTTTCCTTTCCTTTTTATGCTATATACAGGGCCGATCCTGGCGACGGGCGAAAATTGTGGGAAATCTCCCTCTGTCGTCAAATTTGGGACATGCGACCACACAGAGCGGTCGCCTACCTTGGATCGGCCTTGTCTATATAATTATATATACGCATTCCGGTAAAAAAAATTAGCACAACACCACTGGGTGTAAATTTACTTTTATAAAAAGGTGACATTTGGTTTCGGATTTGAGAGAGCAATTACAGAAACAAGATTTGTGTCCACTTTTTGCCTAGGGCTGTTTGCATTGGTTTGTTTACTTGAGACTCCTGGTTTTGGGATCATTCTCATGATTAACAACTAAATTATTCTGGTTTGATCAGTGGCTTTATATTTAAAAGCTTTTATACTTGCCCAATGACATGTTTAGTAAAAAAAAATTGACTATGAATCAGTAAAGATATTGATGTTTTTTATATAAAAAAAAATATAGATCAAATATAGATTAATAGTCAAAACATTTTATTAGATATAATGTCATTGGAAAATCAAAAGAAGTTCTTCACATCTAAATGAATTAAATTTTAAGCTTCATGGACCAGATAAACTTATTGTTTCTTGTAGAGAAATAATCTCATGCAAGTTAAAATTACAATAATGGAAATGAAGATGCATCTCATTATCACGATTTAAATAATTTTTATTGATGAAACAAAAATATATAAAGCAATCAGAAATTATACATAATATTGGTGAAGGTTTTGGGAATAGATTGAAAAAAATAAAATAATATAGAAAGAAATATTTTCATCACCATCTATCATCAATGCCACCACAGTACCAATACAACTACAAATGAAAATATCAGGTTTAGTGTGCAATCCTGAGCTTCAAGCTATTTTTAGTGAAATAAATAAGTTTATATTACTAAAGAAAAATATCCTAATTAACGGAATTTTGCTGCAAACATTGTGAGTGTGTTTGGATGAACTGGATTGCATGAATCTTTTTTTTTAAAATGAAGTTTTGTAAAAAACCAAATAACGATTATCTATGATAGATTTTAACCTAATGACCCAATGAGAATTTCAGCTACAAAATTTGACTAATATTTTGAAGAATTAAGCAAGATTATTGTTAAACAAACTTCTCACAAAAATTTATTTATAAATGTTCAAAAAATTTAAGATCTATAATACAACTAATACAACTAATCGTATAAATAAAAATAAAATTACCAATTTTTAAAATTTTTTTTAATTAATTACCATTTACATAAACTTTAACAGTTAATGACTTTAATTTGTTTTTGACTTTTAAAAATATGCATACTTGATTTGTAATTATGTTGGCGAATAGTGTTGATTTTAATTTTTTTTCTATGGTTCCTGTGTGACTCCCACCTAACCGCCATCAAAATTACTATTTTGTCCCTCCTATGTCCCCATGGTGATTACCATGTTGGTACTGTACATAGGGGTTGAAAATTCATGAGCAAGTGAGCTCCATTACTAGAACTACTCCTCATGATATTTTCACTTTCGAGCTCTTGACTGCCGATAGAAGGTCTTACGTCTTTATCTTTCTATATCCTGGTACTTAATCGTCTATTTATATAGTTCCTATACCTATTTGTCATCTTTACCCATTATTTATATAAGTATTTTTCAAAAATTTGAGCAGTGTTCCGCCCTTATTTTTTGGTAAATTTCCTATTTCATTTATTTAATCACTGTATATTTATTTACTCCATGTATTTCAAATTTGATTGACAGTTCCTTAGCTCCCGGTGCACTTCCCATAATTTTAAGTGGTTAAATCCCTCTGCGCTCACTTTTCCTTGATCCAACACTACTCTCATCTACCACATTACATCCTTTGACTATTTGAAAATGTTCGACTTTACATTCCTACACTATCCTATTCCTTTCTACTCGATTTTACGATTAATTTTATGACAAGATTTTAAATTTTCTATACCAAAAACAAAACCTTTCCCCCCTCAACTAAAGTTGCACTTCCCATGATTTTAAGTGCTCTCTCCGGCCGACGTTATCAGACGATGAGTTTTACAATGACGCCCTGCAGGTAGATTACCTGCGTATTTCGACCAGAACTCATCGCGGACAGCCGAGGTATTAGAGTAGCACGACCAATAGCCACAACTAACGAAAGTGAACTCGTTAACCGGACCCCAGTCTGCCCTCCTAAAATTGTTTTTCAATACTTATTATGGTGGCAACAACAGATGCCACGACCATCCAGAATAAAATTAAAATCTGTAAAACCAAAACTAACATATACAAATATATATTAACACGAAAAAACAAACTACTTACAAGTTAATTCTACACACAATTTCGCATAAAATTAAATTGGTTAAAGTAGTGGTTGTTGTTAAATTATGAATTTGGCTATAGTATATACATAGTTGTTTTGTGTGTGCGTGCGACCAATAGGTGATTTTTAGTCATTTTGAGGGTTTATAAATCATTTTATTAATTTTTAAATATTTTTATAATTTTTTACTCATTTTTCTTTATTTTTTGATATATTATTTGTATTTTTTCGAATTTATTATTATTTTTGAATCATTATTCCTTATGACCCTTAAAAAGTCAATTTTTTGATCGCCGCTTCCGCCTGTGTATTTACTAATCCTTTTTAGCAAGGTTTTGGCTGTTTTATGTATGGAAATGTTTCTGTCTTCTGCTGTAAACTTTCTTTGGATTTTATTAATTTTGTTTTATTTATTTTTGTTATATATTATTTTGTTTTATTTGGTGTTTTTATTTTTATTTTTAATATCTGTCTGCGTGCACGTGTATGTTCACAGTAGCCATATTAATAATTCAACAATTTGTTTTAATTAACATAGATTTATTTTTTGTTTTAATTGTGGCTCTAAGCCCAACAATTATTTTCTTAAAATTAAAACTTTAAACGGTTTTGGTATACATTTAATGACAAAGGGTTTGAATATATGGCTTTATTTATTTGTCTCCGAAGTGGTGGTTAATAGAATAAGTTATAATAAAACGGGGATATCATCTATCATTATGTAAAAGATGCTATCTTGCCATTTTTAATAAAACATAATTTGGTGGTTTTCCAATGAATTTTTATTTATTATAAGAGTTTAAATCTTATTACTCCAGATTTATGTTAGAAATCACGAAATAAATCTAAAGAGCCACATGTCTTTTTATTTATATATTTATCTGTTCGATACCAAAGAAAAACACGGTGAATGTTTTCGTATTTTCTTTCGTCCAGTTAATTTTCAACCTCAGCATTTTAAGTGGCGATGTTTCAATCTTTATACCTATATTTCCTACATTCATTACATTGATCCTAGAGGTTGGATACACAAAGTCAATATGCTCTTTTCACATATTCGTAAAGAGCGTCGAGATTCCACACATGTATACTGAAGTCAATGCACGATAAATAGAAATGCATAGATAAAAATACTTCAAATAGAATTTCGTAACTAAAAAGTATGGTATATAAAATAATGATTCATAAGACCAGTCACATTTAATGCTTTGTTTAATTAAAGTTTAACAAGAAAGTATCCAAATGTATCATTCGACTGGTTGTAGAATTTTAAATTTACCCGAAGAGTGTTGATACATTTAGAAACATAATAATTTTTCTTAGAATGCCAATATTATGATTGAAAAGCAATAATGTATTTAATTTGTGCGATGTTGAGCAACTCACAGTAGAGTATAGTAAGGATTCCAATGCACTCTGACCTCAATATTCTTTAAAGGTAATCATAATGTTATATAAACTATGTCAAGGTCATCAAATTTAGTCGTGCTGAATCGTTTGCTTTAATTTAATTACTTTTTTGATAACGTGACTTGGAATTTCGAATAACTGATATTTAAAATAAAACCAATACAAACGCTGTGATAACAATGGCAAATCCCAATAGCATACTATTATCGAGTTTTTGGTTCTCATTAATATTATTCACTCATTATCACAAAGCTTATATTGATTTTAATAATTTTATTTTAAATACTTACATTTAGACCATATTGTTTACTAAGATTATAACATTATATACGTTACATATAAAATATTTTTCATTTTCGTAATGAAACTAAACTTTTAAATGCAATTGACTTTTTATGCGGCCCGCATACCTTCAAAAAATTTACCAATGACCCAGATGCTGCAAAAGGTTAAACATTTCTGATTTAGACCATAAGAATATTATTAGTTCTGTTAAATTTTGATTTAATTAAGTTGCGCGTGTGTGCGTCTTAAGTTCATTTATTTTCATCGCGTCTATGTATGCATGAATTTTTATTATAAATGTATGCGTGCACATGATGTTATTTTATTTTAGTGTTACATAAATTATGCATGAAAAGAATTTTTTTGAATTTTGGAAATTATGGTACTATTTATTGATTTGTTTATTCGTGTTAGTTTTAGTTTTTTAAATAAAGAATTTTTTGGTGGAATTTTAATTTGTGAGTTATTTTTGAATTTGATCAATTTTGTTGAATTTAAAAGTGAAAATGCATCTATTTATGTTGAACTCGATATTTGGACAAATTATGATGATTTGAAAAATATTTGGCATCACATATTTAATAGTGAGGTGAGAGTAGCACAAGAAGAACATTCAGTTTTGTTGACTGTAGCACAGTTAAATTCAAAAACAAACTGAAGATATAATTCAGATAATGTTTGAGACTATAGATTCCTCTGCTATATAATGCAATTCAAGGAGTTCTTTCTTTATATGCGTATTGACGTACAATACGTATGGTTCAGGAATGTGGAAATAGTATAATACATTTTGTGCTAATTTATACATTACCTCGTATAAATGGAATGGATTTAGCTGACAGGGATTTAACATATTATTTGATGAAAATATTAACCGAACGATGGTATAGTCTCCTAACTACACCTCATAAACCAAAGAGTAATCAACAAGTTAAATAAATGCATATTATAATGATAACTATTACCTAATTTTCTTTTTAAGGTTATATAAATAAATTAAATCTCTGTACTAGAGTTCTAGAGCATTGTCGATTGAAGGGTTTGACCAATATTAGCGAGCACAATAGATGCTGTAAAAGTAAACTAGGAATGTCTGGTTTTAAAATTTTGGTTGAAAAGTTTTAATAATTATTGGGAACGTGTTATATGTGAGGCATTGTTGATAATTTATCACATGTCTGTTGAATGCACCTAATTTCGGTTCTTCACTGGAAAATAATTTGCTTCAATTTGTATTAAATTAACCATTTGTTTAAAAAAAGGGAAAATTAATTTTTTGAAAAAATGAGATATTTAAAGATTTGTTTTTCTATTAGAAAACTTTTTATATCTTACGCTGTTAAATAATGTAAATTCGATGTTTATGAGTGATGGTTAAAGAAAAGAGACTTTAAAATTAGAATTCCTTATCTTTCAAGTTGCAATTTAAGTTGGATTTTTATAGAATTAGTAGTTATTATTATTATTTATAATATTGGGATCTAGTCTCCAAAATTTTCTGTATTTTATAATATATTTTATAAAATTGTAAATATCTATACGTTCTACTTATATTAATAAGTTTTATAAAATAATGATAAATATGTGACCATAATTGCACAATTTGACTGTCAGAATCAATGAATCACTTCTAGCCAGGGACGAATCCTGGAATTTTCCATGGGGGTGGGTAATAAAAAAAAGCAGTATAGCAATATTTTTATTTTAGTAGGAAACTTACTTTTATTTTAAAAAAATGTGATTCTTCACAAATTGTATATAACATAACAAAAAGATCACATTTATAATATTTATATTATATACACATATCTACTTAAATAAACATAAAATTACTTTAATATGAAATCTAGTTTCCTATTACCATTATTTACAAACGAATTTATAACATCATCAATTTTTACATCAATATCTCTGTGAATATTTAATAACGCTAAACATAATAATCTATCTTGGCCTATTCTATTTCTATTGTACGTCTTCAATCTCTTTAAACACGAGAAACTTCTCTCTGCCAAGCCACGGTGTTGGATACATATCCCCGTCAAGATATAAAAGTGTACCTTCTAAAGTAGAGGACAGTTGCGATATTTCAGAATGGCTGGACTGCTTCAATAACATCGATAATTGAAATTTAATTTATCTATATCCAAAACATTGGCGAAATTATTGCATATATCACCAATTTTCATTTTCATTTTTTATAATCTATAGCTATAAAGTTACTTGGTATTAAAACGTTAAATCTACTATATTAATAAATTTAGTTGAGAACCGGTGAATTGAGTCTAATATAACGTTATCTAACATAGGAATATATATAGTCTTTTTTATAAAAGTCTTTTGGACCTGAATTCACAATATTGACTCTATTTAATAGACGTTTTGTTTGTCTCGGAACTTGAATATCTATATTGATTGACTTAGCTATTGTTTAAACATTTTTGAAAATTGCAGAAAACTCGGAATAAAAATTTGTTCTTATATGCTTTAATGTTTAAAGCAGATTATTTATTAAATTTTGAGCGTATAATACATGCATGAATTTATTTTGAAAAATTTTGCTCAAAGATAAAAGCAAATGAAGAATAGAGACTTGGCAATGTAATGAAATAAAAAAATCGAATTTAGATAGGCTATTCATCAAAGTTCTCGCTTTGTTAGAATCATTTATGTCCACCCATTCTATTTTCGAAACCGCTTGAAAAATCAGCAAGTGACTCGATCCGTTCGATCCATCTCGTTTCGCAAATTGCTTTTATTTTGTTCTCACAAAAAGACTCAACTATCACTCTACGTTTGGAAGAAGAGGTTAGAAAAAAAATTGTTTCTTTGATCACCTCAATACAATTTCGAACGCTAGTAACATTTGATGAAATTGATATCGATAAATTTAAGCTATGATTGTAGCAAGGACAGTGGACTACATTTACAGGTTTTCTAAAATTTCCTTCACGGCGCAAATTTTTTCAGATGTCATTATCGAGCATCCATCAGTTCCAATACCAACACAAAAATCAAGATTTCAACCAAAATCTTGCAGATTTTAACGACTAATCTCACAAGAATTTCCCCGGTTGACTTTTGGTTCCTACCCAAATTTTCGGTTTACAAATCTTGACTCTTGAACATCAACAAATTCTAAAAAATCCTCATATCGTTTTTTATTATAAACATATGTCAACAGTATTGAAAGTTGTGAAACTATACTAACATCAGTTGTTTCATCAAAAACGGTGGATAAATATTTTGCTTTTTTAACGCGGCTTAAAATGGTTTGTTTAATGAAATCTCCACAAGACTCAAATAATTTCTTTGCTAATGTATGTGACATTCGAATTTGAATTTTTTAAATGAAATTCAAGAACAGTGTTACCAGTATCAACCCTATATTTCAAATGTTCTCGAAAATTTCCTTTATTTCGCAACGGATTTTCGCCAAATTCTAAATCAATTCTTCCATCACATCTACCCCGAAAAGCTATACTTTGGTGACCCATGAAAATGATGGTTTTGATAATGGTATTATCCGTTCGCGATTCTCTTTGATTTCTTTTAACCTATCAGAACTAGTTAAATTTATGATAGATTTCGAAGGATCGGTACTTTTATAACAGAAAGTACATTTTAAAACAATAAAGAATAATTTCATAAATAAAATCCTTTAGATAATTTTTAAAATCCAAAAATAATATATTATATTATATTATATTTAAATTCTGTAACTCAGATGCACTTTTTATTTGTAAATTTAAGTTTAATTGATATAATTACCGGATCCTAGCCAAATACCATCTGCGTACATGGTTTTTTACACTTTGGGCTTGCCATTCCAGATGGTCATATAGCGTTTCACAAAAGAGACAATAAATTCGAAAATGTGAGAATTCGGAAATACTGCTACGGAGGGGGGTAATTACCCCATTACCATCCCTCTGGATCAGTCAATGCTTCTAACTAAAACTCAATAAAATTATTTTAATATTGTTTTATGGATAAAATATTATTTTCTCAATAAATTCCTATTTCCCGTGGTAGGTTTTTGAGAAAACTTATTTTAGTTAATTATTGTTTTCAATTAAGGTGCTATTTTCGATTCCTTGGATAGAAACTCACCTGAATACACTGCATTTAATCTAAAAAGTGCAGGAAAAACATTCAGCAATGCGGAAGACAACATTATTAAGACTAAAGTGGTATATGTCGACGATATATCAGATAGTTTTCAAATGGCTGGAGCAAGTACATTTATTTATGATGTAACTTTTAATATATGTGTATATGTTACAATAGTTTGTCAACTTTTAGTAAGTGAAGTAATAGCCGTTTTCGGGCCAATTCATCCAAGAACAGTTCATACTATACAAAGTTTAACAGATGCCAACCGTTTGATATACATTACATACAGCGATGCTCATCATTATGCTAGTGAAAGCACAAACGAAAGATTCGGAAAGAATATCATTAAATTGCGACCATTAGTTGCAAATGCTGTGGTAGATTTCATTCATTCAGAAAATTGGCAAAGGATTCTTTACCTATATGATTCTAATGAAGGTTTCAAATACTGCAAAGGAAATTTTTAATTTGGCTTTTGAATTTTTCAGCTTTATTTCGATTACGAATGATATTTGAGCATACAAATTCAAGACGGATTGATCTAAGTGCCGATGCTAGGCAGTATTCCTTCAGTCAGTCTGATGGAGTTTTGCAGTATATAAATCGTAAAAGCAAAAGAAATTCTCAGAAACATATAATTTTGGATTTAAAGGGAGAAGAATCCAAAAATAGAATCATTCAACAAATGGATGAGTTGAAAAAAGATAGAGTTGATTATCATTATCTTGTTACTGAAATGGTAAATGGTTTTGGTATTTTATTAAATGTTACAAAATACCCTGTTATTCAATGAATCGTAAAAGTTTTTTATAGGAAATTCATTTTGAAGAAAACAATAATGGGAAATTAAAGTTCCATATGTTATGAAAATATTTTCGGACAATTTTTGATCATGTCTGTTCTTCCAGATCCAAGATAACACTTCCGCTAATCTTAGATTGAATTTTAATACATATAATCCTAATCTGGCAGTTATTCTTTACTTGATTGACTCTATTTTTTGAGAAAATTATGTCTTTATCCACAAAATATGGCAAAAAGTGGAAATCTAAGATCAAATAACAAAAAATAAACATAGACACACTTTAATAAAGAATGAGTGTAATTTTTATAGAGTAAATATATGCAAAACTATTAAATATTATCCATGCTGAATTTCATTAATTTTCTATCCATAGATCCTGAGCATAATTTTTTACATTGGCAAAAACTTAATGGCCAAACCTGCATATTGATACCTGGACATTTATTTGAAAATATGATTTTCAATTCATTTCAAAATTTATTTTAATTTTGTTATTATTTTGAATATTAATCTGTTTTTATTCTCATTAAACAATCGAGACGTACCACTCCGGAAGTGATTTCTTATACTCAATGACATATTTAATGTTTAAGAAAAATAAGTCGTTTGCTAGGTAAAAATAAATTTGAAAAATTCACCGTTACATATTATTGGAAGCTCTCTAAAGGGTTTCGCCAAGAAATTCTTTTCAAAAGACCATGATTTTAATTATTTCAGGATGCCAGAGAAATTAAAAGTTCTTTCATTATCAATGGAGGCATGAATTTCACTATATTTTCCCCATTGGATTATAATAACCCAGTTCTTAATGAGTTTATCAAATCTCAGTGGCTCACAGAAAGCAGTAGAAAATCATATCAACCTTCATCCACTAATTCTCAACGATTACAAAAATTGCCAGTAAATTATTTTTATTTTTCTGTTTTTTGAAATTGAAATCTTTTCATGAGATCAGATTTTAGCATAAAAAATTCATAATATTTATTATAATTTGTAATTAATTTCTATTATTTTCTAATAAAATATACTTCGTAATAGGAAGTTCGTATTCTGTTAAGTGACCTGATAGAAAATTAATCAAGCAATTTTAGGATTGTTTTAGAATTTTTTTTTCATAATAAAGTACCAGAATTAATGGAAATATGCAAATAGGTATAGGATATTTTTTTCTAAAGAAATCTTTAATTTATGACTAAAATATTATAAGGTTATTCAAACGTGATTTCATAAATGGATATATTAATTGATGGTTCCAAGTATTCCTATTTTATTTTTTAATTTACCTAAATAATGACTAACTTATATGCTATTACATTACTTCACTGGTGTAGGGCATACAAAATATATAAAATCTGAATTATAAATTATAACAGATTATTAGTATAATTATGAATCAAGAACTATGTTTTATTCTGCTATGGAATCAATGAAGCTGCATCTAGAAATCAATTGGATCAATATACAGAAATGTGGGAGATCAAAAAACTGGTAATCGAAAAAATGTTAGTCGGAAATGATTTACATGTCGAATTACAGTACCTCAAAATCTGGGTAGGAAAACTATATGGAATAAGAGTCTTAGTGGCAGCACCAGTATTCGAAAAACTGAAGGTAACAAAGAAAAGGTAATGGTTCACACTCCAAACACTAATGGACGAAATATGGGGAGAGACAACACAAAACTGATTTCATTCGACGGATCTATAAGGAAGTCGAGTGTCAATGAAAGGATCACATGTTTTAGCCACAAAGCCAATTCAAAAAAATACTTGCCTTTTTGGAATATAAATCTTGAAATCAGGCCGCTACAAGTCAATTAGAAAGCGAGAAAGATTTTTCGATGCAGATGAAAGTTACAATGCAACTTCAGGTGGTAACGGAATCTGCAATATATATTACAGAGGATAATGTAGCAACAACGATACAATTGGTGGAAGAGAGAGCAGAATGGGAAGTGGAACTGGAACCATTCAATCGCAAAATGACAGTATTAAAAAGAAAAGTAGCAGAAAACCCATCAACAACGAGCATCAATATAGCCACTGGACAGAAAATGATAAATGTTCAATGAAATAAAGTTGGAAAAATGAAACACTTGTTCGGTATATTTGTGACTCGCAGACATTAGAAATTAAACTGAATTAAATTTTGTTTAAAATATATATTTGTATGTATAAATAAAAAATCATTTATGTCTTCAAATGTCTTAGCAAGACAGAATGTTGCTACGAGAGTACCCTAAAAAGTAAAGGCATCAGTATCCTAACAAAAAAATCATCGAATAAAATATATATTAGTGTTCTAAGTATCAAAGAATTATTATTAGTATTGTTGAAGTTATACAAAAGCGAAATATGAAATTTAAAAAAATGGCAAATTAACAGAAATTAATTAAGAGGTAATTAAAAATTCAAAAGTGAAAATCAATTTTTTTCGGTGGAAAAAGTGGTAAATGGTTACAAATTAAATTTTGAAGACTTATAAAGTAATTTTAAATCAATTAACTAATTATTCGAGAGTCTAGCGCCCAAAAATAAATTAATTAATATATTAATTAATCTCATTGGTTATTCATAGAAAGCCCATAAATCATGAAAGACTTGAGAGGCTTGACAGCCTAAGTCAATCATAAATAAAATTAAGGGAGATTGTCTCAAATTTGTGTAGAAAACCCGGTGCTTGCTGTGTCATCTCCCTAGTTTGATCGAGATTGATGGGAGCAAATGACAGACAATATTCACACTGGAAGTGGTTGAGGAGAGAGTTAGATGAAAACAAGAAAGGAAAAGCTCACAGTGTTAATAGATAATTATAAAGTCAATCAGAATGGCACTAAGGTGATATCCTTAGGATATTTACCGATAAAAGAAATATTATTAAAATTTTATTGATTGATAATTTGTGTTGGAATAATTTGTTGCGATTGATTACTTTGATTTTATTGATTGTGAACACCAAGAGTCAGATTGAGTTTAAATTTCATCGACAAATTTCGTACAAAACCCAATAATTTGGTGAGTCCGACGTTATTTGAATCGGGAAGTATTCAAAGACCAAATGAATCCTTGTGAAGACTATCATATAATGAGAAAGAGAAATTGAAATTGTGAAAAGTGTTAGGTTTAGACGTTCTAATTTGAAAATAAACGAGAACCATATAATTTTCAAAGGAGAAAACGAACAGAGATTTCAATGAGTAGTAATAATTCAATATTATAGCACAGCCAAAGAACCAATAGTTTCAACATCAGCACTAATTACATCAGCAGCAACCGTCAGAGATATAAATGATTATGCTAGTTGTATATGCAACGTTCTACACTTGGGCTCAAGCTGTGATGGTACAACAGTTACCACTTTATCTCAAAGGAGCTGCACGAGAGGCATGGAAGCAATTGGACAAAAGGAACATTTGAAATGACTGGTCAAAGTTGAAAGACAAACTTGCAAACAAATTGATCAATATAAAGTGAATAATGAGGCAAAAGTTTTATAACAGTACAAAGTTCAGGTGAATCGGCAAGCAAATTTGCTCATTACTTAACAACACTTGCAGATAAAGCGTTTGAAGCCAAACATGAACAACCATATACTGTAAAACAAATTAGAGAGCTTCTACAAGACCAATTTCATTATCGCCAGTGAGAAGCGATTTATTTCAAAGAACTACCAGTCCATCGCCAAAATTCAGGTATAAATTTGACTTCACTAGATCAACAGCTAATGCTATGAGTTCCAACAATGGAAAGACAATTCAATGTGATATTTTTCGAAAGGTGAGACACTCTGCTAATCAATGCTGGTATAAATTTAGTACACAGAGAAGTCCAAAATGGATGAGGACAGAGTGGTTAAAAGGCGAAAATGAGCAAAGTTACCGAAAACCGAGCTTTAACAGCCAACGAGGTACTAAAAATCTTCAATGTTTTAATTGTGGAAGAAAAGGGAATATTTCTAGAAACTGTATCAAAATCTCGATCTCCATCAACATCTCCATCCCCACAAAGAGATAAATTGAATTTTAATGGTCGAGTGCAATGCTATTCGTGTAAAAGTTATGGATACGTGGCCAGATCATGTCCAAAAAATGCTTAAAGATTTCAAAAACCAATTCTAAAAAATTCTTTTCGATTTCAAGGTGATACTTCATCATATAGTGTGAAGCTAAAAGAAAAATGCTAGTAAAAATGAACCATGAGGTAAGGAGGCTAGAGTGAAAATAAAGCCATTAAAAGTAGCATTAAAATTTGAAATTTTTAGAGCAACGGAATATACGAAGGAACATTGGTGTGAAAAGTCTTGAAGTTATGAAAACGAGATATTGAAGTTATGGTGAGTGGTGAAATAATTACATTGAAATATAAAGGAGAGAAAATTGACGACGATAAATATTTATATGATTGTGAATGTGTATCACATGAATTTGATGAGAATGGATATTTGAATACGAGGGGAAATTTAATAAATTATATAGTTGCGTCGAAAGAGTTTAGAACAAATATAAATAATCATTTTATGGAAAAGGAGAGTGATGAATATAAAAAGGTAATTAAAAATGAAATGAAAAAGAAAATGGAAATCGATGAATTAGGCTTAGCAAAAAAGAAGGATGATGATCATGTCGTTAAAATCAGTGAAGTAAGCGTTGTTAAAGAAAATAGTGAATTAATGGTTGCTGACGAAAACGAAAATGAGCTCGGAAGTAGTGAATTTGGCGTTGAAAATGAAATGGAAACGAATGAATTTAAGACGGAAAAAGAATTTAAAACTATAGAGGGGGATAAAATAATTAGAAAAAAAATAGAAAATGGTAATTTAAGCGAAATTAAAATAAATATGGTAAAATTGGTTGAGAGAAAATGGGATAGATATTACAAGGAGAAATTTGAAGTGATTAATGAAAATATTGTATCCGACGTTTGAAATTGAAGCAGAACTTAGAGATTATTTAGGAGAAATTAGTGAGAATGTACAAAAATATGGTAGGTCAGACAAGTTTTATGATATGAAATTAATTGTAAATTTATTGGGAATAGGCATAAATTGAGAATCGGTAGTAAAAGCGTTGACATTTATTGTTTTGGAAGTGTGAACACATGCGTATATAAAGCCAGGTGAATTAGAAAATTTAACAAAAAAACAGCTCAGATATTGAATGAAATGATCGGAAAGTGGATTAGAGATAATGGAGATTTGGAAATATTGGAGTCGTCATGTAAAATGGAAACAGAGAATGAAGAAAATAAGAGAATCAATAAAATGAGAAAAATAATGATAATTCCATGGATAATATTTATGTTTATTATTTTATGTGGGGCGTTCAACCAAAACGCTTCATTGGTAGCACATGACTACTCGCAAACTGAAATAAGAAAAACTCATTCAGTAATATATATGGCTGATTGCTCGGAGCTGTATCCGATTAATTTGAAAATTGATGACGTTAAATATCATGCGTATCAGGAATCTGACCTGAGACGGGCAAAATTTCAAAAGTGTTTGGTAAAAAGGACTCAATTTCTTATGCATCAATAAACACAGCGCTAATTTAATCTGCTGACAGTTTTGCTTTTTTGACAAAAAATCAGTTAATGAACTTTCCTACGATTTCTGTAACTTTGTTATGGTGTTCATGATATCAAGAAATACAATTCCTTATCTCACGTTAGAATTTCACTGCCCGTTCATAATTTGGGTCATTATTAAGAAAATTATTTTCTAATGTAGTGTAAAGTTGAAGACCTCCTTGAATTGTTTTTGCAGTAAAGGAGGCAGGCTCGTTTATTTCTTCTTCACTTTTATTTTCTAAATTCTCGACAGGATCCAATAATATTTCAATAACATCATCATCATTTAAGGCCTTATCCACAAGCAAGTTATCGACATAAAGTTATCGATAGAAAAACAGGTTCGTTTTCTTTAAAAAAAACCTTTAACCTATACACATTTTAATTAAAAATTACTGTATTATTTGTTAAATTTATTTTAAACCCACAAAATTCATAGTTGGTCAACAGTTTTTCTCCCTGAATTATATTTTGTTTTCTAATCTGCATTTATTAGTTTTATATTTTTTTCATAAAAAGGATGCAATTAACATGAACCGAAAATTCCAATGAAAAAAACTTACGTGAAACAAATAAAAACTATTAACAACGGAAATTCCCATACAAAATATCCAGAATAAGGGGGGGAAATCGCATAGCTTCTAAGTCTTTTAAAAATTTCACCTAAATTCGTTTTGAAAAACCGCATAACTTAAAAAATCACCTTAAAAAAGAATTGAGTGTGTATATGTGGATATAAGCAAAGCATTTTTTATATTAAGATTATTGTATTTATTATAATTAGGATTAGTATAAAACGGTGAATAATATTAATATGTCAAATAAGTGAATAACAAAATAAGCCCTTGCTGCGAAGCAATAATTATATTGTTGAAAAAAGTTTCGATTAATAAATAATCTTTTTCAGTTTCATTATTATTGTAGTTGTTATGATTGATATTATCATTATTATTATATTATTTTTGTATTATTATTATTATCATTATTATTATTATTATTATTATTATTATTATTATTATTATTATTATTATTATTATTATTATATAATTTAGTAATAATGTAAAGGTACTTTAACACCAAATCTTCTGCCCAGAAAA
Organism: Schmidtea mediterranea; assembly: GCA_022537955.1. Taxonomy (NCBI): domain Eukaryota; kingdom Metazoa; phylum Platyhelminthes; order Tricladida; family Dugesiidae; genus Schmidtea; species Schmidtea mediterranea. The sequence continues at coordinate 136,577,534 of CM039680.1, forward strand.
CGTAACCCTCATTAAAAATAAACTTATTTACGAATCACAAACCAATACAAAAAATAGCTTAAAAGGATGAGAACCGATAAAACAACCCAACAAAATTCTGATTATCAAAAGTTTTTCTAAAGAAAAAAAATTAATTCCAATTATTGCTCACTGCATAAGTTGTCAAACACTGGTATATCCATTTACGTCTTGAATTCGTTTCTACTGATTATTATTATTATTTTATTTCCAAGTGACCGCTAGATATGTTGGGGTTATACAAATTACAAGAAATAAAACACAAAATTATATAAATTAATTAAAATTAATTAAAAATTTATATTTTTCTGGGAGAAAAAGAGATAATCGGTAGCAGATTTAGTTTTTAAGACGAGTAAAATAATATTAAATTGATCAGAGGTATATTGAAGGTCAGGAACCCAAAACAAACAAATTAATTAATATAATTATTTGCCGGCGAACCCATTAATCAAGGGCTCCCCAATTGAATGTTAGTATAATCGGCTGACCGATACTAGCCTAATTGGCGAAAATTCCAGTGAAAACGCCAGTTGGTCGAAGAAAATTATTTTTGGTAAGGCTAAAATTGCCGAGATGAGTGGCAGGATAGCTAAAAACGTACATTGTGTTTTGATCTTACGATTGGAGGTGATTTGGGTGTTTAGCCCGTTTGATTTTGTCTCATTTGTGAATTGTTGAAACTTTGCAAAATGGAAAAAAAGAGATTTTGTTTGGATAACCAGAGCAATGTGGAAAATCCGAGTGGCCAACAATGTTATTCAATTAAAGTTAAGTAGATTTCTCAATCAAGAAAACCCTTAATTAAAAGGGAATCTGACGTTGATAAAATTTCCCCGAGGCAATGAGATGCTGGGAAAGAAATGAAACCCCAAGTGATAACAAATTATAAATGTAAATTCACCAATTTCTAGAGGATCTTTGTCGATAAATTGATTTTAAAAAGAAATAATCGTGTTACCTAAAATGTATAAAAGAGAGTGTGAGCCCATAGTATTACTTTTAGTGTATTAGAAAGGAAATCTCTTATTTCAAGAACAATTCAAGCGCAAGAAAATAAAGATATGTTTGAGATCAAATTGATGGTTATATTGAAAGTAGTTTTATCTTGATAGTTGTTTTTGAAATTGTGTGGATAAAGTTTTAATTATTATCGTGATTCTAAATAAACGTTATTGTGTTGGTTTGTTCGATTTGTTTAAATAAGGACACCAAATAGTCAGAAAAGAGTACCGATTTATCATAAATACCCAACAGAAGTAAATTTTAATACTTCATGGAATACATACTTTTGTTGGTAAAATTTTTAATAGCGAGGCTGCGGTACTAATATGTTGAATTTTGTTATTGCCGGTGGGTTGACATGGTACCTATTATCCGAATCTTTAAAATTTTTCTCCGATTTCAGGATTCAGATAGTTGTCATATAATTTGTGTCTTTATCTATGTGCTTAATCTTTCTTCATCAAACTTATAGCTTATTGCAGCGTCGATTGGATTTTGAATTAAAACAGTCTTGTTTGAGCAGTGAAACCCATTTTTGCTGACGCTTTAGTAGTGCTGAAACCTTTAGCAGGCTCTAAAGAAATTTGCCGAAATTTCTCGGTTTTCTTACTTGCACTCCATTGTTTACAGCTAATCTAGAAGACCAAAAATTAACCATGAAGCATGTATAAAAAAAGGAACCATTGAATGGTATATAACATTTAACATGTTGTATTGTTATAATTTTCTTTTATTTAGTCACCTGATAAATTCTTTCTTTTAGTATGAAGCAGCGTTAATAGTTGACGGTCTTGAATTACTAAAAAGAGCTTTGAAAGTCGCCGTAAAGAGTACGCGCTTTCACACAAATTCCGGAGACCAGGTTTGCAGTCCAGTGACCAATCCAAAATACTGTGCTGATGAATTAAAACCAGCCATAACAAGAGTACGTTGAATTCATGAAAAATTAATTATTTATTTCTTATTTTTAGATAAAATTTATGGGACTAACGGGTAATGTTCAATTTAACGAATCCGGTTTTAGGCACAATTACAAAATTGATATAATCGAAGCAAGAGTTAAGGAATCTTTAAAAACGGTTCGAATTAATATTCCTAATGATTCCATTATCCATTTATTTCTGACGGCCATAGATCGGAAATTGGAGTACGAGCCATGGTTTAACATCCATCCCAAGAAATAAATCAGATCTTACATTAGTCAATTTCTCTAAGAATCGAACTTTGCGAGTTTCCAGTATTCTTGTTCCTCCATTTCTTATGAGAGTCAAAGATAAAAATGGAAAAGATACCGGAGAATTCGAAGGGTTTTGCAAAGATTTAGTGAATGAAATCGCAAAAATGTTGAATTTTACTTATACAATTCATCAAGTGAAAGATGACCAATTTGGGGCTTTGGTCAATGACAGCTGGAATGGTATGATTGGAGAGTTGATGCGTAATGTAATTTAAAATAATTGGATATTTCAAATAAAAACCTTTTGTCAGGAAGCCGATTTGGTAGTAGCTCCTTTAACAATTACATCAAGTAGAGAAAGAGTGGTCGATTTTTCAACTCCATTTATGGAATTCGGACTTAGTGTCATGTTTTTAAAACCAGATGATCGTGAGCCAGAAGCTTTCGGATTCATGAAACCACTCAGCAAGGACATTTGGATGTGCATTACCTTTGCCTACTTAGGTGTCAGTGTTGTTTTGTTTTTAGTGAGTCGCTTTAATCCGTATGAATGGGGAGTTGACACCCCTGTCGAGGTTGATTCAAAAGTATCGAATGAATTTACTATTTTTAATAGTTTTTGGTTTTCTCTTAGTGCATTTATGCAACAAGGCGGAGATATTTCTCCTAGGTGAATTATTATTAGAGAAATCATAACAACTTTGTATATATATTTGAAATGTAGATCGTTAGCTGGGAGAATAGTTGGCGGTGTTTGGTGGTTTTTCACGCTGATAATTGTCAGCTCATACACCGCAAACCTAGCCGCATATCTTACGGTTGAGAGAATGAATAACCCCATAAAATCTTATGAAGATTTAGCAAAACAAAATAAGATTAAATATGGAGTAGTCAATTCAGGTTCATCCAAGGAATTTTTCTCAGTAATCAGTTTTCCGCATTTATCTTGCTATTTTATTATAATTCTCCTGTAGAATTCTAGAATTGAAATTTTTCAAAAAATGTGGCAATTTATGGAATCTAATCCGGACGTTTTTGTCCCTAATATGACTATTGGTTATGATAAGGTTAAATATTCTAAAAGGGAGTACGCTTTCATCTTGGAGTCATCAATGAATGAATATTATAATCAACTGAAGCCTTGTACAACCACAAAGGTTAGTAAATAAGTACTTTTAAAAGGAATTTTTTATATGAGGTTGTATGGTGACCTTTCGGCAGTTCGGCACGAAGATCGTTAGCTAAAAAATAATGTCACTTCAACATAACTTGAACAATGCATTTTTATTACGATTTTTTTAAAAAAAATTTTACAAATTCTGGATTTATATATAAAACGTAAGACGTTTGTTTATTTAAAATATCTACAATTCACACAAAATCTCTTTGTTTATTAGACATTTTGCGAAAACCTGATATTGTGGTAATAATTTCTTAAAGTTTCATAATCGGGTTTCTGGAGCTCTTTTGTGACGTTTTGACATATAGCTACATGTCAAATATTGAGAGACATTTGAAAAAAGAAACTTATATTCTTATCCAATTTTTAATTTTGCTAACACTTTCAATAGCTTCAATTATTCATTTTTTTATCGGCAGTATATATTCTACAATAATCCTTTAAAGTCAAATAAATTTTAAGGGAAACTTTCATTTTTCGATTGATTTTGTTTTCTATGGACGCATCAGAAATTACTTCCAAAAAATTCATAATCTAATTATAAAATTGTGGGCACAATTTAATGTTCATGGGTGCAATTTATAGTCTAATTGCTAGAATTATTTTGCATTTTGCTATAGAAATATTTTCAACCGAGATTTTATGCAGGTATTTATTTTTTTTGCTTGAAATTTTGACAGATTTATTATAGGTTAATTTTTTGATTTATTATTTAAGGTACGTTTTAATGTCCATTTAAATTCAATTTATTGTCCCTAAGTGCAATATTTGTCAATATTGCACATAATTTATGAAGGCTGGCGTATAGGATGTTTTTCTAGACTGCAGTGTCATAACAACGGCTTGACAATAGGGCAGTTGCCAAGGGCGCCACTAAATCTCTAACTTTTAAATTTTTATTTAAATAGATATTTCACTTTTATCTAAATTCAATTATTTTTTTTTAACAATTGAAAAAGTCGCAAAGCTGAAATTTGTCAAGGGCGCCAAAAATAAATTAGCCAAGGGCGTCGAAAACCCAGTTACGCCACTGCTAAACTGTGACATTGTTGAGTACTTGGACTTTATTTACATAATAACTTACATAATGCATATGATTTTTCTAAGGCTGATAATAAATTCGAAAATGTTGATCTAATATTTTTTAAGATCGGACCGAATCTTGACAGTGGAAAGGGTTACGGGATCGCTACCCCCCCTGGCTCAAATTACCGTGATTCGATAAACCTAGCTGTTTTAGAACTCAAAGAGAAAAATCGTATTCCTGAGTTTTATGAATTTTGGTGGAAAAATAAAAGTCAGTGTTTAGACTTTGTAAAATCAGAAGTAAGTGACAGTTGATTATTTATTCAATGACTTGGAATGTTTTTTAGAATGATATTTCTCAAACTTCAGTAAAATTAAGAGATATCAGGGGTTTATTTTATTTATTAACAGGCGGCTTAGCGTTAGGATTGATGTTATCTGTTTTCGAATTGTTCTATAAATGTGCGCTGGAATCTCGGCGTAAAAAAGTTTGTAAATTGCATTCTGTAGACCAAATGCTTTTAATGTAGCTTTTAATTTAGAAACGATTTTGGTCCGTTTTCCGAATCATGATGCATCATTCCGTAGAAAAAAGTCAAATGAATTCAGAGATTATAGAACCTTGCGTCCCACTTAGGGAAGACGAAATAAAACCGAAAGTTGAGTATTCATTTTAACATAGGGCGAAATCCCGAAACCGACGATATTCTGTTTTTTTAGTTGTGGCCAATATTTCCTCCACAAAATATTGTTTTCTGTTTGAATTTTTTATTTATTGTAATTATAATGTTTATTAAAATTTAAACTTGACTCCCTTCGGTAAATATCCAGCAATAGGAGACGTGTTGATAATTATGAATACAAACTTTATTTAAACTAATATTCCATCAAACCTGACAAATTTTTTGTTTACCTCAATATTGTATACGTGGATTCGGAATAACAAATATGTTGTGGTTAGTCTAGATTGGTGCTAAGAAAATTGAATTGAGCTGAAAAATGGGTGCAAATGACAGAAATTATAAAAAGTAAGAATAAATTAAAGTTTATTGAAAAAATTAAAAATTGACACATTGTGGTGGAAATTGTTATTTAATAAACGATGAAACGTACATGGATATGATAAAATAAAATTTTTGGGAGTAGGTAGATGTGTGCCACCAGGCCCACTTTTTAGTACTCCCCAATAAAAAAATTAAATAAACACAACAATTATAAAAATAATGAATATGAACAAGAACATACTGGTGGGTTACAGGGTATCGATATTTGTTTAAATCTTCTTATGGTTTCCCTGGTAACGCCACATAAATATTTTCTGGTTACCACTCGGCACCCGTTGCTAGGCAATGTTGGAAATTTGTTCGAGTGGGTGGATTGTCCGCAAAAAGTGAGCGCTATTACTAATGCTATAATTGCTCGGACAATCCCTGGGTCCAACGAGCTGTCGTTAGAAGACCTGTGCTGGACTTTAGATTATTGGGTCCCATGTATGTCGTAAATTTTACTGCTGTATGGGTTATAGACACTTGAAAAACTCTATGAAAGTACCGATTAAATAACAAGGAAGATATAATTATGACAAAAACACATGTAACTTGCAACTAAGAGACATTTTATAAGTTATTTAGGCCTGCTTCGACAATCGAGCGGCTCGGCGTCTTGCCCGCTCTTTTCTCCCTGGTCGATAGTTGTTGGACGCTGTTGTTGTTGTTGGGGTTGCTATCGCATCACGGTAAGCTAGTTGAGCGGGAGCGAAGACGAGGGGGTAAGTGACAGCTGCCCCTTCTTGGCAAGCGGACAAGGCAACTTCCAACCCCAGTATCTGTGTTCGGAGGCTCTGATTCAGCTGTTTTTCGTCCGCCCAACCCTTCTGGGCTGCGGTGAGACGTTGATGTAGGGGTTTGATCTTTTTTTGGGTCCACCCAGGTAGCCTTTGTTTGCTGGATCTCACGGGTTAACTGAAGGATCAGGTCATAGAGGACTTTGTTGGTTTGCTGGGCACGGGTCAGTTCAGTTCGTAGGATTTGGAGAGGTTCCATTTCTGGGAAGAATGAATATTAACACTTTTATTACTAATTTATAATTCGCAAGCATATGGTTAATTTAAAACATAAGTTGCAAAATTTATACTAAGAAATCATCAAACTAAAATGAAAACAAATCTCAACGACAAGTTTCTATTAAAAAAAAAATGTTCGTAGTAACCGAGACGGTTGGTATTGGCTGACTCAGGGAGGTCAGGCATCCTCGAAAAATTTGTTTATCCCCTCCTCCGGGGAGTAGTTTGAAATCACTAACACGGGCCGCTTCGTATTACGGGCCGGTCTTGGGGAGGGTGGATAGGTGTCCGCGAGTCGCCCGGCTGCGATATCGTCCTCTACGTTGGTCAAATAATCCCTGGCCCAGTCTACCGCGGAGTCGACATGGCGTCGGTGGTCCAGGAGGTGGTTCAAGAGTGCACGGGCCCGTATATGGATGTCTTGGGCCGGACTTGGGTCGCTGGATCGACCCTCTTTCTTAAATTGTCTCATTGTAAGCTCCAACAGGAGCGTGTCTTCTCGTCGGTTCTCTCCTGGCTGAGGCATGTCGGGACATCGTTCTCGATTGGTGCGTCGCCACGCTTGTTGCCATTGGTCTGCGAAGGGAGTGGTAATATAGACGTGGGATCCCGATTGTACTGAATAAAACCGTAAATTAACATGGGTTGATCGAAGGAGCTTTTTATTTAACATCCGTCTACTCGGATATATTTGAGGGCGTTGCTTCTTAGGTCAGAGTCAGGTGAGCGAATGTCCTATCTCCATAGACGGGAAATAATTTTTATGGGTAATTAGTATAGGGTAGGGTCGGCGTTAATTGGGGAAAACTTAACTATGTCACGCCGAAATTTATGATTATCCCGATAATGGAAATCGATTACAAGTGACTAAACTCGCCACAAAATAAGTCTAATCCCTGAGCAAAACCTAGGATAGCTGGACTGCTCAAGGTTTGTGTGGGTTCAAAAGAATATGCTTACTGTACTTCAATTTAAACCTAATTTCATGTGACTAAAACAGAAAACTGTCTTTGGATTAATTCGACGGAGCATCACAAAAAATTTTCGGGGGCTAATCGACTGGAAGGGTGGTAAGGATAATTAGGATGTCTAAACCCCTCCCAAAAATGGTCAGTTTTCTTAAGATAATTCACCTGAGTCGGGATGTCTAATTGTATCAGCTTTTCCAAAATTGTGGAATAAATTGAGAATTACACCACTTGACATAAATAACTAGAGTCTTCTAAAATGACTCAAGTAACCCGAGCTTATACTAGTATAATTGATATAACTATGATTTCACAAAGGGATTTAAGCCCATCACCAGTTTTCTTAAAAATAAATTTTCTTTTCAAAACGAAATCAAAAGACAACTTGCAAAACTGATCGGAATAATTAGTTTATTTCAATAAAAATCATTCGAAACCCTGTTATTCAGTTTGAAAAATGGGTTGGAAGGTACCGATACTCGAATTTTCGTCAATTAACTTGCATGGTTAAGGCTTCTTAAACGGTCAAAAATTTTCTTCAATAAAGGGCTTGAAGCGATCTGGCTATTCAACAATTTAAATCAATATTTCGTAGGTTAGTTCAATTAGTTACAATTCTTCCATATGACAGAAATGAATTTCGAAAAACTAAAAGTACTGATAAAATTTCGTAAAATAATTTACCAATTGTGGGTTTCCAATAAACCAAAATTTGATTCTAAGGCTGAAAATTTGAATAAGAAAAAATAATCTAGCCAATTACAAATTCTAGGACAGAAAGTTTGAAATAAATAAAATAATTTAACCGATTGTAGATTCTAAAACGGAAGGCTTGAAATGAATAAAATAATTTAACTGATTATAATTCTAAATTAGAAAGTCTGAAATGAATAAAATAATTTAATTGATTATAATTCCAAAATAGAAAGTCTGAAATAAATAAAATAATCTAATTAATTATAATTCTAAAATAGAAAGTCTGAAATGAATAAAATAATTTAATTGATTATAATTCCAAAATAGAAAGTCTGAAATAAATAAAATAATCTAATTAATTATAATTCCAAAATAGAAAGTCTGAAATAAATAAAATAATCTAATTAATTATAATTCTAAAATAGAAAGTCTGAAATGAATAAAATAATTTAATTAATTATAATTCTAAAATAGAAAGTGTGAATGAATTTTTCGAATGATTTAATCGATTCTGAAATTTTTCATAATTCCTAAAAATAATCCAAATTTTCTGTCGAGTAATTTCCAATCATCGGGGTTTCTCAAATGACAAAAATGATTTTTTCAATTGTATTGCCAAAAATGATAATAGCGATTTGTAGGGTTTCAGATTCTTAGCTCCCACAATCAAACTACTCATGGGTCCTATATCGATTTTACTAGTTAGAATTTTCTGAGGTCAAACTATCCTTACTCCTGGGAGTTGCATGAGTATAACGTAAGTTTATAAATTTTATTCGAAATTAAAGCTCGTGGTCACGGAACTTGAACTGATTACCTGTTCCTGAGTATGGGGCATGAGTGTTGCGGTGTTTCTACGACTTACGTCAAAAGGTCGTAAATTTATAATAATGAAGAGGAAATAATTTACCCATGGGCTGCTCCTCGATCGCCACGTCCTCTCCTGTGGTCCTGACGGTAGTGCACCTATCTATTGTATTTCTTTGTGGATTCATCTCGGAAAAATCTTTAGCTTTCTTACAATTTTTAGTTTTATTTGAATGTAATCTGCTGCGCTGGCTCGTCACTGTATGTAACGTTAGTGTGTCATATATTGATCTGTGGGGAGATGTGCACACCGACCAGCGTGGGAGTGTACCGTAAAGGTCACTGCTAATCGTGACAAATTTTCACTATCGCTTCTAGAGAATGTCAATTCCGGTGGGTATGACTTGACGTGCACGCATCAGCCGTTGTCAGTTAATCCGGATTTCCCTGTAAAGATCATAGTCTCGATGTAGGCGATTTTATGCGTGAGTGTCTTGCCCCATGACAAATTCGATATTTCTAGAGGTAGTTTATTTGTTTGTCCTTAATCGAATTAACATTATTTTTTAGGTGATTTTAATGGACGTGTACATCATTTATCTTGGATCATTCCAGTGGGATTCTGAATTATATTTCTGATATTGAAATGCAGGATTTCTTTCCCTTCTTGGATATTAAAGTAATTTTCTACTGTTATTAAAAATGATTATTATGAGTTCAGGAAAATTGGCCTTCGTTTCCCCTTTCTGCGCCTTCCACATCTATTCGAAATCCGATATTGTCCACTAACACTATGCGTTATCCAATGGAACCTATTAATTTTATCCAGGTAAGGTTAATTCGTGATAACTCATGATCGTCTATAAACAACTCCTTTTAATTTAGACAGGGACAAAATTTTATGGTTATCGATTTTATACCGGAAGACACAACAATATTTAAAATGGTATTAGACGAGAATCAATTAGAGGACTTGTACCATATCCAGTTGGCAAAAGAAATGGAAGGATCGACGGGTACGGGGTTGATCAGCAACTAATTTTTCAATGTGGAAAGTGAAGTTTTCATGAATATAATGAGACATTCTAGAACCCTTTCTTTTGTATATTTATGATGATTCCTATGCACCGCTCACTTTTTGTATTCTCATGTAATAATTGTTATCACGTTGGTAGTTAAGTAATTTGCATTTGCGTATTTTAATATTGATTTATTTTATTTGGGAAATTTCTTCAATTAGGGCAGGATTACGAGTTGAATTTTGAATTCCTTACTTCCTTATTTACGGTTTGGAGTTTGCGTTGGGAGATTACGTTCATCGATCCTACTCGATTTTCTATTCTTAGTTTATGGGACTTACTTATTTTATCAAAGCTTGTTTTACTTCCGGGGGTTCGCGGTGTCTACCTTCTTCTATTCTGTTCCCCAGTAGGCCTATTGATTTTAGCGGGTTATTAGATGTTTAGCCTAATCGTTTATGAAAAAGAAAAGAACTGTTGTGGTGACCCTACCTACATATAGCAGGTACCTTAACTTCTTCTCCTTTACCCAAAGGACTTTTATCTAATCCTGACGTGAAAATTCCAAAACAATGGGGGTTTTGCGCTACGAAAACTTATGACTTTTACTTTATTGAGGTTGGTACGAGACGATGCTCGAAGTTTATTTTTATGATCCCCTTATTCTCAGTAAATTAGATTCGGAATGGTAATTTCATTATTTTCTATTTTTCCCAGTTTGAGTTGAATTAATATTAGTCTAAATTTTTGTGGTTTCTATCATTACGTCATCGAGATTTCGGTTAAACTCTCGTTGTTATCAGTTAGCTTATCTATGAGCGTACCGATTTACGTCTCTATATTTAATTTGTTTAAATTTGTGACTCTAGATTACAAATTGTTAGGCGCTTAAGAGCTATTTAATTATAAGGAATTTAAATTCTTATCCATAGTTTAAATTTAGTGGTCAAAATATTAACTTAAGTTTACTATTGATTCCATGAGTTATAACAACGATTTCATTTATAATATCCCGTTACCTTCCCTGGTTGACCTTAGGCGCGTTGTGTTTATGTTATAGTTAATGAGTGCCCACTGGACTACTCGGTGTGGTGATTTTGAGCCCTGTGTAAATATAGTTTAGGTCGAATTTAAAGAAATTGAGAAACGAGGAAGTAGCCAAAAGACCACTTCCTTACTTCTCCTTTCTTCTATACGGGTAATATTGACGTTCCGATCCCTGCGTTCCGCACGCCGGGTCTTCACGGGCACAGATCATTGGCGATATTCCACACACTTATACGAATCTGAATAACATTTCTGATTTTAATTACTTGTGATGTGTTTTGGCTGTGGGCCGGAAAAATTTCGACAATTGATAATCAATGAAAACAAAACGATTTTAGGAATTATAAATAATTTATTAATAATATTGTTGGGCCAGCACACAAATAGCCCTGAGAATTGTTTAAATGCATCACTAATACAGCACGAAAACCCAGCACCAAGATAACTTAAAATACAATATACAACACCAACTAAACACTTTAAAATCTGAAAGAATATAAATAAATATAAAATCAAAAACATAAAAGTAAAATAAAATAAATACAAAATGCATCAAGAACCTCACGAAATTTACATAAAAAATACCATAATAACAAGAAAATTCGACCGTAAAATGACCATTTATATAAAAGTAAAAATTAATGAATTAAATGAATAAAAATAAAATATTTTTTGGTTGAATAAATTTATTTAAAAAATGTTAAAAATAAATTACTAATTTAAATTAAGAAATAAATAAAAATTTAATTTAGATAACACAAATAATTTCAAAGTCGAATTTTGTTTAATCGCAATAAAACTAACACGCAAGGTTAAGGCCAAATTATAGGTATAAACACTGATGTGTTTTCACAAATTTTCAACTACTACTTTGTAGTATTAATTTAGACCAAATTTAAGATGCGCATTTTTTATAAATCTTACTTTGTTGTGTGATTTTTTTTCAGATATTTTCAGATCATTAATCTACAGTTATCAATATTTTCAGGTTATTAATCTACAGTTATGTTTTGTAGCAATATTTTCAGGTTATTAATCTACAGTTATGTTTTGCAGCAATATTTTTCAGATTGTTAATCTACAGTTATGTTGTTTTGGTTTATTTACATCGATGCCCGATTTAAAATTTGTTTATATGAATGCCAAATATAAAGTTTATGCATCGAGACTTTTGCCTAATTAATGTGGTAATTTATTTTTTCTATTATTTTATTTTTGGTGGCCCACAGCCAAAACATAACGCAAGATAGAAAAATAAAACACACTATCGAACTGTGTAAGTGCGTGTAAAATCGCCAATAGTTCGTGCCCGTGAAGGCGCCGGCGTGCGGAACGCAGGAGCTGGAACGTCAATATTATCCGTACATAAGGGAAATTGGAGGGTAAATGAGTAGTTTATTGGCTGCTCCTTCATCATCCGTTTCCTGTAAAATTGACATAAATTTTTTACAACAATCGGCTCAAAATATCTAACACCGAGTAGTCCAGTGGGCACTCATTAAATATAATATGAACATACATAGATCTTAAGGACAAAAAGAGGGAATTGGTAGTGGGGAAAATAGCGAAATAGTTGCACAGTTAAAATGAATGGCCATCAGAAAAAGATTAATCCGAACGACCAAAATCATGAAAAATAATGTTTTGAAATAAGAATTAAATAAATTAATTTGAGTTGAGGCGGAAAATATGGGCGGGACGCTGCTCAAATTTTCCGAACTAATTTAAATACTTAACAAAAATAGTAATGTAAAAATGGAACTTATAAAATAAGGGCTCAAATTTTCCGAGTCAATGAAAATACTTTGTCGAAAACGGTAGAATAGGGATGAACCGTAAAATAAGGGCGGAACGCTGCTAAAATTTTCGAATTTACAAAAATACTTTATCAAAAACCGAAAAATACAGATGGATTACGGCTAATGTTGTATACCAATAAAAAAATTTAACGCTGACGAATAAGGACGGATCCCTACAAAATCTTAATAATAATAACGATAATGATAAGGGTAATGGTGATAATAATAATAATAATAATAATAATAATAATAATAATAATAATAATAATAATAATAATAATGATAATAATAATAATAATAATCATGGTATTAGTAGTAATGATGATAATAATTATGATAATAATAATAATAGTAATAATCATAGTAGTAATAACAATAAATATAATGGTAGTTATAGTAATAAAAATAATAATAAAGGTAATAGTAGTAACAATTAATAAAGGTAATATATATAATAGCAACAATGATAATGCTAGTAATAATAATAGGGAACATTGTAGTTATGATAGGGATAAGAGTAAGAGAACTAGTGCGTGAATACTTAACATAACCAAGGGTGTACCGACCAAAGAATAATCTTCGACATGGACAACGATAAGAAGGACTATGGAAATGGACATAACAATGAATGATATGAGAGTATAGGTTAACATTTAAAAGAGATAGGAGAATAATGGGACCTAAGAATCAAAAGCGAGCACAGGTCTTCTATCGACAGCTCGTTGGACCCATGGATCGTTCGGTCAATTATAGCATTAGCAATAACGCTCACTTTTTGCGGACGATCTACCCACTCGAACACAGTTCCAACGTTGCTTAGCAACGGGTGCCGAGTGGTAAGCGAAGAATATTTGTATGGGGTACCTGGGTAACAACCATATAGTTTCAAAATATCAAAACCCAGAAACCCACAAATATTCAAAATAATATAACAATTACTTGCTCCAATATATAACGAAAATCATACAAAATACCACTCCCCGCTCGCCGACATCCAAGCAGAGCTCTATCGAGATTGCGAGGATGCGACGTGGAGAGAGCTTCCAAATAAAACTCTCACTCACTTAGTAATATAGATTTTTAAGAAAACTGTTCTATTAGTATAAACGATTAAAATTGTGTAAAAATGAATCGGTATATATACCTATTTTTTGGCCCTAACCTTGCGTGTTCTTTTTGATTTAGTAAAACAAAATTCGACCTTGGTATTTTCTAGTGTATTCTAATCTTAATTTTTATTATTTTTTAATTTCATTTGATAATTTTTTATTTGAAATTTTTATTGAATTATTTTTAATTCAAATTCTTTGATTTTAACTTCATTTTCATGAAATTTTCATTTTTTGTTAAATTAAAAAATTTCGGTCGAATTTGTTGGGTTTTCGTGTTATGTTTATATTTATATCGTGCGGATCTTGTTGCTTTTTTTGTTATTGTTTTAATTTATTTTTATGTTTATTATTTTATGTGTAATTGTTTTTCTCTCATATTTGATAGGGTTAATTGATGTTTTCATAGGTTTTGAATTTAAAGCTGCATGTTATATTTGCATGTGTGTTACCGATTCATTTAAACATTCACAAGGCCGTTTGTGTTCTGGCCCATCAATATATAGGTATATATTTATTAATTCAATGAGCAGTTGGATAAACTGTTGGATGATCTGTTTGATAGTCTGTTGGATGATCACGTGGGAAATTATTATCTTTATTCATTACTAGTCTCTATCATATAATTACCGTATGCCAGACTTACATTCTTTTTTACGCAAACCCTTTTATCATCTTAATTTGTTAGTGCAACCTTTGAAGCTTAAAACTATAAAGTTGGTTATTGTTTGTCCCTATTCTATATTTAGGTACAGAAAAGGTATAGTTTATCTCATAACACTCCTTATATGAATTATGGGTTAATTCTGTATCTTTTAATGTTACTCCTTTAGCTTTTAAACATTTCGATTTACCTAACATGCTGTAACATTTAGGTTTAAGGAATACTCATTCGTCATAACCTTCTCCCTCGCTTTCATCCTTGAATTTACCTTTGACCGAATCGAGTTTTTAGTGTAAAGTGGGTGATAAGACGGATTATTAGAAGTGTCAAAAAGATTATCCTTAACCATTTCAGACAAAAGAATATCTAGTTTACAATTTTTGATTTCGAGAAAGAAAAAATCAGTATCACCAGCAACTATATTAATCTCGAATTAAATTGTCGACAATACTTTTCCAAATCTGTATACAGAAGATCGTACATTTGATGTTTGTAGAAGTCAAGCACCGATTGTCCTATATAACTCGGTCGATCTAAGCAGGATTTAACAAAGCAGCAATTAAATCATCAGCAATTTTGATACTTCTTTGAGAAGTTGGTTTGGAAGCATATGTAATCATCATCTTTTCTGTGTTACCTAATCTTAAATTCATTCTTTTTTCCCGGTTTTCGACCCTTTTATTAATTAAATCATCCCTTGGTTCATTATACAAATGAAAAAAATCACTAGTAGCAGCAATGGTTAGAGAATTCTCATGTCTTTCTACTTTATCAAATGAAATGTACAAATCTACACGGAATTTAGTGTGATGAAATTTTTTATTGCAATATTCATAAGTTCTATAATTTTCTTTTTGTTAAATAGAATATATTCTTTAACTCCTTCTTCTGAAGATTGAGGAGTACCAATTCTTTCACTAAATCGAACTGCATCTAATCCTTTTTCTTCAATTTCATTTTTAAATATTTCTTGATGTTTTCTTTCTTGATCTTCAAATTCTTTATTTTTCATGAAAAATTTTTTCTTCCTTCTCGTCTTGTAATTTGATTTAAGCTTTTACATGCTTTGAAATAAAAAGCGTAACCTGATATTAATTATACAACACCACATGATTTTGAGTTTGATTCATTTGAACCATTTGTTTTTATTAAATGTTCTTTACTTTTAATATGAGATGATAAGCCCTGACTTTTTTACAATTTTTATTACAATCTGAACACCAAAACTTTGGAGTACTCTCATTTTTCGGAATTGTTGTCATTTTTAAAGGGTGTTTTATGGTATGTTTTTTTATTTTAAAAATTTAAGAAATTAAAACCTAAGTAGTTTCAATAGAGGACAAATCTGTATTTTTGCCCATTTTTTACTGTTTTGAGAGTTTGGTTAAAATACGATATTGCGGCTTTGTGGTTTGGGGATTAAAGGTTTACAGGGTTTGAAGTATAAAGCGGGGATGGAGGTTTTTGAGTGGATTAAAGTGTAAAGATTAAAGGTTAGCCGGTTTTGAGGGTTTAGAAGGATTTAAAGTATAAAGATTTAAGGTTAGCGGGGTGGAGAGTTACCCTGGTCTCGTTTGTATTCAGGGGGTAAAAATATTTCGAGGTGCACGTTCCTTATGTCACTATCGCAGCAGTTGGTAAACGCTTCTGAAACTACTCCGATGGCTATCTATAACTTGGCTATCCTGGAAAAAATGAGTACGCGCATCAATTGCAGAGTCAAATTGACCTTCAAACACAACTGTGCGACGACTGCTTGCACTGTTTTTAAGCTTCCAGTATATGGGTAATGTATGGCGAACATTTGTCTCAAATGTGCTCATTTTTGATGTTATTTTTGAAGTTGTACAATATATGTTTCTGTTTTGCTTTTGAGTGAGGCGTCAATTGACACCCTTGGTCAATCTAGGCATATGGGTGTTGCATTCAAATGAGAGCTCTCAGGCTGTCATGGGCTGGATTTATTATAGTTTCAGTAAAAATAATAAAAGTCAGAAAAAATGATTTGAATCCATTCAGTAGTGTATGAGTAATCTAGTAAAGAACATGAAAAGCGTCAATTGACGCCGTTGGCCATTTCAGTGTTAATTAATTTTCAATCTATTTTTTGTCAGTTTCAAGCCTCACACTTTTTGGAGCCTTCCATTGAATTTTTTCGAGGTGTCCATTTATAAATTGATATTTTGTCGATTTTTGCAAAAAACATACGTCAATAAATTCCATCAAAAAATAACAAATTCGTACAAACAACATGAAACAAATGTAAACTAACTTAATATTTTTGGTCTTTGCATAGGCAAAATCTTTGATAAAGTTATAAAGTAATTGAGTTGGCTGGTTCTTTAGACTCTAAGGTTTAGAGCATACCTTTCTGAAAGTGTACTCGAATTCATTTTCTAACGAATTCCTTATGAAGTGACAGTTAAAATTTCTCACAAATTATCAGTCAACGTGTAAAACAATTCACAGAATTTTCAGAATGGCATTTATCAACTCTTAATTAATTTATTTTATTAATAAATTAAATAAATTTATTTATTTATTTTATTAATAAATTAAATAAATTTATTTATTTTAGAAATATCTTCATTTATTCATCTCGACCCGATATAATTATCTATTGTCTTGTCGAATTTGGTTTTATCACGAACTTATTTGTTTGTTTAAAATACTCAGAATTTTTGTTTAATATTTAGACTATATTATGTTTTCTTCAAGATATTTTATGGAAGTTTTCCCACGATTTTTACTTAAAATCTTATAGCTACTTCGTATATCAATAAAAGCCATAACTTTTTAAAGTTTATTTTGATTCTTATTATGTAAATTTAATAATTTAATAATTTTAAATTTTAATGAAATTATTAATGAAATTTAATAATTTAAAATATGTAATAACTTAAAATTGTAATTTTTATAAATAAAAACAAATAAAAATGTAATATTTTGACATAAATATTAAATATACATATTTAAAAGATAAATTGACAATATAATATCCCCCGCAGTTTATGAAGTTCTGTCTATGCCAGACCTGCTTTCCATTGAATATTGCTATATTCTGAATAATTTCAGATTCTCACTTCGACTGATAAATCTAAATGGACCTTTGTAAATGGACTTTTGCAAATAGTAGTACTCTTAGCGGATAAGAAGGGAGATATCCCATTGGAAAACTTATTCCATCATAAGAAGAAAAAGTTATTATTAAATGGAATCCAGGTTGACAGTGATATTGAAAATTTTTTTAGCTTGAATTCAAATTGTGTGGATAAAGCTGTAAACGTTATTGTGTTGATTGTTCAGTTTATTTGAATAGGAACGCCGATAATTCAAAATTTAGTACCGAATTGTCATAAATACCCCCCATAAGCAATCAAATCATAATTTCTGGATCCCAGAACCTCTATATAACATCCAAATAGTTTTATTTTGGAGATCTCTTTTAGATCCGAAAATATTTATTACAATTCCTTTATGCAAATTTATGCAACCAATATTAGCCGGATTTTGAGATTTGTAAAATTATTATATTTTTATTCATTTTTATCGTTTCATTAATTTGTAATCTAAAATTCAGACAATGAAAAAACTAAATTGAAACTCATAATGGAAATAGAAAAACGCTTTTTGTTTAAATGAATGATATAAATAAATGAATAATAAATAAATGAATTGTAAAGAATCCATTGCACCTTTATAGTCTTTTGTGTGATAATAATAAAAAATATTTTATTGAAAATATATTAATGAATATGGATATATATATTATATTGCTGAAACAAATGCAAGTCCGTAGAGACAGTTTCATATATTGAGTAGGAAAATATATATGTTTATATCCGGCGCTTCCTCGGTCCATTTATCAATTAGCGTTCACATAAAATGAAAATATAATTTTCTACAAAACAAAACAATCCAATGGTTAATAAAAATTTTAATTTTAATTGAATATTCCTTTGTGTCGTAATAAGTATAAAACGAGTACAAATTATTTTGTATAACATTGACATACAAATCATAACTTTTGGGATACTAGAATTTTGTTCTGAGCGCAGTGACGAATAGCAGTAATTCATTACTGGGGAATGGGTGGGGTTATAACTGGATTGGGATTTAGTCCTTTGATCTTTGTGTTTATGTAGAATAGATGCTCAAAATTAGCTAGATCTTTATTAGAAACCTCTTTCGTGGTGTTTCATGTATTATAGGATTCATAAATTATAATAATTGAAATTTAAAATTTTAGCAAGTTCCAAAATTTACTTGTAAAAACTATTCTGTTTTAAACAAATAATCATGAGGTTTTATAAGTTATGTTCATAAACTTAATATTAATTTTCAATTCATTTAATCAAACAAATTATTCTATCATACTGTATTTAGTTATTTGTTAAAAATTATGAAATATTATTTTTAAATTGTGAAAATTTTATTCTTTTTTAAAATTTTAAAATGCAATATTATGTAAATTTTACTTAAAATTTACGAAAATGTTTTAATTTTTTAAATATAATGTTTTGTAAGTTTTCTTTCCAGATTTTATTGGAATAAAAACAAAGCTTGGATGCGTGATAATTATTACTTCAAAAATTGTAAATATTTAAACAAAGTTTATAAAATCTAATTTTTGGCATTGAAAAAAACAAAAAATTAATCACTACAAAATTTGAATTATAAAAAAGTTATAAATAAATATAAAAAATTTTGTAATTTAAGCATTTTTATTTCGTAATGAGGAAATAGAAAATAAAATCTTATAATAGTACTAATAAAAAAAGTAAAGGTTAATTATTCATGATCAACATTTCGGTAGGTTGGTAATTGTTTTCCTCATTTTGAGAGGGATTTCTAGGGATCCTAAGTTTGTTCACAAGAAACCGATAGATAATTGCTAAAGCTTCAACTACTCCGATGAAACTCATGCCCAGCCAAAGTCCCATCAAACCCCCAACGTCCGACAATAAATTTGAAAACGGATATTCTTCTTCCTCTAGTAATAAATCTTTCCTTTTTGAATACCGCTTGATTACGAGTCTCACCATATCACTCCCATATGCTTTACTTATCAAATCTTGTGACGTTGTATTTTCACAAACAAAATTCTCGTATTTGTTTTCAAAATTTGAACAGGGAAAATAAAATTTTGGAGATTTTTCTTTTGAAATTCTTATTTTATACTGATTTTCATTACATTTTTTAGATAAATATTTATTGCATTCTTTTTTGGCTCTTATTTCAAACAAATCATTTCTTTTAAATTGATTGTAAATATTGTACATGCATTTTGCATTGTCAAGAATTTCAGATCTGGAATAAAAAGTGGCATTGTAACAGATTCGAGGAAATCCTGATTCATTCTTATAAATTGGCAGAAAAGGACTGTAGCAATTACATTTTTCAACGAATATCTTTTGACTGACATATTTTTCACAGTCTATGTAGCCGCCATCGTAAAGATTCACCGACAATAGCGATATATCGTATAATTCTATTGTAAACTTTTCAGTTCGACAGGGGTTTCTCTTTTTTAGTTTTTCGATTCGAAATTGCTCCAATGTGATTTCATAGTCATTTCCGGGTTGTAAAATAATCTCCTTTTTCTGAGGCAATTCATTTTTATTTGTTATGTAGAGGAAAACTCCACCATAAACATATTGCTCATCGAAAAGTTGATATTTGTCATAGTCGAATCGAACGCGCATTGTTATGGAACTTATATCCCGATCGTCCGTAAGCTTTAAGTTTTCAATTCGATAAGTATAACAAGGAATGTTGTTGGTAATCTGGACGAATTGCGTCGAAGATAAAGGATTTCCATTTACTAGAGCGAAATAAAGTAAGTTAAAATCTTCATAGGTTTCAGCGAAATACATTCCATTATGGGAAATAGAATAGTGAATCAAGTTAAAAAATCGTCGAGATGTATTTAACTTTAATTTAGCATTATCAAGGCTGGATAAGATGAGAGTTCTTCTCTCTAAAATTGTGCTTCCTGCAATTTGAGGCTTCATAACTTCCAAATAATTGTTGTTACTGATCTCTCTAGCTAATTCGTTAATTTCCTGGGACATATTCAGCCAGTAACTCAACGACAAAGGTTCACCATTCAAATCAATTGGAGCGGATGGATTGCAGAATGTCAAATCAGGCCACTGAAAAGAGAAACTGTCGGAGCTGTGATTAATTAAAATGGGATTTGATAAGTATCTCAACGAGATTAAAACAATATTCAAAGTTATCCCACAAATCCCAAAAACAAATAAAACAATCCAAGAAAATTTGGCCGGTTTACTTTTCTCCAAATAAATGTGATTCAAGCCATGAATTGTGCAATTTTCAATTAGTTTATTCATGAGTAACTTTGATGAGAAATTTAATTCTTCTTAAGTTTATAAAGAATGGAATTTAAATTAGCAGATAGATTTTTAATGAAATTTAATTAACCAATCACAATAGGCACATAATTTAATTTAGTAGATAGATTTTTAATGAAATTAACCAATCAAAACAGGCACATAATTTAATTTTAAAATTTGAATTGAAATGAAAATAAATTAATGAAATAAATTAAATGAAATTATTAATTTTCAAACAATTGTTTATAGAAATGTTTATTTAAAATAAAATCAATCAAGTTTTTGTAACTAAAAATGCAATAGCGCCTAAGCTCGCTCCAAGGACCCAGAGACATTGAGATTCACTGCTTGATATGTATAATACAAAAATATCAAAAGAAAATATAAGACGATACAATATTGTTTTGACTAATTCTTCGAAATCTTCCTAGGGAGCAAAATATTTGGGTACTCGGCAATTTTTAAATTTTAAGTCATCTTGAATTTGTATCATGCTTCCTTTATGAAAACAGATTTTTTCATTAAAAATAAAATTTTAAGTTATCAGTTTAAAATGAACTTATAAAAAAAATAGTAGTAAAGAATTCTAAAACCATAGAAATCGTAGCGGAACCAGGACCCTAGCAAAGTTAATGTCATTCAAGAAAAACATATAACAAAAAATGAAATATAGTTTTCGTAACCAGACCAATATGTTTTGACCTCACATCCGAGGTTTCTGGTGTAGTTAGTGTAATTTAAAACTAAACTAAGCACTAATTAAAAGTTTGTTTTTAAATATATAATATTTTAATATCGGTAAAATATTTTATAATTTTGGTCACTTTGATCTGTTTTCTTCTGATATTTCATTTATTTTCATTATGACTATAAATGAAAAAATTGATTTTTTGATATTAAGTCCTAATGAAATATTAAATGTATTATTAGAAAGAAAAATTAGGACTAAATTTATAAATTACATGAGGAACAAAATTGGTGTCTGAAAACATATTAAAGATCCTCAATTTTCTTTTTATAAATATTTCATAAATATTGAAGTTTTTTAATTTTTTCAATAATTTAAAATAAAATAAATATTACTGATATAGATTTGTATTTTTTATTTGGATATTTACATGCTACTATCTGAATGTGATTGATGTCATTACAATAATTATGTATAATTATTTGAATAAACATTCTGACAGAATCTTTATAATTACATTGAAATTAATATTACGTTTATTTATCTTTTATAAATATATAAATTTATCAAGTTTTCTAAAGTTATGACAATGTTGTTCCAAAAGAAATCGAAGAAGTCAAAGCGATTTAAATGACGAAATTATATTAATTGTACAGATTAATATTCAAGATTAAAATACCACAACGTAATATGTTGCTAATAAATTCTATGAAAATACCACAAAGTAATAAAATCAAGTTAATTCTATTAAATTATTAAGAAATTAAGTGTTTCTAAAATTATAGATTTACCCTCATTTCTTCAATAATTTCTACAAAAACATAATAATTACCAAAATCCATTAAAATTCAACAGAAAACCACAAAATTCAAAAAAATTAATAAAAATGATTCAAAATTTAATAGTAAATGCTAAATATCATCTAAAACTTGATATTTAATTACTTAAAATTATCATAAAATTTCCCTAAAAGCTCTAATTGATTTACATAGCTTAAAATTATTTTATTTTTGCCCATTACAACCTAATCTATTGAAAGTTGTACTTAAATTTATTAAAAGATAATTAAATTTTCATTGAAAATGACAAGTCAATAACAAGTCAACAAATGGAATTTTAATTAATAGAGATTATATTCTATAAAGAAAATTTTCAATGAAGAAGTAATATTGGTGGGAGAGTACATTAAGTGACTAAAATCGTTGAAATTATGAAAAACTGGGATAGCTAAAGATATCTACTAAACAGATGAAATATCAATTGATATATCAAAAACTTACAAGGGCAATATATTTCAAATGGAGAAAATATACATCGAAGAGGAAATTATTCATTGGAGAGAGAAAACATTCATTGAATAAGGAAAACATTAATTGAAGAGAGAAAATATTCATTAAATAGGAAAGCAATCATTAAAGTGAGAAAACATGAATTGAAGCTAACAAATGTTCAGTGAATCGAGAATTGCTTATAACAAATTAGACGGTAAAATTTCTCAATGATGATATGAAATATCAATTAAATATTGGGAAATATTTGAAATAAATGGAGTCTGAATTATTCACTGATCAAAAAATATACTTAAAAGATGAAAATATTCCCTGAAAATGAATTGTACTTTAAGAGTGGATAAATTACTATTATATTAAATTAAAAATTATTAACAATTGAGTAGATTTCATCGGTTAATTACATTTAAATATGGATATATATATATTTTGATGGATACTTATGTTCGGAAGAATATTTATTAAAAACAATAAACGCGCGCGCATGTAGTAATCCGGTGAATATTCAACAAATCCAGCAAATATACATCAAATACTGAGATATTAGAAAACAAATCTAAGTCTCTTACAATACTAAGTTCAAAACATTGAACTTATTGTCAAATTTATTTTTGTCAAATATATATATATATATATATATATATATTACAAAATGTTTCTAAGTATTTAAAAACTTGTAAAAATAAAATTAAGAATTTGGAAATTTTGGGTTGGGAAAGTTTTTTTAGGGATTTCGAGTTTTGGGAAATTTGAGTTGGGATATTCTTTTATCAACAACAACTAAACATTAAGGATATACAGAGATATTATCGAGAAAAATCTTTCCCATAGTAAAGTTTATCCCTAGTAAAGTTTCCCAATCCAAAACTTAAATTCATTTTTAAAATTTTTTAAATACTTAGTAAATTTTGTCAAATATTTATATATATATATATATATATAATAATACACACAATTAAAAATACATTAAATCTTTTATATAGATATTCTATTCATGGAAAATTTTATATTTTTATTATTATTACATGTATTTTAAAGAGGATTATTAATGAATATAGATGATTTTGATACAGGTTAATGTCAATATTCACGGGATTCTTTTATCAACAACAACTAAACATTGAGGATATACAAGGATAATATCATGATACAACTTTACCATAGGAAAAATAACCTTTTATACAAATATTTTATACATGAAAAATTTTATATTATTATTAATGTTACATGTATTTTTATGAGGATTATCGATAAATATAGAGGAATTTGATACAATTTAATGTCAATATTGATGGGATTCTTTTATCAACAACTAAACATTGAAGATATACAAGGATATTATCTAAAAATAACTTTCCCATAAGAAAAATATCCCAAAACTCAAAATCCCTAGAAAAAGTTTCCCAAAACTTAAATTTTCTAGAAAACCTTCACCAAATTAAAATTTCTTTAATTGAAATTATTAGAAATTTTTTTTATATACTATACATCAACATTATTATATCTAACCAATATTAATAAAATAAGTTAGAATTATGTATTTATTTATTAAATAACATTTACATATATATAACATATAACTGATTCGCTCAATATTGTATTATCATGATTTTACAAAGCAAATGTCATCACTTTTTTAATATTGATAGTTATCAAATAATTCCGAAAATTACTGAATAACTTTAGTTTATAATTATTTTATTAAACATTTACTAATATTTACAATATTTAGATTTCAAATTTGACTATATTTTTTCAAAATGTCAAAAAAAGATATTGAGGTTTGATTTTATATTTATTGATTAAATTAACAATTTAAATTAAGGTTAGAGTTATGTATTAATTGTACTCTAACTTTTCAATATTTGATAGGATTTCGGCATGAAATTTTGATGATATATCACTATTGAAATTGGAGTTGATAGTTTTGCAGACTTGTTTGGATTCAACAAAACCTTGATGAAATTATCGAGTTGTATAAAATTTTAAAGGATTTTGCTACTACGGAATTTAATATGAGTAGGTAGTAGTGAGCTCATGATGAATCATCATTTTCTACCCCAGTGTGTGTATGCAGTGGACAATAAATAAGACCCTAAAATCTTGTGCACCAGTGTGTGTGTGCACAGGACATTTAATAGAAACCTATAAATTTTTTAAAAATACAAGTATTTTTCTATAAATTTTATCAAAACTTTTTTTCTAAGTCCAAACACCCTCTAGCAAAACTTTTTATGAATTTTAAAACAAGGACATTTTTTCTATCTTTCGTGTTTGTGCATGTTCAACTGACATTTAATAGCATCTTGAAAACCGATAAATTATTATTATTAATATTATTATTATTTTTATTATTATAATTATTATTACCATTATTTTTATAACTATTATTATTATTATTGTTATTATTATTAGAACTATTATTATTATTACTATTACTATTATTATTATATTATAAATATTAGTAATAGTATTATTATTATTACTATTATTATTAAGACTCATACTTTTTTCAAAATTTTTTCTAAGTCCAAACCCCGCCCTACTAAAAATTTTTATGAATATTTAAGTAAGAAATTTTTTCTATCCCTCGTGTATGTATGTGTTCAAGGGACATTCAATAACATCTTGAAAACAGATAATTTATTATTATTAATGTTATTGTTATTATGACTGATGATTATTAGTATTATTTTTGTAACTATTATTATTATTATAACTATTATTATTACTATTTATAGAACTATTATTATTATTATTAATTAGTACTATTATTATTATTATTAATAATAATAATAATATTATTATTATTATTATTATTTATATTATTATTATTATTATTTATATTATTATTATTATTTATATTATTATTAGCATTATTATTATTATTATTATTATTATTATTATTATTATTAAATATTTGAAATGCATATTTTCTAACCCTTAATTACCATGTGATCTCTTGGTGAATGTATGTTTTATTTTCCTATCCAATTTCCAATGTAATTGGTCGACACTAAATTTGAATCAATCCGATTGGATACTGATACAAGTAAGTTGTTGATAACTATAAACATTTCATAATTAATCATTTATTTTTTCAATCTACAAATGTCGCAAATGAATTTATCTAACTTTTTAAAGAAAGATGGCGAGAAATCACGAAAAAGTAAATTTATTATTATTTTTATTTCATTAAATTATATTCTTTTAGGACATTTTTGCCGATTTTTTATTGGAGAAACAAAGAAAGTTAAAGTAAATGTGGGAGAACAAAGTAAATTATTTATTTATAATAATTTTATTTATGAATTATTATATGAAATAGCTGGAGATAATAATCGTTTCGTGGTGGATATCGATGCAAATGGTATAGTTATTTATTAATTATTGAGATTATTATTAAACTTTTTCAGAAGAATATGAATGTACCAACAATACAATAAATAATAGGAAGATTATGCCAATGAATGCATGTGCCAGCAGCTCAAAAAAGCTGATTATGCCCATTAATTTGCCCATGAATGAACATGCCAGCACTCTAAATGTGCAAAACCGAAATGTAAGAATAATTGATTTGATATAATTTTTAGTAATGTTTAATTTAAATATTTATTAATGATTTAATTTTTATTTAAATTTTTATTTAAATCAAATTTTTAATATAATTTTTATCATGCATGTAAACATATTTCATAAAAACGAGAGAATAATTTTTATTTTAAATGCTTTATTTTTAGTTATTAACAAACTTTACCTGAAATATAAACTGAAAAGATATTTGCATAATAATAATAATAATAATAATAATAATAATAATATTATTATTAAAAATAATGTCTTAATAATATTGATGCTTTAATAACAAATTTGTAATAAATATATTTTTGTGTGACCTTATTTTGATATCTAAGAAATTATTTTACGATGAATAATTTAATCTTTGTTAATTAGAAAACCAAAATTAAAAAATATTTTTAAAATTAAGGTAATGTTTACCCAAATCTTTGCACGTCAAAAATTCATGACAATAAACAATGTCATTTGACGATGGAAAGATATTATTTAAAAAAATATTACAATAAAAAATATTATTTATGCCCATTTTGTGAAGCTCTATTCACAAACCCTTATGAGACATTTTATAATGACCATAAAGATCATCTTTCACATTTTAAATCTGATAAAAACAAATGGTTTAGAACATTATTTAAAAGAGGTATTATAAATGTACGATTTAAAAAACTAAACGATAACATCATAGATGAAACTGTTGATGATATTATCAATAAAGACGACGAAATTGATATAAATGAAATAGATATGGAAATAACGAATTTATTGGAATTAATAAAAGCCGTAGAAGCGCAAGAAGCGGTGGAAGCAATAAAAGCGGTGGAAGCTGGGGGAGCGGTGGAAGCAGTGGAAGCGGAAGATTTATGTGTCGACGAAAGAAATGGGGAAATCGAATTTGAATCCGATTTGAAAAATTTCCACAGAACAATTAAAATGACATTCAAAAACATGAAAGAGATAAATATTCCAGAAACTCTTACAAACAAACTATAGTCGGAAATAATGGAGATAAAAACTGTTAAAGTTCAATTCGGGATAGATTCGGATTTTGAAAAAGATGGGGAATTCAAATCGTCAAGATTTTCAAATAAAGCCGTTAAAGTAACAGTGGACAATTTTCAAAAATTTTTGGCAGACGGTATTGAAAGCTGCATGAAAAAATTCATATCAGATCAGAACTTGGAAGTGGATGGCGATTGATAAGAATTATTGAAATTAATTTCAAACTTACCAAGATTTCAGTGTCGATCAATTACATTGGAAATTGGATAGGAAAATAAAACATGCATCCACCAAGAGATCACATGGTAATTAAGGGTTAGGACATATGCATTTCAAATATTTAATAATAATAATAATAATATTAATAATAGTACTAATTAATAATAATAATAGTTATAAAAATAATACTAATAATTATCAGTCATAATAATAATAATAATATTAATAATAATAATAATTTATCTGTTTTCAAGATGTTATTAAATGTCCCTTGAACACAAAACATACACGAGATATAGAAAAAATTTCTTGTTTTAAAATTCATAAAACTTTTTAGTAGGGAGGGGGGTTTGGACTTAAAAAAAAGTTTTTAAAAAATTTCTAGGTTTCTGTTAAATGTCTCGTGCATACACACACACTGGGGTAGAAAATGATGAGTCATCGCGAGCTCACTACTACCTACTAATATGCTCAGTGTTTTCTTGTTATGTATGGAATTCAGACTTGGAGAATATATGTAGATTATTCAATCTTTGATGATTAATTTGAATAAAATAAATAAAAATCATAAACCAATTAGAAGAGGCAAGAAAAAAGTTTCTTACATGCTTGATTTGCCAAATTAACAGAGTATTCATTTTAATTTTACCTTGTGGACTTATAAGCATTTGTTCTTCTTGTTTCCAAAGCACTACTCGTAACTGTCGAATTTGTTATGTAAATATTGAAGAATGTAATTCTGTGTTTATTTAATTGTATAAAATAAATTTTATTTAACTGTTTTAATTAATTAAGTTTAATAAAATTTATAATTTTAACTGATTAATAAATTTGTTGCTTATTAAAATATATGTTTTAACCATAGAGTATAATTTGATTAAATTAAATATTGACTTTATAAAACAATATTTCGTATTCTTAAAGTTTTATAAATATATATCTAGATATTTTTAAAAACACCATAGTTATTTTTTATTTATAGATAACCATAACAGATATCGCTATCAATTTACAATAAACATTATTTTAAAGATATATAAAAAATTGTCTAAATGTTTTAAAAGTGTATTTAATACTCCAAATTAAGCAAAATAATCTATTCATTAGTAAGATATACTTAAATAATGTTTGTTTCGCAAATTATTGTATTTTAATTCTCTATGGTTTTGTTTAATTTACCATAACAACCATTTTTTTTCCAACCACTATCTATTAATTGGTTATGATTTTATTAAATTAAACTAAGTTAATACATATCTCTAACACTTATACTTAAATTGCTTTTGCATGTCATGTGATTCTTATAAATTGCTACTTATTTATAACTAAATTTCAATAAACTTGATTAATAATACCTCAAATAACCATTTATTTTAAACCTACTTAGATAATTAATCAGTTGATTTTCAAACTTGATTCAAATGATCATGCATTTCTAATAAATATTCATAGGTTACTGATGAAATTTCAAAAATTTTATCCTAAATATTTATATATTTCTATCAACAATACATGTATTTTCTAAAAATTGTTAAATTTACCATAAATATTATTATATTTTAATCTAAATTGATTAATGTCACTCCAATCTCTATTCCTTACTAAATTATCTAAGATTTTGGTAAATGTCACTCGAAATACATGTGTTATCTAAAATACTAAATGATATACAAATGCCCATGTTTTTGTTAAATAATATAATTGTTTTGTTAAATTTTGTGTAGAACTGATTTTCGTAACATATTGTTTAGGTGTAAATTTGATAAAACTTTCGTAATCTAAATTTATCTCAAAAATACTTTAAATGAAAATAAATTATTTAAAAACTCTGATTGATATATCTGTTAATATATTTAAAAATTAAATATAGATTTAAAACTATAAATGCCAAGTTAAATGCTTGATTAAATAATTGATAATTAATATAACAGTGTATTATGATTTTATTTGAAATAAATCAAATATTGTATTCCAGAAGTTGTGACATTAATATTTAGGAATCAATATTAGAGAATTAATTCATATGAATTATTCTATGGTTGTATCGAAATTTTTAGAAATTACGATTTTATCAATAATATATATGATAGTTGTATGGATAATAGTGCATGCTTGATGAATCTACTAAGTGAGAAATAATTAATTTATTACTTGTTGAATTATGAAAAATGTATTATAGAATTTAGATAAAAAATAATAAAAATAAAATATAAAAATACTTAACATTTAATTATTTAAAATTTGAGAAACTAAAACTTCAATTAACCTTTAACGTAAAAATAAGTATATCTCTGTTTACAATAAGCCATATTGAACTTCAATAATTAGCGTGATAATTGTAAAATTTGATGTATAAGCATGTCTGGCTATCTGATATTTGTTTACCAATGGAATAGTATAAATAGTTGATTCAAAACAATACTAAATACAATTACGATGGAACATAAAAATAAAGTTGGTTTTCTTTAATATAGTACATTTTATATCTAATATTTTATTCAGGTACCTTAAAAAGAAAGAACGTTGATGATGATAAAGAAAAGAATGAAAAACCAAAATTTAAAGATGTCAATTTATCTTTGGGTATTTTATTCTTTTATTAAGTTATTTTTTTAATAACTTCTATTAAAAATGGTTGAAACACAAACTGTTGACAATTTAGAAAAAAAATAAGAAAAATAATAGAAACAAATAAACCTGCAAGTGTTGAATATGATGGTAAAAAATCATACATTGGTAAAAAGAAAATAGCAGAAATAAAAGAAGCTGAACATTCGGTGGGATTCTTCCACTTTCTGCTTTATTACCTTTAATTTTTGGAGGAATTACAGCTGCAGCAGGAGCAGCTGGAGGAATAACAACTGCTCTTAAAATTTATAATGAATCAAAGAAATTAGATGCAGAAATTGAAAAGAATTAATCGACTACCACAAGTAATGAAACAAAAACTGGAGCGGAGATCTCCGATCGACCAATGAAAGCGACTACCACAAGTGGAGAAACAAAAACTGGTCAAGAAATTTATTTAGATCCATATCAAGGTAGACGAATTTGTGATTTTATAAAATCTATTAACTCCAAGAGTCCTTCTCAAAATGAAAAATTAAAACAAGTTTTGAAAAAATTAAAAAATTAAAGTATAAAAATAGAGATTGATGGTGATGGAATTTTTCTTTCTCCTTACAAGGACAGTCGCTGACGCTCACCTTACAAATTAACTTGGTAAATTTTATCATTAAAAATATCTAGTAGTACTACATTTACACCAACTTGGAATGAAAATATTATGAAATTT
Source organism: Schmidtea mediterranea (assembly GCA_022537955.1). Lineage (NCBI taxonomy): Eukaryota > Metazoa > Platyhelminthes > Tricladida > Dugesiidae > Schmidtea > Schmidtea mediterranea. Next base: position 136,608,539 of record CM039680.1, read on the forward strand.
AACAAATTCTTTTAGAATGTTAATAATTAGAAGTTCTGATTCTGGAAAAATAGTCTTGTTGTTAAAAATGATTTTAATTCCCAATTTTATAGATTATGATACTTTAACAATTTTTAGTATAACAAATAATCCACCTGAAATGCAAATAATTTTTCATGGATCAAATTCAGGTTTAACAAAACAAGAGATTATTGGAATATTTCAAAACAAAGATTCAATTCCTGATGATGTATCGATTAAAGATTTGTGTGAAACATTAAATGAAGTGTCAACAGGAAATAATCCTAACGAAGTCGGCCGGAGTGCGGAGCATCGCGACTCCCTTCGGTCGAGCGACTACCATAAGTGGAGGCCTCCCAACAAAATAAATGTTTTAATTAGTAATAAATATCATGAAATAATTCCATGTGAAAAATTAAATCGAACCAAAAGGAATTAAATAATTTTTGATGATTGTGTCAACATGAAAAATCAAGAAATTATGGAATCTTATTTTACACGAGGAAGACACAACAATTGCAATGTAATTTATTTAGCTCAAAATTATTGTGGCAATTCTAATTTTTTCATTTTTTAAATTGGGAAAAAAATAGATATGGTATTTTAATGATTTGTTTAGTAATACTTTAGACAAGGAAGAATTTCATAGTTTTGAAAATCATCTATCTATAAAATATAATTATATTGCTTATATAATTATATAATTATATTATTTGTTGATTATTGAATTATTTAGTTAATATTTTTGAATGAAAATTAGATTGTAAATTAGAAGATATTCAACAAAATATTTGAAATGAAAATTTAATATTTAAAAAACTTTAAAATCAAAATTTTAATTTAATGGCTGCAAAAATTGAAAAACCAATAATTGATGTCATCAAAGAAACTAAAGAGGAATTAATTACAAATCAAAATAAATCTGGTCAAGTAAACATTTTTAAGGAACCTAGAAAAGAATTGACATGGGATGGAGACCTCCGGTCGACTTCGTTTGAACTTTTTCAAGTTCCAGATGAAAAACTTTTCCAGAATATAAAAACCAAAGATCAATCATCACAAATTAATCAAGAAGGCATAAAACAAGTTAAACAAATAAAATTAGAATTGAATACAAATCATGACGTTTTAGGAGGTAAGAAAACAATCACACTACATATTACTACTGCAAATATTTTAAAAAATGAAACAACCATATTATCTATTGATAATAAAGTATTTATATTAACCGAGGAAAGAAATAAAATATACATATCATCAGGAAATAATGATGGATTGAAAAAAACAATTGAGGGAAGAGGAATTAAAAGTTCCAATAATTGATACATATGAAAATTTAACAAAAAATATTAATTCTATTTCATTAAATAGTTATTATAAAAAAAATAAAATCATGTATTTCAAAACCACCGAGATATGAAGAAGAAGATGTAAAATATAAAGTTAAAAAAGTTAAAGAATTTGATGATGAAAAATTAACTAAAGAAAAACTAATTAAATCGTAACTACCCCAGAAATCAACAGAAGCAACAAGAGAGGAAATCAAAGGAGATAACACCAAGTATTATTTTTTATCCGATAATCATTGTGAATTATTTTATGAATTAAGAAAATATTTAGCTTCAAGAAAAGCAGGAAACAACAATTGTAAAAATCACATAAATGCAATTTTGTCAAGATTATTAATTAAAAATTGAATTGATAAAAAACAATATTTAAAGTTTTCTAAAAATAAAAAATAAATTTTCAAATTTTACATAATAAAATAGAATGTTAATTTTCTATCTAGATAAAAATATTAAATTTAATCATTTACTAAAAAAGAAAGATTATTTACAAATTTTACCATCAACTTCAACCTGCAGAAGCATTAAACACATCTGGAACTTTATTGTTTCAAATTCAACAATCAACAAATCCTTTAGATATTTGCAATTCATTCATATATTATAAAATTTCAATTAGTCGTATTGATGCTGCAGATGATGCAACCCTCGAACATAATTGGTTTCCTAATTTATTTGATCAAATTTCAATAACTTTAGGCTCAACAAAAGTTGAAGAATTAAAATTTCATGGTGAAATGAGTTATGATGATAATTTTTATCATAAACGTGGTTACACAAGTGGATGGATTCCTGTTACTAGTACTGATGATGAAAATAATAAAGGATACAAAACTAGAAAAAGTTTATATTCAAAGAAAGTATTTACAGGAAAATATCCTTTAAAAAATATATTTGGATTTTTCCAACAATAAGATAGAATAATTTATTTAATGCCATTTGAATTAAGTATGGAAAGGAATGAAATTTATGAAAAAATGTTTTTATGGTAAAGTTTTAAAACCAGAATCTAAACCAAAAATAAAATTTTAAAAATTAATGTTGATGGTCCCATCAATAACATGCAATCCTCATTTAGAAGTTCAACTTCTTGAAACATTAAGCAAGAATGAAAAACCAATACATGTAAATTTTCTTCAAAGAATATCAAATTCCACAGATATTTTAGCAGGAAATACATTTTCATGGAAACCAATAATGTTAAATAGTCGCCCAAGATTTATTTTGATTGGAGTTAAAAATTCAACAATTAATTATACAACTAATAATTCAAAATTTATTCAATCAATTGGTGATGGTGGAACACAAACAAAACAATTAAAATCTCTAAGTGTTCAATTAAATGAAAGTTATTATCCTATAAAACCATTAAAGTTAGATAAAGCAAAATATGATCAAGTAATGTTATATGAAAGTTATGCTTCAACGTGTAACGAATTTTTAGTTGAACCACAATTAAATTTGATAGATTTTATGGATTTATATACAATATTTTGTGTTGATGTTAGTGATCAAGATGATAAATTTGCACTTAATGGAGTAAATATAACAATAAAAATAGAAAAGGATGATGGATTCAAAGGAAAATGTTTAGGTTGTATTATGGTTGCAAAAGAAGTAATTATTGAAACAGGTAGTGGAAAGATCACAAATATATTATAAAAATATAAAATAAATAAGTTATCATGTTTAAAATAGTTATGGATAAATTAAAAAAACATTTTAATTTTATATTGAGTGATGATGAACCTTTGAAAGTTGGAGCACAAGCGACTGCCTTCGGAGACCTCCGGTCGACTTCGTTTGAAGAACCTTTGAAAGTTGAAGAATCAAAAGTAGAAATTGAAAATTATTCAGAATCAGAATATACTCCTGAAGAATTAATAGAATTAGCAAAACCAAAATATGTATATTTATATCCTGGAACTCCTAAAGCTTATGCACCGTCGAAATTTGAAGAACCCAAAGTTGGAAACCTCCGGTTGACTTCGTTTGAAAAAGAAGGCTCAGGTTTTGTAATTGTTCCACCTTCGGCAGTCACTAGTGCTCCGGGAACAAAAGATTGTAACTAAATCCACCAATTTTTTATTTTAAAATGCAGAAAAGTTTAGAAAAAATGGGAAATCTTTTATCGACAAAATATTCAACACAATTAATTTTTGATTCTAAAGAATCAGAATTTTATGCTGATTTTCCAATACCTTTAAAATTAAATGAAAATTATAATTATGAAATTGGACTATTATGGTTTGCAACATATAATACAATTTTTAACATTATAGAAGAAAACAATGAATTTGGAATTAAAAAACTGAATACTGTTGGTGTTGCTGGTGGATATAGTGTGATAACAATTCCACTTGGAGCATACGAATTAAAGATTTTATTTAAATTAATAATTGATTTAATTAAAAAGAGATAACACAAAGATGAAAATATTGTTACCTTTTTAATATATTTTCCAACAGCTCGAGTAGAAATGTTGGTTAAAAAAATATAGTATTTCATTTCTAAATAAAAAATTTGGTATTTTTTTAGGATTTACAAATAAAATTTATGAAAATAATACAACTGATGAATTATTCATTGCCGAAAAAGTTGTAAATATTTCAAGTATAACATCTATAAATTTAAAATGTGATTTAATTCAAGGAACATATTATAATGGAAAAAAATTGTATTTAAAGTTTTCCATATGGAACTGTTCCGAGTGGATATAGAATTATAGAAAGAATGTTTGTTCCAACATATTTTCCATTGAGATCAAAAACTATTTCAACTATAAGTTTTAAAATTGTTGATCAAGATGATAAGTTATTAAATTTTAATAGTGAAAATATTTCTTTTTGTTTGCACCTCCGTCAGGTGTGAGGGAGACCTCCACTTGTGGTAGTCACTGACGTTCCGATCTAAAATGTCTGCGAAGCCCGATTTGAGACAAGTATGAGACAGGCAATTCTAAATTCTAAATTCTAAAGTTTAATATTAAAAAATGGATAATTCCGAAACTAAAATTAGAGATAATTCTAAAAAAGATAATTCCAAAAAAGATAAAAATAAAATTAAAATCAACATCAAAATAAAAGTTAATGTTAAAGACCTAAATGAATCAAGTGGAGCGCAAGCGACTACCTTAGGTGAATCAAATGAAGGAAATGAACAAGTGTCGATTGAATAGGTTCTTTAATTCTTTAAACGAAGTCGGCCGGAAGCCTCCAACCATAGGTTCTTTAATTCTTTAACCCTCGATTCTTTAATTCGTTAAAATGACATGCGTTGGATCGTCAGCGACTACCACTGGTGAATTGAATAAATTTCTAGATAAATATGGTCGAGATACCACAACTAATTTTTATCTACTTGATATTTTAAAACAAGAGAAATTAAAATGTAAAATAATAATGAGAGATAAAATTAAAAATTATTTAAATTCAGATAATATTATTTTTAATCTTCAAACAACAAAAGAAAAAGAATCTCATTGGGTTCTTAATTTTAAAAAATACAAAATTTATTTTTATTCATATTGAATAATTACAATCCAAGAAATGGAATTATATTTAAGTGATGGTTATTTTTACAACACGTGAAAAAAGAAATACAAAAATATGTGGTCAACTTTGTATTTTTGTATTATGGAAATTATCCAAGAGTACTATCGAAGGTGGAAATCTTTCAAAGAAATTATTTTAAATCTTTCAAATAGATTATTTCAAATCTTTAAAAATGAGTTTTATTCCTAATAATATTGCCGGTGGAACATTAGCATTTGATGTGGATGATGTTATGGAATGTGTTGATGTTAATTATTTAAATGGATCAGGTGATAGAATGAGAAGAGAATTAAACATGAATAATAATATTTTTTCAAATCTTCCAGAACCAAAAGATAAAAATGATGCAGTTAGTAAAAAATTTGTAGAAGATCAAGTTAAAAGATTAAATGATGAAACCAAAGAATTAAAAGAAGGAATTAAAAAATTCAAAGAAACAATACAAAATATTACTCGATTGGTTACAAACTTGACAAAAATAAATATTGATTTGATTAATCTTAAAAAATTAGTGGATAGTAAAAAAGAAAAAACAAAGAATTTTACTTGTTATTTAAAAATGGAAATGAGAGTAAAACATAATGGACATTTTTTAATTAAAGATTATGTAAAAATTCATGGAGATAATTGGCTACATTTCATTTGTCCAGAAAATAAACTTCCTTTCATTATGATTTTTACTAGTAAAATTAGTATTGGAAAACAAGAAATAAACATCAAAAACAAAATAATAATGGTTGTTTTACCATGTAAATACGGTGGGTAATATTTTCCTGCAAAAAGACAATTTGTTATTGTAATTAATGGTTACTGGACGAAAAGTGATTCCTATAACTGTTTAATGTTTTTACATCTAATTCTTTCAGATGTGTATTCTTTACAAATATATTTTTTACTATGAAATTTATTAATATTTTTAATCTCTTGGCATTTTTTACATGTTCTATTTATTTTTTCTTTCCGAGGTTTATTTTTTTTATCATTTTTATCATTTGAATGTTTTAATTTTAAATGTCTTGTCATGTTTGATTTGGAATTTTTTTCATTACAAATAATTTTAATTTTGTAACATTCCTTGCATGTATATTCTGTTTTTTAAAACTCGATTAGATTTTTTATCATTGAACATTTTTTACATTTTCTTGTTTTAAAGTCTATAGAATCCGTATCCGAGTTGTCATCTGAAAAATAATTCATTTTTTAATATATATTTTTTTTATTGCAATTTTAATCGATTTCAATAGATGTCGTCAAATTTCATCATTTTTTCTTGTTCTAAGTTATTTCAAGTCATTTCAAGTTATTTCAAGTCACTTCAAGTGACTGACGAAAACTGACAAAATAAAAATAAAAAAATTTAAAATTTAAAATATTTAAAATGGAGTCAAGGGAAATTAAGAAATCGGAATCAATGGATAATTTTCTTGCAAAAATGGATAAAATAAGTGGAGTTGATACTGATAAATTAAATTTATTTTTATTAAAAGATAAAGTTGTTCAGTTTACAAAACTAAAAAGTGAAAATCCTCATCTTACACAACCAAAAATATGTAAAATAATAGGAACTTCAGTTTCAACAATGGAAAGAATTAGAATTGATTTAAAAATTCCATCACCTTATAGACATCGAGTTCCTATAAAAAGAAAAAGAAGAAGAAGAATTCCTCATCCAGTTTGGAAAGAAAAAACTAATGAACCTATGGTTGGAGGCCTCCGGCCGACCAATGGAACACAAGCTCAAAATGAAAAAACTAATAAATCAAAAAGTAATGAAACTAAAATTGGAGAACCTAAAACTAATGAAAAACTTAATGAAAAAATTAAAGAAAAAATTAATAAAAAACTTGAAGAAAAAATATCTCAGGAACCCAAAATTTATAGATGTAAATCTTCTAAAGAAAAATTTCAATCATTTAGAAATTTTAAAAATCATCAATTAAATAAATGAAGATGATGATATTCAAGCAGCAGGATAAGAAATCGAACCTGATAATTTAGAATCTCAAAGATTAAAATTGAGAAATGAAATAACAGATGATCATTTAAAAAATTAATGACTAAACTTACATTTTTAAAATTCTAAAATTCTAAAATTCTAAATTTTTATAATTAAAATGGATAAACAATTAGTTGAAATGGTTTGGGAAAATAAAGATATCGTAAATGAATCAAGAGAACATCTTGTAGATTTAAGACTACAAACAATAGCAACACAAGCTAAAATGGGTGAAAGATGTGTTGCTCAACAACCAGCATATGATTTTTTAATAACCAGTATGTATGACAATCAAATTGAACTGATTGAAAAGAATACTTTTTTAGAAAATGAAAATGAAAATCTAAAAACTCATTTTAATGTTGATGAGAATTTCCTCAACTCTAATAAATTTAAAACTAATGTGGTTGAGAATCATTCCGCATCACACAATAAATTTAGAGCAATGTTAGCACTAACATTGCAACAAGGAAAAAAAATAATAAAAGACAACAAATAATTTTTAATCTTGTTATTATTTTTCTTAGATTAATTACTTCTTTAATTAAATCTGAAATAACGATGTCTATATCATTTGCAAAAGTTTTGTTAACCTCCATTTATATTCCCTAAATATGATTAAACTACGTCGCTGACGCTTCAGAGGTCGAACCGCGGTCTCCAATTTTATAATATCCGAATGGCCAAGTTGTAATTCAATCATCAAAAATCCATCTTTTGTCATCATAATTATTCAAGGATATTCTATTTTGTTCAACTAAATAAATTTCATGTTTTATACTTCTAATAGCATGAACAATTTCAAATCTTGTCTTGTCTTTTTCTAAACAATCTTTATACATTTCATGTGTCATTAATTTAGTCATGCATTTTTGAATTCCTTTATTTTTTATATTATCATCACATTGTTTTTGAGTGAATAAAGAATATTGTTTTGCACGAAAAAATATTGCTTCATTTATTATATTATTAGGTCTTTCATCTTTATAAGAAAATAATTTTCCAGAATCATTAAAATTTTGACTTAGTATAGGATCACCTTTTATTTCTTGATCAACATCATGAGATTGAAATTCTAAAAAGAAATAATCTGTATCCTTTTGATGTAAAGAAATTCTATCACGGAAACCTCCGGTTGGCAACTCCTTACAAAAATATGGTTGTAATACATCATAATAAGCTTCTTACATTTGAAGTTTTGATAATTCTAGAATACTAAAACCCAAATATATTGGTTTGTTGTATACATTTTCATAATTTCCAATTTAAACAGCTGTAAGATTTTCTGAAAAAATTTGTTCACCTTTAAATGTTGGTTTTGAAATTGATTTTAAATATGAATCAAGATCATGTTTTGTAAATAACCTAATTGTTCTATACTTGTCTTGATTTTTCATTGTTTTAACAAAACATGCATTGTTTAAAAGTTTAAATATTGTATCAAGAAAAGATTGTTTATTCTGTTTTGCAATATTTCTGTTTGTAATATTTCCTTTAATGTAAGGTTACATCCAAGGTTTTTGTTTGAAAGAAATTATACTATAAACTCGTTTTAATTTCATTCCATGACGAAGATAAAATTGTAACATTCTATAATGAACAAGATAATATTTTTTATCATGTTGATCACATATTAGTTTTCACTTGAATCATCTTGTTGTGGATTTCTTGTTTTTTGCCATGGTGATAATTCTTCATATTTTACTATTCTTTTGTGTGGTGAAAATGGAAAATGTTTTGTCTTGTCATGAATTTCTTTTGGATATTTTAAATCAACTTCTAAAAAATATCCAATATTTGAATCTTTTGGAGTTGACAATATTTCACTTATAATTTCATCAGTAACATCTAACCATTTAAAATTTTTAAATGGTAAATATTGTGTCATGATTCCAGAATAAAAAGCTGTTGCATCAAAATATTTTATTTGAGTTGGATTGTTTAATTTTTCAGGAACATCTGATAATTCATTATTTGAAATTTGTATAAATGGTTTATTACAATCAGGATCTCGAGAATTAAAAAATTGTTGAATATTATTAGTTTTTATTTTTCTCGATCCCATGTTTGAAGAAATACCACCTCGGATGTTTTTCTTTATTAATAGAAACATGTCAATGTCGGTTAATAATTCTAATTTTTCTTTGGTTTGATGTAATAAAATATTCCAAGCCATTAAAGGAAGAGATACAAAACTAGAAGGTTCCAAAATTAATATTTCTCGGAATTTTTCAAAACAATCTGCTAAAATGTATACATCTAATTTGAGATATAAATCTGTATAATCACCCAAATTTTTACAATTAAAAATCTTCCACATTATTTTTGCTCGATTATATTTTTCATCAGTAATGTTTGATTGATTTTAAATTGAATGAAATTTTTTAATTGAAGAAAGTTCAATTTCTTTATATTTTTACAAATAAATCAACATAATCATATGGATAAATTCCTTTTTGTCTACATGTAAAATATAGTTCTAGTTCTATTTTGTTTGAAATTAAAAACTTGTTTGTTATTTTAAAATCATCTGGTGCTTAAGATTTTCCAACTTGATCAAGACTCATTCCAAAAAATCTTAGAGAATCTATAAATCTAAAACATCCATAATTTAAGCTTATATAATTTTCATTTGTTTTTTCAATTATTTCAAATTTATTCTTTGCTTTTTCAGCCAATGATTTTATAAACATGTGGATATCATAACCACTAAGATTATGAAATACAACTGGAATTTTTAATGGTTTTTTACAATTAAGATTGCAAGATTTATGAGTTACACCACGATAATTATTAAACTTGATGAAATGATCATGATTTCGAATTTTTAAAGACCTCCGGTCGTCTGATTCTTTTGAACTTTCATTACTTAAACTTTCATTTGAACTTTCATTTGTTTGTTCTCGAAACTTTTCTTTGCACATCCAACATTTATCAGCTTGTTGAAATTCTAATTCTTGTTCTTGTGACATGTCTAATTCAAATTCAGTATTTTTTAAAATTTGATGGAATTCGTGTTCAAGATTATTAATTGTTTTTCTAAAATTTTTTAAAACCTTTTCACCTCGATAATAATATTCTCGAGATTCAATTATTTCAGGATAATTACTTTTTACATAAAGTCTATAAGCTGATGGAATTTGGTGTGTAAGATTTATTGTATGTGAAAAATTTATCATGAAATTCTTTTTCTTGTTAACTTCAGTTTAAAATTCATTAAAAACATAATTGTAATTTTCATAATTTTCTTGTTTTAATTTTTCTTCAATTTGATCAACGACATTCATTGGATCATTTATTGATTCAAAATCTCAGTAAATAATTGCTAAAGGTTTTAACAATTTTGACCATTGATAAAAGAAGTTTTTATTATTTCTAAATTTTGGCATTTTAATCTTTGCTGGTTTGTTTTGAATACAAAGTCTTGAATGTTTAATTTCCATGGCTGGAGTTGTTCTAATATTAAAATATCTTTCACAAACATGAATAGTTTTATTATGAGATTTTGAAAGTTGAGTTTTTATAAATTCTTGGAATTTTTTATCCAAACATAATGATAAATGTCTTGTTTTTGTAAATGTTTTCCTTAAAGTAATTAAAGACTAATAACCTCGGGATTGTTTCGTTCAGAAATATACAAGAGCTAAATATTTCTAGAATTAGGATTTGGTTGATGATAAATATTTATTCTCAAATTATTTATTTTTTTAAATTTACAACATTTTGATCTAGAAAATAATCTGTAATTTCAAGACAATCATCAGGAATCTCACTAATATTCCAAAAGTATTCATCTTCAAATTTTCTATATTTTGATACTAATTCAGCATGAGTTTTTTTCGGATGCTTAGCTGAAAGAATTGCCCATTGAAAACCTTTATTGTCACTGTTTTCAACATTTATAATATATTTACTTTTGAGAATATCAGGTGTTGGAATATAAACTTTTGGTTGAAATGGAATTGTTTTCCAAAAATGAATTTCAATAAAATCAAAAGAAAATAAATTCATGTCACTTTCAGAAATATAATTTGATTTTATTACAACTTCTTTTACTAAGCTTTTGTAAATTTTATTAATTGTATCATCTCGAGGTTGATTAAATAAATGGAAAAATGGTGACATTGCTGCAATGGTTAAAAGATTATCATGAATTTGAAGTCTATTATATGAAATATGTAAATCTACACGAAATATTACATGTTTAAATTTTTTCATTGCATTAATTATTTTTTGAATAATTTTATCCTTGTTGAATAAAATATATTCTTTAACTCCACCTTCTGAATCTTGTGGTGTTCCAATTTTGACAGTTGAACGAACCGCAGATAACCCATATTTTTTTATTTCAGTTTTGAATAATTCTTGATGTTTTTGTTCTTGATCTTCAAATTCTTTGTTTTTGATAAATTTTTTCTCTTTCTCTTCGTCCTAAACCTTTACATGATCTAAAATTAGATTCATAACCAGAATTTAAAAATGTTCCACCACATTTGTGACATTTTTTAGAATTTGAACAATTTAAACCATTTACTTTTATTAAATGTTGTCGACTTTTATTATGAGATTTAAGACCGTGAATATTTTTGAATGTTTTGTTACATTTATAACATCTTATTTCATCATTAGATTCGCTTGAAGAAGATTCACTTGAAGAAGATTCACTTAAAGAATACACCATTTTTTCAGGGTACTCTTAATTTTTAAAACAAAAATTTTTTATAATCATATTTTCCAATTTTATAATTTCAAATTTGTAATTCAAAACCCGGCAACTTGTGATTTCCGTATCCGAACAACTCGAGAATTCTAAATTAAGAATTCCATAATTGAAAAATTGGGAAATCATTCATTACCGAATTTAAACACATAAAAATTTAATCGATTAAACCAAGTAGTGTCAGTTTAGCGAGAACCAATAGTCACTCCGAGAATAGTCATTTGTTGTTTCAACAATTGACAATTTCTCAATTAACAATTTCTCAATTGACAATTGAGAAATTAAAAAGTTGTCAGTTATTTATTACTACGATTTCAGGGTGGTACAAGTGCCCATCTGCTTTTTTTATTTGGCAAGTTAAAAAATTTACAATTACTCACCAGGGGGGTTCAAGTGGTTCTCCCTAAAACGACATTACTGATATTAGGTCAATTTTTCACCAAAATGCATGAAGATATTCAACTTGATGAATACCATATATATGTATGTCAAATGTGATTTAAATATTATGCCTAATGACGAGAGGATAGACCTAATCAATTGCATGATTACTGTGTTTATTCAAGGATATGCTGTAGGCAGAGACCGAATCAAACCTATTTGGAAGATTATAAAAGCAGAAGAAACATATGATAATGATTTTTAGATAAATTATTAAGTTTTGATCTATTATTTGTTTGCTTTTGTATATGAAGATAAAAGATTTCGAAAATAATAATAATATTACAAACAGAAAATTTAAAATATCATGTATATGTATTATTTTCCTTACATATAATTTAATATAAATTTGCATTGACCAATATAGATTTTTTCTAAGTATTTAAAGTGTTAGAAAATTTTAAAACTTTTGTGCTATTTGATTTGGGGAAAAAGTTTTAGAGATTTTTGATTTGTGATATTATTCACATGGAAAAGTTATATATGAAAATATTCTAATATACATATCTAAAGTTTATTTAATGATAAAGTATAATCCTCAATTAATAATATATTAGTTATTTTAAAGTATAGGATATTTTTCCAATAGGAAAGTTGAAGCATGATAATATCCCAATGTATAAATCTAAAGTTTATTTGTTCAAAAATTTTAATCCTTAAGTTACAATCATTAAAATTAAACATATTTCATGGCTGTGTATAATTCATATTGTATATAAAAATTTTCTAAGTGTCATTGCTGTCATACAGAAATTTATATTGTTAATATATAAATCGATTAAATGTATAATTTATTAAAATGTCTTCAAATAATAATGCTGATGCATAGTATATAAAAAAATTTTCTAATAATTTCAATTTTCCAAAAAATTTAAGTTTTGGGATATTTTTCCTATGGGAAAGTTATTTTAGATAATATCCTTGTATATCCTCAATGTTTAGTTGTTGATAAAAGAATCCCATGAATATTGACATTAACTTGTATCAAATTCCTACATATATCGATAATCCTGATAAAAATACATGTAACATTAATAATATTATGAAATTTTTCATGTATAAAATATTTGTATAAATAGTTTTATGTACTTTTATATGTATGTATTATTATTTTCAACATATAAACTATTTGATAAATTTTCTAAGTATTTAACTTATAAAAAAATTAATTTTTGGGAAATTTTTCAATTGATTTTGAGATTTGGGCGACCTTCTCACAGGATATCTTCATTTTTATTTATATGGCATTCAGTCTTTGAATTATTAAATACCCTTTAAAGTCATTAAGCTATTGAAACTATGTCACAAGTAATGATTTGCATGATCCAGATATAATGTGATATAATGATCCAGATGAATTGTGTATGAACTGATCAGAATTTATGTTCAATTATCAATTTAGTACCAAACATTAACAGTGAATGATAGCCACATTGTAAAACGACCAAATACACCAAAGATTGAAGGAAGTGTGAAAATTCATCCTCACTGCTCTTAGGTCCATTTCTCAATATGGAAACCGTAATGACGAGGTAACAGATTATACAAGCATCTCATAAATATTATAATCCTACAGCCAGTTTAACGAATTCAAACAAAATATCAACCATTCACATCACAAGACGATTCCACTAGATAAATTGGAGTCATGAAACAATGCCAATCTAACACAATCAACCGGTATAATTAGAGTGGCCTTCTGAGTACCAAGGCACTTTATGGACACATTCACCAAAGGTGAAATGAATTACATCATCATCGGACAAGTTTGCATTGATCAGTAAAATTGAAAGAGCCTGGGCCGCATTTCAGTAGTCGTGTCTCGAATTCCTCCAGGGAAATGTGGGACAGATGATTTGTCAACGGCCATGGAACTGTTTTTTCATTGATTTTCAAACGGACTTGGTACCCACTCGAACCACCTATAATCATTTATTATTAAAGTTATATTCAACAGCAAATAATTTTATATGTGCGTCTGAACACAATCGAACTGGAAGTTTTGATTTATTAATGACCACATTGCGTACCTTTCGTACCTTTCTGTATATGTCCGACACTCGCCGTGTTAACTGAAGCATCATCAGCCATACTTGTTTCTCGATATATATATATATATATATATACACAAATTTACACTATCCTAAATATCACACATCATCAAGATATTTGTTTGTGTTTTAACTCAAATTAAAAAAAATTTTGAGAAGTTTTGGAGATGTCAGCGTGTTAAGAATACCAAAAATGAAATTAACAAAATCTTATAAATTTTGAATAATTAAGCCCTATAACTAACGGAGAAATAGTTTGATGATGTCCTTTAGGAGAGGCGTCGCTGCCTTATTTAATTATTTTGTTGAGATTAAAACGTAGAAAACCTAATAAAAAAGAGTGACTAAAAAGAGTAATTAAAAGTGCAAGTTTTGTTGAGATTAAAAAGTAGAAAACTAATAAAAAAAAGTGAAACCATTTGTGACCATTTAACCATTAGTCAAAGACAGAATGTCCGGAAGTAGGTAGATATGAGCCCCCTGTGCCACCCTTAGTTACCACGCACTTGTTAAAAACCAACTCCCTAATAAAAACTCAACGGAGATTATCAATTTTTAACGATTTTTAACTTTTAACTTAAAAGTGCAATTATTGATTTTTAAGTGCAAATTTTGTTGCAAAAAGTAGAAAACTAATAAAAAAGAGTGACTAAAAAGGGAAATTAAAAGTGCAAGTTTTGTTGAGATTAAAAAATAGAAAAACTAATAAAAAGAGTGACACCATTTGTAACCTGTACAGATACTTTACAAAACAGTCCTTAAAATTGTGCAGATCAAATTTGAAAATTTTTTGAAAAATTGATAAATTTAGTGTGTCGGGTCATATTTGACTATTATTTGAAGCGAAGATCACAAGGAGCAAGAGTCAGGAATTATTAAACATCCTAATATCACCTCCAACTTACTTTATGGTTTTACTTAACATAATCTCGACTTACCATTTGATAAATGTGGACAATAAAAGACATGGATCCCGAAATTGGCGGCGAAAGGCACAATATTGGCAGTTCTAAATAAGGCAAAACGGTATTTTTGTTTGTCGACCAACTCCAAACGATTTTTGAATGATTCAGAAGTCATGGGAATTGTCTGATTAAACAACCCAAGTAAAGCCACAAGTGGCAAGATGGTTTCTGCATGAGAGAACCAAAATATACCTTTTGGGAATCGGATGTCCGTAGAACTTGATTTATGCGCTTGAACAGCTTCCATGATTTGCTGATTAATACGAGACATCAATTTACAACTCATCATGCTTGTTATAGAATGTCCATATGATTTCGTCCAATAATGCTAGGTAACTTACGCAATTATCCAGACAGTTTTATGGTGAACACATCAAACCTTTAAATCAAATAAATATTCTAATACGGGAAAATCCCTTTCATCGAACAGAGAACAGTGAGGGGAAGTCTGTATTGAATGATAATCATGTTCACAACGAACCAGTCCATTATTTACAGGACATTGGAAAGGTTTCATGTAACTGGAAGAGTTGGTAGCGATCTCGAATCCACACAAAGAATACATGACCACCAAATCCTCTAAATTTGGACAGAAAAAACATGAGTCATTTATTTCCAAGCCAAAAAACTTAACTTTAAAAGAAAAACACGAGTTACTAATTATGATAAAAAAGCAACAAAATAATATATAAATAATGTACTAATATTTTTAGTGTAGAAAAAGTCAAATATAATTAATATTTTGAATATACGATACATTAAGTGATATCCAGTACATTTCCCAATAGTATACTAGTTTCGAGCTAATGGTTCTCATAAGTACTATGCCTGGTGGCACTCAGATTTCTCTGAGCGCCAGGTAAGTGTAAAAGCAGTGCCAAATTAACCCTGTTATACACTTATCCTGATGCACTGGATATCAAATAAGTTTGGTTTTAAGGCAAGAGAATAAGAAGAATCTTTATCTTGAACCTCTTTCACTTGAAACCTTGGTAGATACCATCATACTTCTGTGGACTACAAGTTCAAAACAGAAACTGGTAACAAGCTATCAGACTACCAAAACTACTTGAAAAACTTAGTTTCATTGATCACTATGTCTGATTATATTCAAAGAATATACCAGTACATTTCCCAATTGTATACTAGTTAATATTTTGAATGAAAGGAGTATTATAATAAACTATTACATGTAAGGAAAAGAAAATAAAAAGGAAAAGAATAAAAACAAAATGATAATATTATTGGGTTATCCTTGTTTTTTTGAATTTTCAACTCTTAGGATTTTCGTTGTATATAGCATTAATAGACTGCACTAATCAAACATATATATTGTTAGATGTTGTGAAAACATCTTCGTTCAAGTCAAAATTATATCTTTCATATTTCCGAGTATTTAAACAAAATTAACAACGGCATTTATTTTTATTTTATAATTTAAATTCATTCAAAATAATAATTTAAATAATTTAAAATATAAATTTATAATAACGCTCTTATTTTTATTTAATAATTAATATATAATTTAATAATTTAAACATTTTAAAACCTAATTTTATGTCCGTTGATAATTATGCCAAAGTATCCTCACATATATAAATAAATAAATTCCATCGGTCTCACTGTCATCAGCATGTAGCGTAGAAAACGTTATAGATATTATTGTTGGCGAATAGGGTGGATTTTTATTTATTTTTTCTAGGGTATTTGTGCATCTACCTCCTAAACGCCATCAAGATTATTATTCTATCCCTCCTATGTACCCATGGTGATTGCCATGTTGGTAATGTACATAAGGGTTGAAAATTCATGAGCAGGTGAGTACCATTTCTAGAACTACTCCTCATGATATTTTCACTTTCGGGTTCTGGACTGCCGATGGAAGGTCTTACGTCTTTCTTTTTCTATATCCTGGTCTTTACTCGTCTATTCCTACAATTTCTATACATATTTATCATCTTTACCCATTATTTATAAATGTATCCTTCAGAAATTTGGGCAGCATTCCTCCCTTATTTTTTGGTAAATTTCCTGTTTCATTTGTTTAATCCCGGTATCGACTACATTTGTCCTTAACTCCCGGTACATTTCCCATGACTTTAAGTAATTACAACCCTCTGCAGTCACTTCAATAAACATTTCTCTCTTCTGTCAGATTATATCATTCAACTATTGGAAAAATACTTTCAACTTTACATTCCTAAACTATCCTATCCTTTCCTACCTGATTTTTCATTAATTTTCCGTAAATATTTTAAATTTCCCCTACAAAACTTTATTCCCGTTTAACTAAAGTCGCACTTCCCAAATTTTATTTTTTACTCGCTCCGGCCACTTTTCAGCAGCCGCCTCGAGTTATTCAACGGCGCCCTGCGTAGCGGTCCTGTGCATATTGCCAGACCCGACTGCGGACTGCCGAGGGGTTCACGAGGCATGACCCACGAGCTCAACTAAGGGTTTTTACCCACTAGCCGGCACGAGATCCGTCCCATGAACCGTCTATTGAAATACTTATTATAAATAAGATTTTAGGGGGATTTGTCAGTGGCATCAAAAGATTGCACGACCATCCAGAATAAAATCAAAGTAACAAGACTTCGAAATATATATTTATACAAAACAATACTTACAACCAGATTGGAAAAATTGGCATACAAAATTTTGTCTAAGAATGATTCACTGCTAGTCTAAAAATTTCTAAAAATTTTCTAAAAATTTTCTAAAAATTTTCTGCCGGACTAAAATTTTCTAAGTCTGTTAAAATTCGGTCTGAAATTATGAAAATGACTGCCGTATATATCACTTAAACATCTTTTACAATTTAATTAAAATCTAACTAATGCATCATATTTCATATTAGTATTTTCGAAAAAAATATTTAAATTTTTTAAAATTATATTTAATTTACAAACAAAATAATTTAAATTTTTACAATCAATTTATAAATTACAAATCCATTAAAATGATTAGCGACTAAATGTTTTTTGAAATGTTTTTTGAAATAAAATATGGAATTTATTATTAATTAGTTTTGATGTATGTATTAAATTTAAGAAACCAAAATGTTATAATGATTATAATCAATATTAATTAGATTTATTATCAATAATAATTATTAAAAGAACCTTTTTTGGTTTTCACCTACGATTGCTTTTCATTTTAAGAATTTTTTATTATTCAGGGACCCTAAGCACTTACCAAAGGATGGTGACGGAACACACAACCAAATCTAGATAAGTGCCAGCCGTGCAAAATGAATATTTAGTACAATATTGTATACATCACACTTCAACCCTTAATCATAAGTTAAATTAAATAAGTGTTGGGGTTAGGTTGTTTTCAAAAAATTATAATAAATAAAAATTTGGAAAAATAAAAAAATTAATCAAAAATAATCAAAAAATTAAAATCAAATTTTCCGGGGGAAATGGGTATGTGCCGATGCCAATTGACGAGACGAGTACGAAAATAATAATATAAAATTAATATGGGACCTCTAAAAGAATAATTAAGAAAATACCAATTAATTAAAATAAAGAAAACAAATAAATTAAATTAGGGAGAAATTCCCCAATTTTGATAAATGTAATTACGTAGGGAACTAATTATTCTTTAACACGTTGACTGCCATATGCCCCGCCAGCAGTACACAGTACATTTTTATACATATGCCACGTGTAGCCCCGGCGGTAAGATAACAAATAACCTGTGTACAGCCGGCGCACATGCGGCACATAATGAAAACGGTATTTACTAGGTGCCGCGTGTACCGCCGGCTGCCACAGTCTATAATGTACTACGGCACCGTAGGAATGTAGTATTTATATATATGGTGGCAGTCAGCGTGTTAATATGATTTATTCCAGAGGTTTCTCTCGGGGAAGAGCCAAAAGATAAAAGTAAATTGTTCAATTAGTTTCTCGGGAGTCTAATTTAAATTTACGCCAATCATATTAGTTACTGATTAGAGATTCCCTATATAAGGGAACCTCAAATCAACAACAGCGACACAAATATTTCAGAAAAAATTGCGAGCAAAAGAAAAGGTAAAAAGACTTATTGGGAAAAAGAACGAGTTCGTGAGATTGAAAAAGAAAACTAGTCATACTTGTCAAGGATATTTTTGTAGATAATTGAAAAGGCGGCCTCTCGTGGGGATTCCTGGTAATATTGTAAAAGTAACATTTGAATCGTTGTGAAATTGTTGGTATCGAATAAAAGTTTTCCTGTGTTGAGTTATTTCAGTATAATTTAACGAGAACGTGGACTAAGAGCAATCTGTTGCTACCGAACCAAATAAAGTTATAACTGAACATAAGTAACCCTAGAGCTATACAACATAGGCCGCGGTCTTGTCAATGCAGCCAATTACATTAAAGAAATACATATTTATTACCGTTGCTCATATACCTGGGTTTCAATGGCGCTTTCTTTTAATTATTCGTTGCCATGTTTATTTTATAATAAAGCGAAATAAAATCAATGAAATAAGCAAAAATATAAAGCAAAAAGCACCAAAATATACCCGCCGTCAAAGGGTTGTCATTCAATTGTATATATCTGTTGACTTTCTTGACCAGAGATCTCATTTCCCGGCCTTTCATAAATTTGTTGTATTCTCGTTTCATATCCTTGTTCTTTTCAACCTTTATTTTGTAGTATGGACATCCGTCAAAAAACCGCAAATGCTCATCATCTATTGTGATCATCTTGTCGATATCATTAGCGCTCTTGGACGTGTTGAGAAACTAAATAAGTTGTGTGAATAAATAACAGAATTTCGGCATTAATTCAAAGGAAGCCACCAAGGAAAATTGAGATATTTTACCGTAACAGAAAATATCCTTTATCTTCATTTCTTGCCGGATTAATAGTGGGCCTTTTGATCGATAGTTAAAGATAAAAGATCAATAGGGAAAGGATAAAAGATTTAAGAGTAAATGTCATTTGGTTATCCCATTGCATCAAGTGATAATTGATTATATCTCAAATGTTACTTTGAGCCGGCGGTTTCCTTGCATTGTGTTGGTGATATTTATTACATGATTTTGCCCCTCCCCTCCTCAATTGTATCAATAATAATAATAATAATAATAATAATAATAATAATAATAATAATAATAATAATAATAATAATAATAATTCATACGACAAATGTAATAATTTATAATTGTCAGGAGAAATATAATAAAATAAGCTCATTTTCTCTGTTTGTATCGAGGCTGAGAGATCTCCTTCAGTCCCAAAAACCAACCTAAAAGCTACGGCCACCAATTACCCAGTGCTTTCATTGAGACAAAAACCTCATGTACAAAAAGCCTGACCAAATCGGTCTATAAGAAATACTGAGAGTGAAAATACCAGATCCACACTTTCAGATACAATTAGCATATAGGAAATTTGAGCGCACAAAAATTGGTTCATTTGAGCCATGTTCTAAGATTCCTATCTCCGGAATGGAAAGGGAATCAGTAGATATTCTTGCACAGAGAGCCATTGGCTAAAGCGCTGAAAGGACAAAACCATGCAATATCAACAAGAAAATTAAAAAAGCGAGAAGCGAAAACATATTATAAAGAGAGATAAAGTTGCAATCATAAGGAATCATATATATCAAGCGGACAAAAAAGTATCAAGAAAAGAACTACGCTGTCTAATAATAAGAAATTTCCCTCCAAGAATGGCATAGAAAGGGATTCGGAAAGAGAAAATTTACTTTTTCGCAACTCGCTCAATTTGATTTAAAATGCCTTGATATCGGTGTAGAGACATTAGGAATTTCCAATGTAGACTATGTTCCTCCATTGGTACACTTTTACGGGGGCATAAATAGTTGATGGCAACTATATGCATCATGCTAGTTCAACGGTTGATAAAGACTTCTCCGGAAATTGCTGATATCTATATATACATATGGATTTGTGAGGCCCCATTTAAGGATGAGGGGTCACTGGCACATGGACATTTGGTCTGATATATATGCATGGGGATTTGTGATGAAATTCCAAGCACAGATGAATGATATTGGGTCAGTATGATGTAATAATTGCTAATCACATTAGCAGCTCATTCACAACTGTACGTGATCCTGCACTCGTAATATTGATAATAAATATTATTAATAATGATAATAAATATAATTAATATTGATAAATTAGTATAATTAATATTGATAATAAATATAATTAATAATGATAATTAATATAATTAATAATCATTATATTAATTAATGATGACATCATAATGATAATGGCAAATTAAGTGCCAACCATCCTTAGGAAAACATTTCCACTATTCCTGCTGCGACTGACCGAAGTTGAGAAAACCTGAATATTGCCTTGCAATTGGTGCTGGGAGAGAGTATTGAACAACAATTCCCTGAACCGGCGGCCGAGGCCCATCATTTCCTGAATTCCAACTGCTGTCAGTTGTTTATCTTTATTTCTGACAAAGGGCATTTTCCAGCTAAGCAAATCATTCGGCAAGTTGCTCCTCTTCTTGCTGTAATTTGTTAATCAATTAATTATGCCAATCAAATACCACCTGTTGTTCAACTTGTGAAACAAGTCCTCCATATTAGAGATATCCTTGGAGGACGGGAACCTTGTACCGTGCCGGAATACTACATTAGTGTGGATTAATTTGCATTGTCCAAGAGGATCGGAACTTTGCCAGTATTCAGTAAGGTTAGAATTCCGATAGGCAGTTTTCGAATTGAAATGGCTGAGATAAGACAACCGATATTTGTATTGGTGAACGCATAGCCCGAATATCAAGCAGCTAACAAACCATACCAGATTGGTAACCATTTTAATTTCTAATAGTTTCTATTGATAAAATTATTTTAGCAAAATTCTTTCTACAATTTAAGTAAAATGAACATTTGAATAAAATCTAAGGTCAACTAATCACAAATTATTATTTAAACATAATCAAATTTATAAAAGTTCTACAAAAATGTTACGTTTATATCTTTAACAGATAATAATTCAAAACATAAGTAAACATTTTCCACCATAAATTTAAAGTTTTGAAATTTTCTATTTTCAACTATAAATAATATTAGGTTAACATACTTTTTAAGGATATATTTTAATTTTATGAATTTATAATTTTTAATGATTTTGATAATATCACAAAATAGCAACATATTACGTTGCGGTATTTTAAAAGTTAAAAACTATATTTAATAATGTAATTTCGTCATTTAAATGACTTTTTAAATTTCTTATGAAACAACAAGATGTTGGGCCAGAACACAAATAGCCTTATAAGTTGTTTAAAAGCATCAGTAATACAGCACAAAAACCCAGCACCAAGATAACTTAAAATACAATAACAACACCAACTAAACACTTTAAAAGTCTGAGAGAATATAAATAAATATAAAATCAAAAACATAAAAGTAAAATAAAATAAATACAAAATGCATCAAGAACCGCACGAAATCTACATAAAAAATAACATAATAACAAGAAAGTTTGACCGTAAAACGACCATTTATATAGAAGTAAAAATTAATGAATTAGTGGGCTTCTGGGTGTTGATATTTTGAAACTATATGGTTGTTACCCAGACAACACAATACAAATATTTTTCGCTTACCACTCGGCACCCGTTGCTGAGCAACGTTGGAACTGTGTTCGAGTGGGTAGATAGTCCGCAAAAGTGAGCGCTATAGCTAATGCTATAATTGACCGAACGATCTATGGGGTCCAACGAGCTGCCGATAGAAGGCCTGTGCTCGATTTCAATTTTTAGGTCCCATTAGTCTCCTAGCTCCTTCAAATGTTAACCTATATTCTCATGTTATTCGTTGTTTTGTCCCATCTCATAGACCTTCTTATCGTCGTCCGTGTTGATGATTATTCTATGGCTCGTACACCCTTTGTTATGTTAAATATTCACACACTAGCTCTCTTACCCTTATCCCTATTAAATTTACAATGTTCTCTATTACTAATACTAGTATTGTCAGTGTTACTATTATATGTATTACCTTTATTAATTGTTACTACTATTACATTTATTATTATTCTTATTACTATAATTACCCTTATATTTATCATTATTACTACTATCATTATTATTACTATTATTATTATTATAATTACTATTATTTATTATTATAATTACCATTATCTTTACTATTATCATTATAATTATCAAGTTTTTAGTAGGGATCCTTCCTTATTCCTCAGCTTTATAAAATATTTTTCTTATATAAAGATTTAGCCGTAATCGATCTGTATTTTTACGGTTTTCGATAAAGTATTTTTGTTAATTCGAAAAACTTTAGCAGCATCCCACCCTTATTTTACGGTTTTATCCTTATTCTATAGTTTTCGATAAAGTATTTTCATTGACTCGGAAAATTTAAGCAGCGTTCCGCCCTTATCCTACAGTTTATAAAAACATTATACTAACAATTGAACAACATTCCACTTTTACTTTACTATTTTCGATAAGTATTTTAGTTGATTTGGAAAAAATGGGCAGCGTTCCGCCCTTATTTTACAGTCTTATCCAGATATTCTCTCAATCATTGAGCCGTATTCTACTTTTACTTTGCTATTTTTGATAAGTATTTTAGTTGATTCGGAAAAGTTGGGCAGCGTTCCGCCCTTATTTTACAGTTTTATAAAAGTTTCAATTATTTCCGAAAATTTGCGCAGCGTTCTGCCCATATTTAGCGTTTCAATTCAACATATTTTATTTACTTCTTTAAAACATTATTTTTCATGATTTTAGTCGTTCGGATTAATCTTTTTCCGATGGCTATTCATTTTAACTGTTGCAACGATTTCGCTATTTTCCCCGCTACCCTTTCCCTCTCTTTGTCCTTATGATCTATTTATGTTCATATTATATTTAATGAGTGCCCACTGAACTACTCGGTGTTAGATATTTTGAGCCGATTATTGCAAAAAAATTTAATGTCAATTTTTCAGGAAACGGATGATGAAGGAGCAGCCAAAAGACTACCCCCTTACCTTCCAATTTCCCCTATATGGATAATATTGACGTTCCAGCTCCTGCGTTCTCACGCCGGAGCCTTCACGGGCACGAACTATTGGCGATTATACACGCACTTACACAGTTCGCTAGTTTTGTGTAATTTTGCTTTCTTGTTATATGTTTTGGCTGTGGGCCGAAAAAGAAATAATAAAAGTTACCGTACCAATCGGGTAAAAGTCTCAAATGCATCAAACCGTTTATTTGTATAAAAGGGCATCACAGCATCATAATTTATTGTCCATAAATAACATTTTCGATCCGCATTATCATAATAAATAAACATTGTCCATCCATGGTTCATAACATTTCCAATAGTATTAGGTTATCGATCATTAAATTCATAATCATCAATGCGTTTAAAATTAATTGTAACGCACACTATCTACAGTAAACTTGTTCAACACAAGTCTCGAAGTGAGACTGGAGGTCAATATTTCAATTTAAGCCGGAAACAATACTGCAAAGTAGAATTGAATTATTTGTGTAAACACATCAGTATATATACCTATAATTTTCCCTTAACTTTGCGTGTTATTTTTATTGCGATTAAACAAATTTGACCTTGAAATTATTTGTGTTATTTAAATTAAATTTTTTATTAATTTCTTAGTTTAAATTGGTAATTTATTTTTAACATTTTTAATTAAATTTATTCAGCCAAAAATATTTTATTTTTATTCATTTAATTCATTAATTTTTTCTTTTATATAAATGATCATTTTACGGTCAAATTTCCTTATTATTATGTTATATTTTATGTAAATTTCTTGCGGTTCTTGATGCATTTTGTATTTATTTTATTTTTTTTTTATGTTTTAGATTTATATTTATTTATTTCTCTCAGATTTTAAAATGTTTAGTTGGTGTTGTATATTGCATTTTAAGTTATCTTGGTGCTGGATTTTCGTGCTGTATTACTGATGCATTTAAACAATTCTCAAGGCTATTTGTGTTCTGGCCCAACAGAATTAAATGAATAAAAATAAAATATTTTTGGCTGAATAAATTTAATTAAAAAAGTTATAAATAAATTGCCAATTTAAATTAAGAAATTAATAAAAATTAAATTTAGATAACACCAATAATTTCAAGGTCAAATTTTGTTTAATCGCAATAAAAATAACACGCAAGGTTAAGGCCAAATTATAGGTATATATAGTGATGTGTTTTGACAAAATTTCAGTCTTATTTTTTAGAGTAAAAATTTCAGTCTAAATTGAGTTGGTGTGCATTGCAGCTGTTAGCCGTGCTTTCAGGCAATTAACACTAGTGGGTTTTTGCTTGGACACGATAGCTTTCAGTTGCTGTACACTGACAATTGGGAGCTATGAGAGTGGATGATTTGCGAATTTATTGACCCATTGATCAAATGCTCTATGATGAAGCAATGAAAGATGTTTATGCCCTCATTTATGAACAATGAATCATTCTGCAATATGTATATTTATGAACTTCGACAATTATATGAATAAACGGTTTTATGCATTCGAGACTTTCACCCGATTGGTACTGTAATATTTATTTATTTCTTTTTCGGCCCACAGCCAAAACATAAAGCAAGGAAGTAAAATTAAACATAAATATCGAACTGTGTAAGTGCGGTGTAAGACCGCCAACAGTCGTGCCCATGAAGGTTCTGGCGTGAGAAAGCAGGAACCCAAACGTCAAATTATTGAATTAAATATCGAAAGAGAGTAGCTTGAGAGTAGGTCTTTTGGCTCAACTTTCTTGCACTTAATTTCGATAAAATCGACATAAACCTTTTAACAACATTCGGGTCAAAATCACTAACACCGAGTAGTTCAGTAGGCACTCATTAAATATAACATGAACATACATAGACCTTAAGGACAAAAGAGGGAAAGGGTAGCGGAGAAAATAGCGAAATCGTTGCAACAGTTAAAATGAACAGCCATCGGAAAAAGAATAATCCAAACGACCAAAATCATGAAAAATAATGTTTTTAAATAATTTATAAGAATTAAATAAATTATGTTGAATTGAGACGGAAAATATGGGGAGAACGCTGCGCACATGTTCGGAAATAATTAAAATACTTATCATAAAAAAAACTGTAAAATAAGGGCAGAACGCTGCTTAAAATTTCTAAATTAATTAAAACACCTATCGAAAATTGTAAAGTAAAAGTGGAATGTTGTTCAATTGTTAGCATAATATTCTTATAAAACTGTAAAATAAGGGCAGGACGCTGCTCAAATTTTCCGAATCAACTAAAATAGTTATCAAAATAGCAAAGTAATAGTAAAATTCGGTAATTAATAAGATATCGGATAAGACCGTAAAATAAGGGCGGAACGCTGCTCAAATTTTCCGAATTAATTAAAATACTTCAGTGAATATTGTAAGGAAAGGGTGGAGCGTGGCTCAAATTGTTGGTATAATAATCCGATAATACCGAAAGATAAGGGTGGAAAGCTGCTAAAATTTTTCGAATTATTAAAAATACTTTACCGAAAACTGTAAAGATAAATAATTTTTATAAAGCTGAGAAATAAGGACGGATCCCTACAAAAACATAATAATAATAATAATAATAATAATAATAATAATAATAATAATAATAATAATAATAATAATAATAATAATAATAATAATAATAATAATAATAATAATAATAATAATAATAATAATAATAATAATAGTAATAATAATGTTGGTTGTATGGGAAAATTTATTCGTTAATTAACTCGTATTATTATTTTGCGCCCATCTCCGATGTCTGTCGGTAGACATCGACGCTTCGGTGGTCGATGGAGGGGAGAATCGTCGGTTGCATTGAGTTCTGTTCGAGTAGAGAGTCCGGGGACACTAGCAGGAACGCAGTCCGACGGCACACGCCCGCTTAAGATAGTAATGTCTTCAATATCGAGACCCAGACGTTCTAAGGCCTGATGAACTGAAGAAGATTCGGTGGCCTCCTCCACTAAGTCTATATATATATATATATATATATATATATAGGTGGTGGTGGAGAGGGAAATAACGCCATTGGGGCGTAGATTATCTCCGTGTCGAATTCCGGGAGTTCGAACTCCTGATACGGTGGAGGTAGATCGTCTCCTCGATTTGATGTTCTGGTAGCCTCTGTCACTCTGAGCAGATTCACCTCTGCTCGACGACGCTCACAGTGACGGCGGTTTCGATTGGGTCGCCGCCGGGGCGCTCCGGACCTAGGTTCGGTCACGGTGGCTTGAGTGGGTTCGACAGTTTGAGGTGGGGC
Source organism: Schmidtea mediterranea (assembly GCA_022537955.1). Lineage (NCBI taxonomy): Eukaryota > Metazoa > Platyhelminthes > Tricladida > Dugesiidae > Schmidtea > Schmidtea mediterranea. The sequence continues at coordinate 136,635,871 of CM039680.1, forward strand.
TGGTTCAGAATGAGCATGCGGAGTTGATTCTACCGGGAGGTGACGAGCCGGTATAATATTCAGGCTTTGAGCCCAGACGCAGCCAGGTACGCGAGCCCGGAGCTCGGCGTCCGTGAATATTCTCCTGAGTGCGGGGCTCTGTTCGGTTATTAGTAATCGTTGACTGTGAGACTCGGTGATCAGTTCATCCCTTGCTCGAGACAGGCGTGTAATCTTTTGATGTAACTTCTTCGCCGATTCAGGTGACGTCCATGTCCCTTTTAGTTTTTGGTAATTGGCCTGCAAGGAGGAATGTTCTTTCTCTAGCTGCTCGAGCCTTTGCCGCATTGCAATGATTGAGGTGGATAACCGCGGAATGCTGGGTAATTCTGCCATTCGGTTTATTTGATTTGGGTCTGAAGATAAGGAAACGATATTATAATTATTTATTCAGGTTCACGTCGTGATCCAAGGGAAGATTGAGAGTTGGATCGCTATGAGACCACAGCGGAATAAAGTTAACTGTAGTGGCAACTGGATTAATCGCGAAATAGACGGGACTCGTATAATTACTTCGAAGTTTACTGGCTTGGCTCATCCACTGTTAACGGGTAAATCCAAATGGTAGCAATAGGATTAATACTGTTGACTCTGACATCTAACATGGGACTTATGGGAATTCTAAAGATCTTAACGTTACTAATGAGTACAATTTCTATAGCGAGCGGGATGTTGCGAGGGATAACCCCACGGACAATAAGATCGAGTCGATAAGTGCAGGCCCATTAGTTGTCATGATAATATTTGATGAGACTGATAGTGGGGAGATTAATATGGATAATGTTGGTAATAATTATAGTTATAATAATAACACTAATAATAATTATAGGAATCATAAGTAACCCTATTAATAATAATTAATTTATTCACCATAATGATAATAATCCTACTTACACTAGTACGAATGAAATAATAGTATTAATGCCAATGGCGGTACCTACATTAAATTTGATAATATAATAACTATAGAATTAATGTTAATTAAATTATCTATGGGATGAATAATTAAATTAATGGAATACCAATGTTGATAATTATGATTCAAATATTAGCATTAAGTAGGTTAGTCACTGCACCGGTGGTGATGTCATAAATCAATACTGATTCATCTATTAGGAATAGTTGGAACTAACACGATAATTATTCTTCACACGTTACGGAACGATTATGCAAACAATTTCTGACTATGGGGATAATTTTAAGAGTTCAACCTCTATGGTGTTGTGTAATTATCTAATCGGAAAGAAAGAAAAATAGCCGCGTCGTCATGGCAGTTCGTGTGAGGTGATGGGAATTCTCTTTCTCCCGATGTGTGGTGATGAACTTATGGATTTCTAATTATGGAACTATGTTACTAAAATCGATATTGACATGTAAATTTTCAGACAAGAAAGTGTGTTTGAGGACTGCATGTCTGCTTTCCAGATGAATTACACGGGGAAATTTCATACGTTCAGATCCTATTACTGGGATTTGTCAACTATTATCGCTTTATTATGATATATTGGAATTAAGACCAGTTCTCAATCGAATTGACCGAGGAATTCGAATTGAAGAACCAATTACTGGGGGCCTTTGATTTCATTCACCAAATACTTTTTCATAGGGCAGCTCTAGATATATGGAGACACCAATCAGAAGCTTAGTAGTCGTCCAAATCTACTTTAGTGAAAACTTTCGGTTTAAGTCCATTTGCGGCTTAAAAATATTTTAAGATCACTAAAGCGGCAATCGGGGGAATCAGTCGACTTCTATTTTAGTTCTCTTAAACGTCTTGGAGAACTTGCGAAAATAGGAAAAGAAGGGATCACAATAGCCTTTGTCGTGGGCCTTTCAACTGGAGTTTCAAAATCTCTACAGATAATCGGATACAGTGATTTTGAGCTCCTAATCGAAAAAGCTCGAATTATATTTGAACGAGAGGCACTATTTCGCAAAGAACTTTTAGAAAATGGAAAAATTTTAACGGGAAACTGTGAGCAACAGAAGTTTTCTTCAGCACTATATGGCGCTATAAGTCAAAATTATTGCTGTAAAATCAAAACTGTTACCATTGATTGATTCAGTTAGCTCTCGATTGATTCATGCAAGGAAATATCACTTGGGCATATGTATTTCGGACAAGTGGATAATTAAGGTGGATGGCAGAAAGCTCAAATGTTGCGAATAATCTCCGATCGCGTTCATGATTCAGGCTAAATTAGTTGTTTTGTCGTGCCTTGTGATGGACGAACTACCGTTGGGACTTGATCTAGTTCTCAACATTGATGCAATTGCGGAATTGGGGTTAGGGTATCATTGTATATCATTGTATATTCTGTAGCATTGGCCCTCCAGCTTATCATACTGATCAAATTTCTGACGAGGATTTTTGAGCCCTGGAAGGCCACCAACACTCCAAAACCAATTTGAAATGTATCATGTTAAATAATATTTGCGTACTGCTTTCTACAACGAAATTCAAACCTGGACCGCAAATGGTTGGCTGCAAAAATACATTGGATCATACGATTGGGTCATACCTTTTTTGGCAGTGGAGCAAGTTAACAAAAAAAAGTGCGACCAGTCATGAACTTCGGGGGCTGAACTAATGGTTTGAGTGCCACACCGGAGATAGTAAATTGTATAGTAGCAATAATGGAATAGAAAGTAGATTCAGTGAATAATTCGGAGAATTCAAATACAGATATAGAGGAAGATAACGTAAACAGAATAGAACGAAAAAAAATAGATGAAATTTTTAGTGATAAGGAAGGAAATGAATCGATAAATAAAATTCAGGTAGAACACTCGGGAAAGCAAGAAAACTTTGAGGCACAAGAGGTAAAATAAATAGTGAAATAATTGTTAAGAAACCTAGAACTTAGTACGAGATAAAGCAGAGTTTAGTGAAAATTGAACAGGAAGTTGATGAAACAAAAATAATATTAATGGGCTTGAATAAAGCAGTATATCCGATGTTTGAAATAAAAATGGATGAAGAGTATGAGTTAGGAAATATGGTAACTGAAATGTAAAACAGACTTCCAAATGTTGTGCAAATATTTGGAGAAAACGATAAATCTTGTAATAAGAAATTAATTGAAAATTTGACTAAAAATGGAATTGATAAAGAAGTAATGTTAACAAGTTTAACTTATATGGTTTTAGAAATTGGAGCTCATGCGATAGCAGAAACGAATAATTTGGAAAATTTGATAGATGTAGTTGCACGAATCTCAAACAATATTTTAAAGTGTGGGTTAAAAAGAATGGAGGTTGGATGAATTTGAATAATGATCTTACACTAAATGAAAGTAATGAAATAAAGTTACCATACAAACCGTTAAATGGGAAGGATATCTTAGGGCTAAGAAAAACGGTGATATTTCAATGGGCAATAGTTTTGCTCTTTATTTTATGTACAATAACTACACAAGTTACAGATATGACAGCTTACGATTGTTTCCAAGCAGAAATGGGGAAAATTTATTCGGTTGTGGACATGGCAGAATGTGCGGATGCATACCCAAAGAAATTGAAAGTAGAAAAAGATGTAAAATATTATGTGTATCAGGAATCTGATCTACGGCGAGCAAATTTTAGAGAATGTATTGTGAAGCGAACTACTTTTGCATTTTATAGAATACACTTCTTAGTGAATGAAATAGAATATAAGTTTTCCAAACCTGCTAAATTGAGTCAAACCTAATTTTCAAAACTTCAGGTGAATATTACGAAGGAAGATGCAGATTCAATCAATAACATTTTACATCTAATCAATAAGAAATTATGTTGCAGTGAAAACAATTATATTAATTCTAGAAACACTCGATATCATAATGTTTTTGAAGAAATTGAATTCAAAGAAATGGAAAGTTGATACAGTAATATTACTATTCAATGTTATAAAGTTGATCAAAATGAAGTTATGTCACCAATATGGAGAATTTATAATGCTAGAATTTCTATTGTTAATTAAATAGATTTATATTTAAAAATTGTTTATCTTTTTTTACTTTGTGCTATAAATTGTTTTTGTGATTATTATAATTTTTTTGTACTTTGGAACTTAAGCATCTTTCTTCCTTGAAATTATAAACTGTAAATTAAGTACTCTTTTACCTGCAATGGTTTCGGATAATCTTTTAGACACTTCGAATTATGATCCTAGTCATCCTTTGTATTCAAGAAAACTTGACTCAGTAATAGATAAATTCAAAGATGAGAGTAAGGGACTTGGATATAAGGATTGGTTTTCTTACGACCAAAATGCTATAGTCTTTTAGGTGAAACTGAAAGTAATAAAGCAAAGAGAATTACTTTGAAAGGAACGGAAATAAAGCATCTATCTTATTTTGATTGTTATAGAAACGATTCAATTTTTTCTGTTCTTCAAACGAGAATAGGAACGAGAAATCATCAGTTGTTTACTTTTAAAAATTGTAAAATTGCTTTAAGTAACAACGATGATAAACGTCAATGAGTAGGTAAAAACAAATGTTTTGCATTTGGACATTATTTAGGTATCAATGCCACTGATATCAAAGAAATTGAAGCTGTTATTTAAATAAATGTTGTTTTAAAAATTTGGTAGTCTTTTTATTCTATTTTTTTGTAATTATTATTATTATTATTAGAAATTTGGGTAATAAAATGAGACTTGTAACAGTCTAGTGTCGGTAATAATTCGTTGAGTAAGGGGTTCAAATCCTAGCGTGGGTGAATTATTTTTTATTTTTAAAATTAAAATTTTTTTATTTGCTGTAAATTTCAAATTTTATAGAAATTGATAAAGTATTTCCTTTATGAATTAGATTTTTAAATTTTAAGTTTATGAATTATTTTCTTAAAATATTGAATTTTTGTAAATCCAGTGTTCAAATTAAAGTTTTGAGTGATTTATTTTTAATTAAATAAACTATCAATATACTTTAATTGTTCTAAAGTTAAATTTTCATAATAATTGTTAAAGTTTTATGATTATTTTGATAGAATTATTACGTAAAATATACTACTAACAAAATAGTCAGTAACCTAAATAATTTGAGATTAAATATTTATTTTAAGACGAGTTTGATGTTAATTTATTATGTTTAATGATTATTTTATAATTTTTAATGTAATAATATATTTAACAATTGAAAATTCATGTAATTATAATTTTTTTTATATATCACATGCAAGTTATATAAATCAATGAGATCAACGAAACTCTTACGTTTATATGAAGTAAGCAGAATAATAATAATATGAATAGTACTAGTGAATTCAGAATATAAAGCGCAGAATATACTTACAACATTCCAACACGATGACGCAATCCCCTTCAGTAATGTAACCTCAATTTGCATCAAATCAATTGCATAATAGTTCATCAGAACTCATGCATTTTACAAGAATTCTAGAAAATCATATAATTTGTTCTCAGAAATTATTGGATATAATCTCTCAATGATCAAACAGAGATAATATATTGCCACATTCATCGAAGTCCATGGATCCAGAACAATCCTGAAACAAAACAAATTTTTTTTATTTAAATGAAAATTGTACCACTTGGGGCGAAGATAGTTGAACTCGAAGAATCAGTTAATGAGATTAATTGTAAGTTAGATTATTTATTACATTTAATTATTCCTAATTTTATTGGTAAATTAAATTATGATTTACTTAATGTTAATTATTCTAAAGTAAATTCTCTAATTAAACATTTAAATTTAGATAATACAGAGTTTACTAATGTAAAATTATCTGATAAAGTAGTAGATTTTAATAAAGATTTAGGTTTAGGTCATACAGAATTTAATAATGTGAAATTATCTGATAGAGTATTAGATTTTAATAAAAATACTAATTCAAGATTAAATTCAAATTCTAAATATAAATCATCAGATGATGAATTGCATTTCTTTTTAAATCAACAAAAAGCTTCAACTAAAACTGCTAATAAAAATTTAGAACATGTCATAAACAATTTAGATTTAAATAATAACAATTTAAATTCAATATATTTATTTGAAAATAAAGTGGATAATATAAATTCTGATTTGTGTTCGGTGAAAACATCTGGTGGGGAAAATAATGTTCTTTCTTCTCGAATTGTATCCATGCTTGAGGACAGTAAAAGTTCTAAATTACAAATCACAATTAAAAATAATATTTAAAAACTAAAATTTAATTTACCTTTAATTGAAAAAGAAAATTTGGATTTGATTGAATTAGATGATTTAAACACATTTGAATTTCAAAATAAATTTAGTTAATTAGAAATTATGAATACAGGTATTTCTGATATTAACAAAACTAAAACTTTTACAATGGAAATTTGTAAAGATCCAAGTAAAGAAAATTCTGAAAATATTATTCAAGATAAAGACAAAATTCTTAAAATAAATAAATTTCAAAATATATAAAAATCAGTGTAATCTAGTAATTATAAAAATTATTTGAATAATGAAGTTAATGCAAACTTTAATAAATCTACTCGAATCTTGTCGACAAAGGACAGACATGAATTTAGTAAGACTTTTCGCAAAGTTTTTCAACTTTTAAAATTAAAAGAAACTGCAAGCAAGTTCAAGACATAAATTATGAACTTAGCAAAATAGTCCAGGCTGAAAATCCTCTTAGAATAATTGGTTTTGTTAAATTTTTCTATAGAAACCATAATATATGTGTTTGTTTTAACTTTTCGATGACCAAGAAAGCTCTTGAGCCAGATAAAGACCTTTGGAGTCAGTCATTTTAAAATCTAATAACAACTAAAATAAGTTTATTTCAGCGTTGCCAATCATTAAGAAGTTTTTATATACTCTCTCCCATAAGTTACATAAGTTAGCCCAGACAGTTACCATATCAAATACAAAATCTTGTGAATTAGGCAACAATATCAACGAAATCAAAATTGAACCTATTGAAACTGAGCTAAATAAAGCTAAACGGTTTCTTTACTTTGCTATTAGAGATAAAAATAGATACTTATTTAACAACAAGTACTCATATTGCATACCCCAACACTGCAGAAAGATTTGTACCTCTAATATGGCTGCTCACATCTCAAACATACTAAGCAATCTGTTACCATCTTTGGGTCAGATCATCATAGATTAGGGAAAAGACACATCTTACTCCAACAATGCAGAAACTGTCACTGTACTTGAGGATATACTTTTAGGGGAATCATCTCAAACCATTGTCGACCATGATACGATGGAGACTGCAGATAAAACCCAGGATAATCTAAAACAAATGCTGCACGTTGACATTGATCAAATCCAATAAACCTCTATAACGACCAGGGATGACCAATAAACTAAAACACAAAAGAAAACTAGGGAAACAGCAGCAAAGAATTAATGAAGATTATTGGTGTTTACTTCTTTATTCGACCTGTCGTATGACTTGTAATATTTTTAACTTTCGAAAGACTGATATTTCTGACTGACTAACCGAGATAGGAGGAAAGTTTACAGATTATTTAAACAGCTTTTTTGAGTATGAAAATAAAATTTCAAATAAATCATGGTATTCTTCGCCGTTGCTTCATTTCAGATGATCCAACTTTCCATGCCTCTGCTTTTATTGTGTTTTTGGAAAAATTAATTTTAAATCGGGATTTTCCGCATGATAAAATTTATAAGCTACTTGATGAAATCAAAACTAAAGAATGTGCTGAAATTTCATTAAATTTAAACCTAATAAATGGGAAAATTAACGATAACATTTTACTTAAATACGTTATTAATTTAAATTTATCAACATCCTTCATTCTTTTGGGTTTCACAGTGTGCACTGCGATTCTTGACGATTGTACTGATTATTTGAATTATAAGTACCTTCAAAGTGCAAAAGTTGTATTTGCCATTTTTGCTCCACCAAAGTCCCGTGAAACACTACTTGTAATTGATAATAATACAGACGAGCATTACTTTCTGGATCCAATAACCCTTGATGTCAGCCTAAACTATATATTTACTTGTAAATTATTTGTAACTAAAATAAATGAAATAAAAAACTCACGTGGTCGTTCAACTAGAGCTGGCAAATGCTCAGTAAAATTCTAACATGTGCTTTTATCAACAACTATGCACACAATGTGTCCCTTGAGAACATTAATTTGAGAGAAATAGCAAGTATTATCAACTCTACTTTCGATTGTTTCTGAGATCAATAACAAAGATAAAGAGAAAATGTTAACTAAAATCATAGCAAAAGAAACAATTTAACTAAACTTGGAACAGTTCAAAAATAAAGACCTTAAATTAATTTTTAGTTTTGAAAATGATGATGTTAACCAAATCGTTGAAAGAATTATTCAGCAGTTTCCTCAGTTAAATAATTTTACTAACAATAAATCCCACGAACCATACCTTGGTAATAAACAAAAGTCAAATATTATGAGTAAATATAAAAACAGATCAGAATTTTTAATTAACATGAAATTAACCTTTTTATAAAATTATTAATGACCTACCAGTGACTGTCAGGCCTGAAATTAAGGACATTCTGAAACAATTTAGTCATGATGACCCAGTTTTGAATTCATGGAATAAAATTCTTAAAGATTGTCGAAGCACGACAAACGTTCTTAATCTTGTAGATATTTTACCGTTTGAAGTTATCTATGAATTAAAGAGGGCTGATAACACTTCACCAGGTATTGATGGTATTCAATACAAAGATCTCACTCTTCTTGACACTGAAGGTATCTTGTTGAGTTTTATGTTTAATAAAATCATCAATAGTAAAATCATTCCGACTAGCTGGAAAACATTTAAGACTATATTAATTCCAAACCTTGATAAGACAGATAATTATGATAAAGTTTCATCTTGGCGACCAATAGCTATGCTGTCTGTAATTTATAAAGTGTTTGCGTCTATTTTAACTACACGTCTAACATTATGGGTGATTTGTAACGATATTTTGCATATTGGACAAAAAGGTGGCTGTGTCCATGAAGATTGTGTCGAGCATAATTAAATACTTTCTTCTCAACTTGAGCATTCGAAATACAGCAAAAATTCACTATTAGCAATTGCTTGGTTAGACATTAAAGACGCTTTTGAAAGTGTTCCTCATGACTACTTGTGAAATGTTTTGAAAACTATTGGCGTTAGTGGAGAGTTTATTACGATTATTAAATTGCTTTACACCGACACCTTTTCCTTCTACAGTTGTGACCCAATTGTAACATCTAAACTTCCAATCAAAAAAGAGTTAAACAAGGATGTCCTCTTTCAATGATTCTTTTCTCGATTGCCATTAATCCTCTTCTAAAAGCAATAAGTATATCATGTATTGAACCTTTTATGATTGGTAACTCACCCGTACAAGTTCTAGCGTATGCAGATGACATTGCACTTGTTGGAAACAATGTCGATGACTTTCAAAAAATTGTTGATATTGCTGTTGAAGCTGCTACTGATATAGGATTTGAGTACCGACCGGATAAGTGTGGCTATATGCAGCTTCCTCGAGTTAACATTAATGGTGGGATCTTGATTAATGGAAAGGAGATTAGAAAGTATTTGTCAAAAGAATTTTACTAATATCTTGGTGTTTTAGTAGGCGATGACAATGACCAAAGTCCTTATGAAGTTCTTGATAAGGTTGTTAATGACACAAATAAAATTGCGAATTCCGGTTTATTTGGATGACAAAAACTCAAGGCCTACAACATTTTCATTCATTCTCGACTGATATTTGCATTCCGAACCCACGAAATTAAAACTAGCGCTCTATCAACTCCTCAAGGAAATAATAACCTCTGTGGCAATAACTCAAGTAAATTACGTTACCATTTGAGACGAATTTTAAAATTACCACACAAACGGTTTATTTATTCAACTCAACTGAAAATAGTGAAGCTTCATATGTTGATTTGCTTGATAAATATCATACTCAAACAATCGATCACTTTTTTAGACTTTTTACTTCCAATTGTGCATACTCAAGAAAAGTTAATATTGACTCTCTAAAGTATGTTACTGGCCTCGTCTTGGAATCAAAGAGTCTACACTACAACAGAGCTTTGATTTGATTGATGGTGCTGAAACTAAATTGAACCATGGTGAAAAGAAAACGAGATTTCAACGCGCTCGTACGTCTATAGTTTACTTTGACAGAGAACACTCAATTTCCGTTTCTTTTCATGTTGTCAAAGGACAAGCATCGCTATATCTAATAACAGAGTCAAGGAACAGCCATACTTACTACGAAGTTTTGAAAAGCAATTTCCAACATTGCACGACACATATATGCAAAAGTGGGAACAGAGCAATAAAAGCGACATGATTGCAGCGGCTATTAAATTATCTCCTCAAATTAATAAAGCGATTTTTAAAAGCAAACTCGGTGAATTTTCATGGAACTTTATACATCGAGCGCGAACTAATACTCTGAACATCAATGCAATGCTTAATAGGAAAAGGGATTCCAGACTCTATCGACGTTGTAAGAAAGAGGATGAAACTATGTCTCATGCCCTACAGTCAAGTAAATCCATTAAGTTCTTACATCAGAGAGACACAATGACTGCCTTAAAATAATAACGGGTAATTTAAAAAATCATAATTTTATTGTCGTTGTTGACCATGTTTGTTTTCTTGTCCTGAATTCCAAAGAGCGTGTCGACCTAATAATAACAGATGTTGAGAGGAAGTGAATATTTATGATTGGTTTCAAGTGACCAATGGATTCTCTTTCTTATTTTGACTTGACTGATAAGGCAAATATTGAAAAATATAGCTTGCTTCAGGGTGAATTACAGGCTGCCAAACTTGATTACAAGGTAGAACTTCTCACTTGTATTATTTGCAAACTTGGTATTGATCCACTACAAACAGAAGGTCTGCTTAAAGAATGCGCAATGAGCAATATCCTACACTCTGCAAAAATATGATATTAACATGTGCATTACATTCTACAAGACTTCTGCAATTAATCAAAATAATCACTTTTGTAAATAAAATAAAATAAAATTCAACTTCTAATTTAACATTGCTATTAGAATTAGGATAATTATTTGTTATTTGATGTATATTTTCAGACCTTTCAATGTTGTATATTTTATTTTATTGTAAATATAGTTTACCTGACTTTTACACTTTGTAAAAATCATTTTTATAATATATAAATCTAAAACATTGCACTTAGATCAAGCGACTCGGGTAAACAATAAGACAGGGAATCGAAATCTGTTTTATTCTGAGCAATCGCCAACTTTGCAAGTTAATTCTTGCAAAGCCGGAAAGATGAATCTGACGAATTTACAAATAAAAACCAGTTATCGCAAAAGAAAGTTCAAAAATCGTCAATTTCATTGACGACTGATAGAACAAATGCTATTGATATTTCATTTGATTTCTTCCTTCTTCCTTGCAATTGCAGTATGAACTGCATGTTTCTTGTAAATCATACTCTTTTTAGTGTAAATCAGAATTGTTATATTTAATAAAATTTTAAATAATACTAGTAAGTAAGACGAAGTCAAAGTGATTTGAATGACGAAATTATATTAATATTACAGATTAATATTCAAGATTAAAATACCGCAACGTAATATGTTGCTAATAAATTCTATGAAAATACCACAAAGTAATATGTTGCTATTTTGTGACATAAATATTACACCCCCAGTGATCTTAGAATCAATCTCGTAGTCTTACAACCATTTTTGAGGTCTTCGTTCTATTCTTGATCTTGAATTCGGCAAATCATCTACATCAGAATGTTCTGAATTGGCTGCGCTTACAGTTTCTTACTTTGTTCGGACAATCAGTAACCGTTTTCTGATGACTTACATGTCTAGGCATTCCATCAACTTTCACATTGGTCGAGAAATCGATACTGTGACCGTGTCTACTGTCCATTGAGTATTGAACTTCGCGTTTAGTGGTTTAATGTATACATAGTGCCAATAGTATGGTGACTATAAACATTGTCATCGAAACTCTCTGAAGCGGTAACTACAAGAAGATATTTCAGGCTTCTCCATTCTGTTCCAAAGTGCACCTTTGATGAACGGTGTTACTGTCTAAATCTGAATGTGGCGTAATGTTATAGAAGAAAACAGTCTAGAGAGGGTCGCCGCCTGATCTCGAACTATTCGCTTTATGGTCCTGTGGTTTCTTTTTACTATTTCATTTCCTTTTGGTCTATAAGCGCAAATATATTTTACACTGGTGTTCGACATACCTGCAAAGTTTCTGAATTCTTGAGAGCGAAAACTCGGCCCATTGTCTATTAAAATATCTTCTACGGAATCTCGTTCTCAAAACACCGAGTTTAATGCGTTACAAACAGAATTTGAGTCATCACTAGCTAGTTTCGTCCAGATACTGTACCTGCTGACCCAAAATCTACAATTGACAAAAAATATTATTGTCAACACAAATAACGTCACAAACCATAGGAAATCATTCATCAAGCACCTCCAACACGCCCTTATCCTATTTTAGTGGCACTGGATCCAACATTTTCAACTGGTTGCACGAATTTATGATTTCCTACTTCAAAAATCACTAAAATTAAATAAAATCTATGTTTTCTGCAAAAATCAATAAATTTCACAAAATTATTGTAAAATCACAAAATATATATATATCATATTGCTTAAATAATTAAAATTAATCAGTAAATCAAGTATAAATTCAATAAAAATTACCAGTCAACCCATAGAGATAATTCAATGATTTTCATAGTATACTGATAACCACACTGAGTAACCTCGTAAAATTCTTTAAATATTACTATAAATGTCAATAGTTCTTTTTTTTGTAGTCGATATCCATGAAATCAATAACAATTAAAATTAATTTAAATGATTGACCCCTTGTCTAAAAGATTTTAAATATTACATTAGTAGATGGATATGTCACCGCTGGACCACATACCCCCTCCCCCCGGTAAATTTTTTTTCTAAGTCTAAAAGTACAAATTTTTAAAAGTACAAAAACTTTTTAAACAAAGACAATGACTCATCAAAAAAAATTCAAGGTCATTGAAACAAAGACCATGACTCATCAAAAAACTTTCAAAGTCATTCAAAAATATTTTTTTCAAGGTCACGGATTTTTTAATCATTTTTCAATTATAATATGTCTACTTACTTTTATAAGTAGTATATATTTTGTAAATTTTATTCTATTTTATCATTATTTTTTATAAATATTATTATTTTTATTATTATTTTTAAAAATATTATTAATTTTCAAGGTCATTCAAAAGTAGGTCAAGGTCATTCAAAAAAAGTATTGAAAAGTACACTATTTCCTATGTCACCGCTAGACCAAAACATAGAAAATTTTTCAAAATTTTTTCTATGTTGAAAAGTACATATTTTTTGAAGGTCATTCAAAATTTTTCAAGGTCACGGAATTTTTAATCATGTTTCAATTATAATATGTCTACTTACTTTTATAAGTAGTATATATTTTGTAAATATTTTTAATTATTATTTTTTATAAATATTATTATTATTTTATAAACTATCTACTTACTTTTGTAAGTAGTATATATTTGTAAATTTATTTTATTATTATTAATATTATTATTATTTTTATAAATATTATTATTATTATTATTATTGTTATTATTATTATTATTATTATTGTTATTATTATTTATACATATTATTAATATATTATACCAATAAAATACATTATTATTATTATTTTTATAAATATTATTATTTTTTATTATTATTATTGTTATTATTATTTATACATATTATTATATATATTGTACCAATAAAAACTCTATACCAATAAAACACGTTATTATTATTATTACTATTATTAATACTAATAAAAAACTCTAAATAAAAACACAAATTGTACTATCTTCATTTAGCATATAAAATTATGATTATTTACTAAAATAACTAATAAATCGCAAAATACATTTTATTCAAAAAATTAATCTGATAAAGTACATCATCAATGTCTCTACTGAAACAACTGTAGGAGCTGTCATAGCTTGGGCTGTGCGTGCTTTGATAGCTTGGGCTATGCGATACTTGATCATCATCAATGGCATCGATTCCTAAATAATGACCAAATGCGAGACTGGAATTTCTACCCACCCAATTACGCTTATCGTCTTTATTGGTAAGCACAATTTTACTATTTTTAAATGTAAATAATTGATGGTTCCGCGTCCCTATCCTAGTTTGAGGCACCGTAAATATAGTGTCATTATTAAAACAGTCTAAATATGACTGGTGCTCAATCTCTGACCCCAGCAACTTCACCCCTTTAGCCCTCATTGAATCTTTTGTACCTAAAAGACTATAGCACTTGGGTCTTAAGAAAACCCACTCCTTATACCCGAGACCTTTACTTTCATCTTTAAATTTTCCTATTACAGAATCTAATTTCTCGAGTATTAGGGATGTGCCGGGTCGTAATTCGATGTATCTAAAAGGCTGCCTCTTATCATTGCCGGCAAAGGAGTGTCTAGCCTACAGTTCTTAACCTCAAGGAAAAACGAATCAGTGTCGCGGGAAACGATATTTATTTCGCAATTAAATTCATTGCGATATTTCGCTAGTTCTTTATACTGTAGTTCGTACATTCTAAGTTTAGACAGGTCTAGAACTGATTTTCCGATATAACTAGACCTGTCTAAACATATCGAATCCTTATTCAGATGAGCAGCAATCAGATTATCATCAATTACGATAGATTTTCTGAAAGTCGGTTTTGAGGCATATACAATCATCTTTTCATCAGAATTGCATAGCTTCAAATTCATCCGTTTTTTAAGGTTTTCGACAGACTTTCCATACAAACTATTATTATAAAGTTTAAACAAGTCCCTATATAGCTCGCTAGTACTTTGAGCTCTTAATTTTGTGTTTTTGTCAATGTATGCATGAAATATAGGTGCTTGCTTGAATTTAATTGCGCGATGAACTTTAACAACCTTCACACCGAGAGAAAGATAAAGCTTGAGAAGTCGCCAATGAAGAACATGGTTCTTCTTAGGCCAATGCGTGAGCATCAACTTCTCAACTTTAGAACTCGGTGGACACATCTTTTCCGGCCCAATCGGAAAATCATTCAAAAAATCATGTAAATTATCTGGAATCTCGATATCAACTTCCATAGTATATCCATATGGAAGGATTTCGATATCCACAACATTTGCACATTCACTCAAAACATTATCCAAACCATCATACACCCAAACAAAATCAGCATACGGAAGATATTGGCTAAGTACCCAACCATACAAATTATTTATATCTATATACAAGAGTTCTGTATCCTCAGAACTTGCGACATAATGTTTGTTAACAAATGTTAACCCACCCCGTATTCCTCCCTCGTAGAAATTAAACATTTCCATGTCCTGCAAAAGTTCTATGGGTTTCTGTAATGTCATGAGAGCTGACGCCCATGACATACCAGGAATTCCATAAAAATTAAGAGGTTCTAGAGTATTATAAGCAATTGCTTTTGCGCGAAATGGCTGAAAATAATCCGCAAGAAGGAATACGTCTAATTTTAAGTAGGTTAACATTTAATCTAACATTGTCTCGCAATTTTGCTGTGTCCAAATTTGTTGGGCTGTAGCGTATTCATCAGCAGATACAAAACCCCAAATAGGAGGCAATTCAGTCGTCGATTCGAGAACCTCAAGAGATTTCGCAAAGTCGTAAGGGAAAATAGCCTTGGCTCTAACAATTGCACCATCAAAAACAGAATCAGTTAAAGGCAAATCAGTAAGTGTCATAACCGCTTTTGCTAAAGATGAATTAACAAATCGCATGCTGTCTATAAAACAAACAGGCAATTTATTAATGTATGCGATGAGGGAGATAAATCTTTCAGTAGTGGTCGGAATAATATTTAATTCCCAAGAAGAAAAATTATTTAGACCATACTTTAAAATATGATGGAGATCATATCCCCTCAAATTATGAAAAACCACAGGTAATTGTTTCTGGATTCGTCGAGAAACATTACACTTCATACAAGCAGCCCCTAAATACTTACCTGAGAAATGACAATGATCCTTATATCCAGTGGTAAAATTGACTCAAAATCCGCATAAATTACGAATGGCGGGGTAATAGATTTTGCATAATTTGAAAATTTTAAATATTTATATTTAGGCAAAGTATAAAGGGTGCCTGTTTGATTTTAATAGCACAAGGCAACATGGGTGTCAAATGCGAGTTTTAATCTAAAGCCATTAAGACAATGGGGACACCAATGAACAGAAATTTGGAAATTGCAAGATGTAGTCGCATGGCAGTTCATTAATTTATCTAAATCAAAAACTGCAGTATAGTGATAATTATCACCGTCCTCCAAAAGAAGTAAATAAATAGGTGTACCGTCAGTAACCTTGGACCGGTGAATTATATCTAAATGTGGATGATGGGGGATATAGTTTATATCATCTAGAGTTTTAGACGGTTTTTCATTATAAGTCAAAACATTTATAGCCAGCTTTAAGTCCTTGTTCTTTCTTTCGAACTTGGGAATATTACATAGTCTCATAGGACAATCGTCAATGGGGTCAAAATTCAATTCGTCCAAATAATTCTGATAAGAAGAAACTCTGTTTCTATGGGTGCGAACTACAGTACGTTTTAAAAGGGCTAATATACTATATATAAAACAATGATGGTCATTGTTTTGAACGTTAACTATAGCTTTTTGCCAGATAAAGATCTCGGTGTTGGGATATAACTATGGCCACCTAGTCTATTTATGGGGAAATACTTTGTTAATATAAAATCAATTTCTTTGATTTTAACAACACGCCATCCACTCCCTAAATATGTGAATCTTTCTATTTTCTTATTTAATTTAGTAATACCATCAAGCAGAAAATTATCAGAGAAAAGTTCTGCCTTATTACTGAAAAAGTTATCTTTTATTTCACCATCTTTTTCGAATTGGATAAGAATGACGAATTGTAATTTAACCGACCCCATTTGGTTTATTTCATATTTTAATCTATTAACTATTTTATTTGTTAATGAGATTTGTATTAGATTCTCATGTTCTACATCAAATCTAATACTTTTATGACTCCCATTTAAATCTAACCTTATTTCAAGTTCATTATCAATATTAATCGAACCCCCTATTTGATTATCATCATCGCTAATGATGATTTCAACCCTTTTAAGTTTAGAGGGAACACACTGAATATCTGCAGCAGGTCGTTTATTATGTCTCGACGTATTATTATTATTTTTATTATTATGTCTCGACGTATTATTGTTGTTGTTATGTCTCGACATATTATTATTATTATTATTATTATTATTATTATTATTGTCATTATTGTCATTATTTTTACGTTTATTGTTATTATTTTTACGTTTAAGGATTTTTCGTAAAAGGGCCTTTTTATTAAAATGTAAATTGATTTAAGTGGGTAGAGTGCCCTTATAAAAAGCTAAATATTTTATATCCTGGGCAGTCTCGCATTTGGGGCATATGAAATAATTGATGCCATAGAATTTTTGACCGTAATATCGCTTCATTTCATCATGACATTCAACAGAATGACATGTTGAAGCGACGCAATACTTCGGATATAATTTGCCTGTTAAAAAATATAAAATTTAAATATCGATAATTTTTCAATAAATATAAGTTTTCAATAAATTCTTTCAACAATTATAAATTTTTTCATCAATAAATATAAGTTTTCAATAATTCTTTCGATACAATATAGCTTTTTCAATAAATTTTTTCATCAATTATAACTTTTTTCATCAATAAATATAAGTTTTCAATAAAGTTTTCATCAATTATAACTTTTTTCATCAATAAATATAAGTTTTCAATAAAGTTTTCATCAATTATAACTTTTTTCATCAATTATAAGTTTTCAATACAATATAACTTTTTCAATAAATTTTTCATTAATTATTGAAATTATTAATATTTGTTTTTATTTAATCCATTTGAATTATATAATAATAAATGTTAATAATATTAATAATAATAATAATAATAATAATAATAATAATAACATTTTATTAAAAATATTTATAAAAAATAATAAAAACTAACATTTATCCGTATCATCTGTATCATCGGTGTCATCCTCATAAATGCAGGCATCTTCCCCAGAAACGGGGGCATAATTTCAATGTTGTCATCCCCAGAAACGGGGGCAAATACATTATTGTCCAAATCTACTAAAATGGTTTTAAAAAATAAAATAAAATAAAAAATTTACCATGATTGATATCATCTTCGCTATCACTGATAACTATGAATTCAGTCGGTGTAATTACTTCTAAAACACAAGTAATAATAATAATAATTTAATAAATAAATTTACCGCTATCCTCGATTAAAATAACTTCATTATCATTTTCGGTTACATCAAACCAATTAAATGTACCTTAATCAATAATAATATTAGTAATAATAAAATAAAAATTTTCTTAAAATACTCGTATTCTCCATTTGAAATTGCGTGAATTTTTGAAAATTTTAAAATTGATAAATTTTTGAATTAATTGTGACAACTTTGGAAATTGTCAATGTTTATAAAGAGAATCAAATTTTCAGGATTTAGCCAGTCACATTTAAGCAATACACACATATAGGTGAGAGATTTTTAGACATGTTTTCTTTGTAAAACACATGCAGTCTACACTGTGACTGCATGCGTTCTTTGTAAATCACATACATACTTTTGTTTGTATGTGTTTTCTTTGTAATTCACATGCAGTTTTGTGTGTGTGTGTTACTAGTCACGCACTTATCATGCACTTATTATGTGATGATCACGCATTTATCATGCACTGTCTTTGTGACCATTAATTAATTAATAATAATAAAAATAATAATAATAATAATAATAATAATAATAATAAAACATAACAATAAAACATTTATTATACATCAAATCGCTTGGATAATAACCAAGCTAAACAATGTTGACCACATGTTAAGGTCCATGGTTTTTGATACATAGTTTTATTATACACAATAGGTTTACCCATTGTTTGAAGTTTCGAAACCATTAAAGCCGGATAATAGAAACCCATAGGATCAAATACAAATATCTTGCTAGGTTTCATATATATTGCTAACCAATGTTCTCCACCGAGATGAGACGATTGAGTATTGACGATTATGGCTTGATTATTACATAAATATGGAATTTTATCAAGAGGAAAAACCCCTAAAAATTCATGTCCTAGTATTTGTTTTCCAATTCGATAGACCTGAACAGAACTACATCAATAATATTAATAATAAGTGAAAAACTTACTCCATGACAAATTATCATAAATTATCTATACATTTATACCATTCAAACCATCAATGTTCGTTCAAACCAAAAATTTTCGTTCAAACCAACACTGTTCTGTTTGCAGTTATTTGAACCTCATTTTCAAATACTCCATATATTACAACATGTACCGCTTCAGTTGTAGCTTTAGCAAACTTTATATCTAATCGTAAATTTCCATTTTGAGGTAATTGACTCTGATTTAAATCAAAATCGGGTGCCAAAACAAATGTAAAGAATGGATATTTGCTTTTAAAATCTTCAAGAGTTATACCACAATTAAGGTTTTTATCCAAATAACCCATATTTCTCACTATACTCTGCATATATGTAGCACAATAATTATCATTATCAAATCTTGAGTATATGTTTCTCTATAATCACTATTTTTCGATAAAGTTAACGATGTTACTCCAAAAGTTTTGAAAATCGAGCACGATGTTAAGTATGATCCATTATATTGAGATTCACTTTGAAATGTTACCAATATAAAGTTGGGCATTCTTCTATCTCCAAATATTTGTTCCTTATAGAAAGAAGCTGAACTTTTAGCAATAGCAAATTGAACAATTTCCTTTGTTTTCAATGGATATATTGCATGCTTAGAATTAAGCCCCAGTTGATGACTGGCTAATACAGAGGGCTCAACACGAACTTTTCTCACCAATAATTTTGCATCAACTAATTGAAGAATAGGTGCTGTGCTAGTACTTGTTAATGATAATGCCGAATCAGATCTTTTCAATCTAATGTGTACATTAACACCTGGGAGTAAATATTTTGGTTGATCCATAAAATCGAGTTGTAATGATGAGCACATGGTAAATAATTTCGAGCCTTTAATCCACTTTTTCCTATCGTCATCACTACCATAACCCATAGGAGTTAAACATGTATTTTTAGTATCGCTATTGTAATTTATAATAGTTTCTATTAGAGCTTGGTGAATATATGTACTGTTACCACCCTCAATTTTGATATTATTAAATCCGAGAACTGCATCTTTATAAAGTGTATGAAACAAGAAATTGTTTGGTATAACATCACTAAGTTCACCCAACGGTTTTCTATCTTTATCTAGAACTTTGATCTGAACAGTTAGCAATGTATCGTTCAAATCTAGATATTCAGTTTGGGAACCATTAATATAAAATTCAATATCAGTTCTACTATCCATAATAGAATTCATCGGGAATACATCTTCAAAGGCCCCCATTTCAATTACCGCCTGGGAGATGGTCTATCAAATAAGCACAATTCAGATTTACCACAAATCATTTTTGAAATATAGTTCCATGGCCTTTCATTCGTTTGTTTATATGTTTATGATGTCTTTTACGTTTTTGAGCTGGTGCTTCGGGTTTTTCAAACATACCTGCAACACTAGGTAGAACTTTCGCTAACTCTGAAAATGCATTTGATTTCAGAGATGGTAATATTTTCTGCTCATTCATTATCACATCTTTAGCAGTTTTCATACCAAAACGATCAATGCGTTTAAGAATAGGAAGTGCAAATCTACCAATTGTTTTCAACCATCCTGATCCATACTGTTTACCAATAAAATATGGTAATTCGCCACCACTTTGGCTACCACTATACATACTAATAATATCGTTATTGGCCATCTAATTTACGAAAATGTAATGTCAAATGAGTTTTTGTATCTTTACTAAATTCAATAAATTTACATCTATCATCACGAATATTTATTTCTATATTGTTTATACATGATGTTGATACCGGTAAGTACATGAGGTTATCGATATTTATATTGACAACTTCATCCTGGTCATGTTTATCAACCCAAACAGATTTCAAAAGAGGAACCAAAGAATCACCAACAATTATAGGATCGATGATGTTAGTATATATGAACATTTGCCTATGAAGTTTTATTAGTTTTGGTTTGCGTACACCAAAAGCACTTGCCCTATATGTTTGCTTATCTAATCCCAATGTATTAGCCAAATTTTTATCAAATGTAACTTCACAAATGTTATTATTCAAACTGAATTTGCATATTCCATCTTTAAGAAATTCAATAGTTTTAAATATATGTAAACAATTGAATGAAATATATTTATGTAATTCTTCAGGTGTTTCAATATATAAATCATTAGTAAATGTCAATGTATCTTCCACCTCATTAATATATGATACAGATATTTTGATCTTTTCGATCGTTACACTTCTCATCAAATGTTTTGAAACGTATTAGGTATTCAGTACCAGGAACAACTATGTTAAGCTTATCACTACCCATTTGCTTGGCATCCTCAATACTTTCAAACTTTATTGTAAATGGGCTAAAATCACAACTAACATTCAATCCATCTTTGAAAAACATGCCACTATTTTCATCTAAAATTTGATTCGGAATATGACAATATCGTTCAAAATTATTGATTGAGAAAATACCACTACAGGTTTTTGGAACACGTTTCTTGTAACCGATTTTACAATGACTATAAAATGGGAATGTATTGTACACAAATGTAAAGTCTTGCAAAGCAACTTCCCAATTTCCATGTAAATAAATAGGATTTTGAAGATCAACCATAAATTTACTTGCTTGATTTTTCGGATGGATTAGTGGGCAACTATTGCTATGTAAAATTGTATAGAAACTCATTTTACTAGGTCTTTTGATGATATCCATGAGGGTTTTTGATATCCATGCCATTTGACATAGTATTGTTTATCCTTACCCACCATTTTAGTTTTCAATATTTTCTGATTTCTGAACACTGTAGGTTTGGAAATAACTTGTAATTCCTGTTCATAGAATTTCCCTTGTATTACATTGTTGTCACTGTCTTTAATAACATACATTACAGGACTGTGTTTAGTATTAATTTTAGTAATTTGAAATACCTCATCACTTCAATTACTATCGAAATTTTTGATGAAAGGTGAAGCAGATATTTTACTAATTCTAACGTAATCACCAACTTTAAATTTTGGTTTTGTAATAGCAACTGTTTTAGTCCGTACTCGTGTTTTCGAGCTGATATCTACGGGTCTCAAACCATTCAGCCCTCGATGTGATGAATTATTATAACTAACAAGTATTTTTGGTAATACATTTATCCAAATTTTATTACCTTGATGCACGAAATATTTCTTCAATCTATCCCTCAATGTCCGGTTAAATCTTTCAACATGTGCGGCTTTGTATTAAGAATGTACAGAATAATGATTTATTTTGTGCCGATCCAGGATTTACTTAACTTTACTATTGTACAACTCCTTTCCTAAAATAATAATAATAATAATAATAATAATAATAATAATAATAATAATAATAATAATACCTAAATCGGTTTGAAAATTGTCTGGATGTTCATTTTTAAACATTGAGTTAATTGCTTTAGATATTTCCTCTGCAGATTTTGTCTTTGTTGATACACCGCGAGCAAAACGACTGAAAACATCGATACATGTTAAAATATATTTATAACCCTTGTTAATCTTCGAATACGGTATCATCTCCATCAAATCCATTTGCCATAAATCATTATACCGAATGTCTTATAAGCTCTTGTTGGAAATCTTTTCCGCATCGGTTTGTTTAAACTGTACGCAAGCTGATCTGACAACCACTTTTGTGTTTCCTTTTTCGACTTTGGGACTCTTTTCTTTAACTTTGCCACTCCACCGAAACCTGCTTCGTCTTCTGGGTTCGTCCAAATCTTCTCCATTACAACAAGATGATTTAAATTTTAATTTAACATTAGGTAATGATTGACCCATCGTTTATTGTGATAATAATGATAATGCTAATGGTAACATTGCTCCGATAAAACCGCCTTGTTGTTTATATATGATTTTTCTCATTTGCTTACGATTTTTATTATTTACTAGTGATAACAAAGGCTTACGATGTTTATTCAATACTGGTTTTTTAGATTTACTAATTGTAATTTTACCTTTGACTACGTTTAATATGAATTTTGAGTAAATCATCGACAACAAAAGTTGGAAATGATTGTAAAATAGACATTCGTTTCATACTTGAAGCTTTTAACAATGCATTAAAATATGGGAAACTCCTATGATTTTTTACAATTTTAACTTTTTTCTTACTCTTTTTAATAATGTTTTTCGAAATTAAATTCATTGCAGGTTAATTCTCGGTTATTAGGTTTTTAGATGGTGTATAACTGGTTTTTGGTGGAACTTTATTTATAGTCTTTTTAATACTTTGTCTAAGTTTTCGGATATTTTTAAGCCTGGATTTCATAAACATTGTTACATGTTAATAGTTTCAACTTTGTTTATATACCATGGCACCTTCTTTATTGAAAATATCTGTTTTTACTCGTAAATCATCATTGCATTGTTGTGTGAAATCAAGAAATATATATCCATGTGGTGATTTTGTAGCATCTTGAAATTCACTGATGAGAAAATTACAATTATTAGGGTATGCTTGTCGAGCAAGAAAATCAATAACTGTTGCATCTCTAGGATTCTTGAAAATAACTAAATATTGAACATTTAAATTCCTTGTTCGATGTGCACCACCCTGATGAAATAGATTTTGAGTAATAAAGATCACAGTAACACCAACATGTCTACTGATGTTTGTGAATAAATTATTAAAATCCTTTTCTTTATTAGCTTCCTGATACAAATCATCAATAATGATGACATCACCTTTCCTTAAACGACTTGACCAGTTTTTATCGAAACCCTTTACTATTTTCATGTTTTTGCAATTTACAGAAATTATCTTGAGTTAATCCATGTTCTTCATCTGCGCCCATATGCCAATAAATCTTGTTGAATTTTGTTTGAAATAAATTATATTTCAGTAATTTACACACAAACATAGTTTTACCACTACCACTTGGGCCGACGATTTGATATACAGCATCATTTCTTAAGTCCATTATTAATTTGTATAATTATAGGTTTTTGTTTATATTATATAATTTAATGAACTCTTTCTAAAAAATCATATATATAAATTAATATTTCATTATTGTTTAATTATGTTATCAAATTTAAATTATAAAGAAACTTTCGATGTATCAAAAATGAAGTTTCCAAATGGTAAACCCCAACAAATTGTTGATAGGAGTGGAAAATACCCTATTATATTTTTCAAATCTGGCAAATGCAGAATCATGGGATGCAAGAAACCTTTAGACGTCAATAAATTGCAATACAGAATAAAGGAAATTAAAATACAGTCAATTACGGTTACCATGGATATGGGACAATCTATCAGTCTATACAACATGTCAACAAAATGTCTTTGCATGTTCGAGCCAGAATTATTTCCTGCACTGAGGCTTTTAAAATACAACCCAATGTGTGTTAACGTGTTTGCCAGTGGCAAAATAGTCATATTAGGGTTGCAAAATCTAGAGTACAAAAATATTGTTTGTGATATAAAATGAAATTACGGGATTGGTCAATATCTGATTGGCTAATGATTGATTAAAACAACTTGCTTATTCATTTCATTTCATTTTTAAAAATGGAAAATATTATGATGACAACAAGCACTAAATTAACAAAGAAAGTAATAGAAAATTACGGTAAATTTATTATTTATTAATATTATTATCATTGTTTCCAAATAAATATCAGGCCGTGATCTTAGAACGGTTGTTCTTTTTCTACCCACAACTACGATCAATAGTCAAAGACCAGCCAGAATCAAGCATTCCAGATCTGGTATATTAAACAACTAATATTTGGATCTTCAATATCATAGATCAAGCTCTATGGGATATAAAGCTTGACAGACAACTTAAGGAGATGGAACCCGAATACCCCTGTATTCTGGGTTGCAGCTGCTGTGATTTTCGCTACCAGCGATATATCGAATGGTGCCTGGCGAAATCCGTTAGGAATTCATCTAAATATCAACTTTTAGAAAATAAATGTTTGGTATTTTATTTTTGTTTTGTTTAGGTAGTACTAGTTTTATTTTTGTGGTGGTAATAATAAATGTTTTGTATTTTATTTTGGTAGTATTAGTTTTATTTTGGTTGTTGTAACAATAATAATAATAATAATAATAATAATAATAATAATAATAATAATAATAATAATAATAATAATAGTAGTAGTAATAGTAATAATAATAATAATAATAATAAATGTTTTGTATTTTATTTTGGTAGTAATAGTTTTATTTTGGTGGGGTTAACAATAATAATAGTAATAATAATAATAAACACGTGATATTAATAATGCATTTTATATATGTGATGTATGTAAAATCATATACAAACTCCATGGGTTAATTCACATACAGTTTGTATACAGTCACGCACTTATCTTGCACTTATCAGCACTTAACATGCATTGTCTTTGTTATAATATTATGCATGATTCTGATTGGTTAATCAGTATCTGTCAAGGGTATAAAAGCGCGTCACCACCTTAAAAAGATCATAAATCAAACATGACCAAGAAAATAAGTATCCAACCAGTTCAGATGTTCCACAATTATAAAATGTATTTTTTAAAGGAGCCTATCAATATGCAATTGGCAAATCCAGTCAAACTCAATAAAACTCAATTTCAATCTCTTGCTGAGACTCTCTCAATGTTAGATATCAAGGATATTGATAATACGTTCAAAAAGATCAATTCCAATTTAAAATGCAATGAAAATGCTTTCTTCACGAGTCCAATATACCAGATATTATGATGCATTTACAGAAATTGGATTCAAAGAACAGGAAAACTGGTATATAACAATAACAATCCAAGGATATAAAGCTGATCAAAACGATGTGCTTTCTCCAATCTGGAAAATTGTTACTGCTAGACTTTCACAGTTATTTTAGTGTTTAGTGTTTAATAAATGTATTAATGTTTTCTTTTTTATTCTATAAACAAAATTATAAGTAGTTTTAAAATAGTTTTAAAAATGATGTCTGAAAAAGGTAAAATATAAAATATAAAATAATTAATTAATTTCGTTTAGAATATTTAATAAACTTTTTGTTTGATAAACTCGAAGAAATAACCGATGTAAAAATTAGAGATATGTTGACTCTAGTTGAAGCATTGAGTAAAGAAGATTCATGTTCAGAATGTCAGAGTGACGATACTGAAATTGTTAATGATGGAGATACTGAAATTGTTAATGATGGGGATACTGAAATTATTAATGATTCTGAAGAAATTATTGATGATACTGAAGATACTGAAGAAAATATTAATGATACTGAAGATACCACTGAAATTATTATTAAAGATGAGCCTACCAAATTTAAGAATTGTATTGACCATGTTATAGAAAATACTATGATTGAATATTGTGGAGATGAACAATGTACATGTAATAATCAATAAATCTTTAAAAATGTAGTTTTTTATTAATAATAATAATAATAACAAAGAAATATTTATTAAACTCTATGATAAACTTTATTACATAAATATAAAACAGATGCTCCAGTTAATAGTTTTAATAAAAATTTGCAATTTTCGATATAAATATCAGAGCGTTTGGCTTTTGTGGCAACTTGAATAATCGCTGTCCATCCACCGTTTGTTTCTACCCACGGATCAATTTTTGTTTCTATCACCTAAATAATGATAAATTAATAACAATATAAAGTAATTTACCTCTATAGACCATTGGAAGTGATTTTCAGAGACGGATCCAGATTTTATTATCATGTGTTTCATATACATTAATCCTACTATTATTCGCATCCATTTATTATTTTCATCGAACATGTAACTAAATAATGATTGAAATGCCTTCTTTCTCTCCAATGTTGGCAAATTGAGAATTTTTTCATAATCAAATGGGATGTCTTCAACGATTTTCGACCAATCAGAATCATGCAATACTAAGAAAATATGTAAAAATATAAAATGGAAATGGCAATGATGATTTGTTGGCACTGTTAACTTTTTTCAAGTTGTTGCCACCACTGTTAACTGGTTGTTGTTGTAATTTATTATACGCTTGAACTGATCAGTTGTTTGATTTTATACTATATTGAACTTGATTCATCATTTTTTCATTAAGTTTGCGATGTTCTTTCAATTCTAATATTGATTTTCTTAATTCATTTTGGATAATACCAATGGTTTTATTTAGATATATAATATCATCATATAATTCGTTTTTAGCTCTTTTTAAAGTCTCATATGTATGTTCAAATCGGAATTCTAAATTACTCATTCTTTCAGATAATCTTTTGACTGGAGTTTTCAAATATCTAGGCCTATCTATCATATACAAAATATCCATCAATACAGCTGTATCAGGACATACACATCTTGTTGAATTTTTACCTTGAACGGTTACAACAATTGAGTTGACCATATTAAAAACTAATAATATTATTATAATTTCTTTAATCATTTTCAAAACAATATAAATTAATATTTATTGTCTTGTGTGTGTGTGTTCTCATTGGTCTAAATTAGTATAAAAGTAATTGTTATTTCAATTTTTATCATTAAAATGGTTGTACGGAGCGCAGTTCAAGCTATGAATGAAATTAAACATTATGGTAATTTATTATTATTATTATTATTATTATTATTATTATTATTATTACTTGTTTTGAGATGATTATTTTAAAGTTATTAAAGAACGTCTGGAATTCTATTATCCAGAAATACATGGAATCATGGATAAGCCAGCATCAATAAGTCCAGACTTGATATTCAATCATACATCAATATGGATATTTACTGTAATCGACGAGTTCCTATGAGACATCGAACAAAACAATTTATCAAAAGATATGGAACCTGAATATCCATGTGGTGATGGATGTC
Organism: Schmidtea mediterranea; assembly: GCA_022537955.1. NCBI lineage: Eukaryota > Metazoa > Platyhelminthes > Tricladida > Dugesiidae > Schmidtea > Schmidtea mediterranea. The sequence continues at coordinate 136,663,951 of CM039680.1, forward strand.
ATTGCTGCGCTGCCCGATATCGAAAGTATGTGGATTGGGCTTTGAATAAAGCTCTTCGACAATATTAATATAGAAAAATTATCTCTTTATAATAAATTTGTTGTATATGTCTCGGTTTTTATTATATAGTAATAATGTTAATAATAATAATAATATTTATAAAATAATAATAAAAATAATAATATTTATAAAAAATAATAATAAAAAATATTTACAAAATATATACTACTTTATAAAAGTAAGTAGACATATTATAATTAAAACATTATTAAAAATTCCGTTACCTTATAAAATTTTTGAATGACCTTGAGAAAATATGTACTTTTCAACATAGAAAAAATTTAGAAATTTTTTTTGAATGACCTTGACCTACTTTTAAATGACCTTGACCTACTTTTGAATGACCTTGAAAATTAATAATATTTTTAAAAATAATAATAAAAATAATAATATTTATAAAAAATAATAATAAAATAGAATAAAATTTACAAAATATATACTACTTATAAAAGTAAGTAGACATATTATAATTGAAAAATGATTTAAAAATCCGTGACCTTGAAAAAATTTTGAATGACCTTGAGAAAATATGTACTTTTCAATATAGAAAAAATTTAGAATTTTTTTTTGAATGACCTTGACCTACTTTTAAATGACCTTGACCTACTTTTGAATGACCTTGAAAATTAATAATATTTTTAAAAATAATAATAAAAATAATAATATTTATAAAAAATAATAATAAAATAGAATAAAATTTACAAAATATATACTACTTATAAAAGTAAGTAGACATATTATAATTGAAAAATGATTAAAAAATCCGTGACCTTGAAAAAATTTTGAATGACCTTGAGAAAATATGTACTTTTCAACATAGAAAAAATTTAGAAATTTTTTTTTGAATGACCTTGACCTACTTTTAAATGACCTTGACCTACTTTTGAATGACCTTGAAAATTAATAATATTTTTAAAAATAATAATAAAAATAATAATATTTATAAAAAATAATAATAAAATAGAATAAAATTTACAAAATATATACTACTTATAAAAGTAAGTAGACATATTATAATTGAAAAATGATTTAATAATCCGTGACCTTGAAAAAAAATATTTTTGAATGACTTTGAAAGTTTTTGATGAGTCATGGTCTTTGTTTAAATGACCTTGAAATTTTTTTGATGAGTCATATTCTTTGATTCAATGACCTTGAATGAGTCATTGTCTTTGTTTAAAAAGTTTTTGTACTTTTAAAAATTTGTACTTTTAGACTTAGAAAAAAAAATTTACCGGGGGGTAGGGGAAGGGGTTATGTGGTCCAGCGGTGACATGGTCTAGCGGTGACATATCCATCTACTTACATTGTAAAATCAATTAAAATTCTTTCTTTTTCACAAAAATATTTTTAAAAATCAACTGACACCGCCAATAGTCTGGTAATAGTCACAGAAAGCCAGAAAATTTTTATGGTGAAACATACAACAGTGTCACAAAAGGCTTTACAGACATCGTTGAAATTTCATATTTGATATCAACAAAACATGAAGCCACACATTATTGGAGAATCTCTCATAATTGCTTGATATTATTAATATTTTTATATAAAATCAAGAAATTTAGCAAATTCAGTTGGGGAAATGACGATGAAGGTGTTAGCATTCCAAAAAAATGATTTTGATTGATGATTTTTTTTCGAATATCTGCTTTAATTATTAGAGAAATAAAGGACCTTACCATTTCCATGATATTAAGAGTCAATATGCCTACTTTTCGGTTACGCTACCTGAAGTTTAGCCAAATTGGTTACCTTCATCAACTACAGGGAAGTCCTGCCTCTTTATATTATTATACGAGAATTCATTCTAATTCACAGATGTAAAAATCTAGTTGGTACATAATATTGAAAATAGCGGAAAGTATTTGGGAATACAAAGGAAGAATATAATCAAAATTTTCATGATTTGATTTAACTAAAAATGATTTAAAAGAATTTGCTGATAATCGAAAATTTCATCATTTAATTAAATATATTATTTGCAGCAAAAAATATCTTGTTATTTATTTACATTTTTAACTATTATTATTATTATTATTATTATTATTATTATTATTATTATTATTATTATTATTATTATTATTATTATTATTATTATTATTATTATTATTATTATTATTATTATTATTATTATTATTATTATTATTATTATTATTATTATTATTATTATTATTATTATTATTATTATTATTATTATTATTATTATTATTATTATTATTATTATTATTATTATTATTATTATTTATTATTATTATTATTATTATTATTATTATTATTATTATTATTATTATTATTATTATTATTATTATTATTATTATTATTATTATTATTATTATTATTATTATTATTATTATTATTATTATTATTAAATATTATTATTATTATTATTGGTTATTTTTATTATTGGTTTTAGGATTCCCTCTTAAGTGTTCGTTTGTCCAATGATGTCCGTAGGAAATTTATCCCAACTTATAAATATCCCAAAACTCAAAATCCCTAGAAAAAGTTTTCCAAAACAAAAATTTCCCAAAACTCTAATCTATAAAATAAAGTTTCTTTATCCAAAACTTCAATTTATTTTTACAAGTTTTTAAATCCTCTTTCATAACCAGGAAGAGCATCTCAATGTGAGTGAAAGTATTCACCGTACCATCACTGAGCTTTTGGAGATATGGAAGAAAGCTAGAATCCACACACAGCGAGTCGATTCCAGAGAAAGAAAACTCAGAAAGCTCTATGAAGTATATCAGCTACTGAAGAAGAACAGGACAACATCACTGTAAAGCTGCAGGGTTAAAGAACAATCATTCAAGGATGATCTTCAGAAACTTTTTTACATTGCATCTAGGGATGTGATGGAGATAATGGCCAATGTTGAGGATAAGCAATTTCTTGCCATGCAGAGGATAGATGTTAACAGCAGCAGTATGACGGGAGTGTATCTCAAACTGTTAGAAAAGGAAGCGAGAAAAAGAGTGTGTGAGCAAGTCAGTGACAGGCGAAAGCTCAATGAGGCGGAAAAGTTACAGCAACTAGAAGCACATGGTGACTTAGCTGAGGCCCTAAGCAGCACTCCATTCTAATCTGAAGGCAGTGACAGTAACACGGGTGATGACACTGACACGGACTTCATACCATCTTCTGTCGATGAAGCACAGTCCTTCCCAAAGATTAAGCGCCGTAAGTCAGCAAAGAACATAATATCAAGCCCAGAAGTTGCTGGTGCTCTGGATAGGGTCAATCTTCCTGATCGTAGTGCTATGTTTGTGGTGGCATCAGTAGCCAAGGCCTTAGGACCTCCTTTGAAAGATATGGTGCAGCACGATCAGGAGATCTAGAATGGTCACTTCCAAACTGTTGACTGAGGCAGACAAAGACAGTTTTTCCATAGAATGTCCTCTCCTTCTACATTGGGATGGTAAATTGCTTCCTGACATCGCTTGTGCAGAACAAACCGTGGACCGAATCGAAGGACAAAGATCAAAAGCAGTTCCAGCTTCGTTTTGTCCAAAACCACTGAAACCACAGAATTACAGTGTTATAGAGAGGAATTCAATTGCCAAATCAAAATCGCAGCCGGTGACACTGACTCATTTTTCTTGGAGTGTAAAATTGTAGACTAATGCTCACAGCTGTATCTAAAAATGATTGCTGATGAGCTTCTAGATACTTCAAATTATCCGGTTACCGATCCATTGTTCTCAGATAAAATTTGTTCTGTAATCGGAAAAGTGAAAGATAAAAATAAAGTTTCTCATTATAAAAAATGGGTGTTCCTCCGACCCAAGTGCTACTCGCTACAAGGTGATAAAGATACACTAAAGCCAAAGGAATATGTCTTAAAAATTCTAATCTTACACATGAAGCTTACAAAAAGTATTTACTGGTGGCGGAATAGTGAGCATCCTTCAAAAGAGAATAGGAAGTATCAACCATCAATTGTATACTTTTAAAACAAAAAAACAAATTCTACAATGTATGGATGATAAAAGTGTTGGGGTTTTGTCGGTGAATTCAAATAGGAATTATTATCAATCTGACTCCAAGCGTGCTTTTAAACAACAGTAACGAACTCCAAACGATTTAAACTTTATTGATTAATACACTTTATCTCCACTTTAAAATGACACAATGAATTATCAATCAATCACAATTTGGTGCTTATTACGACCCTTCTGGAAGAATAGCACTTTTCAAATCAATTGGCTTTACAATCACCTGACTACTGCGGTGGGTTTCTGAGATCGGTAACTCTGATTTAGTTGCTTTGCTTTGCCTTATTTCTGTTCCAAATTTCTCTTTAATTTCTTTTTTGTCTTTCTTTGTCTCCTTTTTATACTCCATCATCCAATAATATTTATTGATATCAAATAGAATTTCTGATATCTTTTAACGCTAATTCTTTTTGGGCCTCCATAATCACTGACAGCTGTCCAGATAACTAATTCTTTAGAGATACCCTTTCCCGGATTCCAAACAATATTTCTTCCCTTACTTTGAAAGGGCTTTCGAGATAACGTGCAAATTTTGCTTTTGTTTTTGTTTTCTAAAATTTGCACTTGTTAATTACAAATGACCTTCTTTGATTTAATTGTCTGTTTTTATTGATTTTCTCTTATTCCTTTCTTGTTGTTCAACATTTCTTTTTCATTCCTTTTTTATTAAGCTCCAGACTCACATCTTACTCACTTCTCACTGTTTTCCCCAATCATTTTACATGTTTATTAATTATTTTATTCTATTATTTAGGTATCCTCAACAAAAGATATTGTTCTAATTGTAATGAGAGTTATGCTTACGGACAATATAAGTTTCGACATATGCATTCCACAACTGCTCCATTAAGAAATAAATATCAATTCAAACCGTCAGATCCTATTGTGGGGTTACTGGCTTGTGATCGATGTGGCCTTGACCTCAGTCATAATAATACTAACTACCTGCCACTGGTTACCCGTTGCTAGGCAACGTTGGTACTGTAACCAATGGTTTTGTGACCGTCAAAGGTGAGTTTTGTTTCCAAAACTGCTATGACCCGGTCTACAGCTGGTTCAGCGAGCTACCGTTAGAAGGTCTGTGCTCGTCTTACGTACTTTAGGTCCCTCACTTGCTTAACTTTCTTGCATATTTCGTTTTCACCCTAGTTAGGCGTTGTGTTAAATAAAACAATAAAACAAAAAAAGTTTATTTATTCTACTTCTTCGCATTCAATTCTGTTCATTTCGCAGTTTATTTTGCTTTTGTCTCTTTCTTTCAGCACGGCCTGGTCTCGCGCGAGATTTAGGCTGAAACTGGTCTTGCGTTGGTTTGGTGTCAGTTGAGCAAGCTATCTGGGCTGGGTCAAATACTAGCGGGTAGGTCACAGACTTTCCTTCCTGCCCCGCTGCCACAGCCTCTTCCAGTCCATGTATCTGGATTTTTTGAGCATGATTCAGGGCTCTCTCTTCCCGCCAGCCCTTCTGTGCTGCGTCGATCTTCTGATAGAGTCGTTTCACTCTAGTCGGTTCAGACCAGGTGGCCTTAACTCGTTGTAATTCCGGACTCAATTGTAGGCATTGCTGGTAGAGATCCGTATGCTCCTTCCGGAGGTCCTTTAATTCTTTGCTGAGCTCCAGTATAATATTCATAGACGTGTTGCCTTAACAATAAATTAGACCTAAATTAGGTTTAGGAGATGTCGTTAGAACAAAATGAAAAAATAAAACATATAAAGCACGGCCTTAGTTCTTACCGAATGATCATCTCGTGTCCCGTAACAACAAACAACATAAAAAAAACGTTCAGCACTTTATTCCTCGAGTTTTCATATGGACAATATACTATTTAATAACTAAAAGAACTACCGTTACAATAATTTTATCTATTTAACAATTAAAAGAACTACTGTTACCATAAGTTTATTAACAATACAGATGAGGTCATTAACAAAATAAATGAACTATGCTACGGGTTCTTTGGCCTCAGTGTGGTCGTTTGTTGGAGAAGCACCTCCGTGAATAAGCGTGCTCCTCAACGCCCCGATCCTCCAGTACATCTCGAATTTCGGGCTGGAGGAGGCTCTTTGGGACCACAAGGTGTACTGGTGCATCCATTTCAAGCAAGGCTGGGTCTCTATGGTCATAGGCGATCCCGTAAGGAGGTAAATATCCATCTGAACTGGGGATACGTCCACTACGGATATCCCGATTAATCCGAGCGAGGTATTCTTTCTGCCGTCGTGCCAGGAATCGATAACGCCATTCCAGCTGTTCTAGGCAATGAAGTTCACGTTCTGCCTCTTGTCGGATTTCGCGCGCAGGATTCCGGCCTGGCTCCCGTTTAATCAGGACACTGGGAAGTTCAATATCATCTCTCAGCTCGTCAGTCTTACGCTTCGGCCACTCGGGGGTACCATAAGTTGATATGGTATAACCCCTATCCCACAGGGCCTGTCGATACCGGCGGGCAAACCTGGTCGGCACCGTCAGAGTGGTACGGTCTGCATCTTCCCAGCCAGTATGTGGAGTACCTTTGAATGTCAAAAATAGAAATAATAATAGGAATATATTGTTTTTGCTTTCTCCTTCTTTTAAGATTTTATCAACTTGGGTCAAATTCGTCTGAGCTGTTAACTTAACTCATCTTAAACTTCCGTTAGAACTGCATTGTATGGCGGTTTGGGGCACGGTGGAGATGGGACTAAGACTCACTAACGAACTGATAGAGGCGCATTTATACAATTTTCGAATTCACCAAGATTGAGTTTACTTTGGTTAGAGGATAAAATGATCTTTTTATTAAATCGAAGTGTTAAGTGTATCTGATAATTGGTCGGACAAGACTAAATATATAATAATTGATTATCGAGAAATCCAATTTATCTAGAATTACTAATTTACGCTTTCGATGTTCCTATGACAATGATACGGGAAAGAAAAATTATCTCCAAAGGGAAAACGGTTACTCCAGTCGACTAATCAGTACATTACTGCAGTGGTACAATTTATCAGTTGTTATCTTGGAACTTGATCGAAGTGATTTCACTCCCTGAGAAAGATAGGGACACGACGATTAATTTTGTTATATTAAGGAAATGATTGAGTCGTGTCGTATTCTAGTTAATTCACGCATAGGATTTATATCCAAAAATAACTCTAACGAACGGGTTGAATCCTGACCCCGATATTTATTATGCTTTTATGACCATATCAGGATACATCAGAGTTTCATTCATAATTTCTAATAACGAGTCGCAACATAATCAAAATATTTATTTGCTTCTATGACCATATTAGATTGCATACGAGTTTCATCCAAAAATTCTAATAACGAATTGCATCATAATTAAAATATTTATTTGCTTTTGTGAACATATTAGATTGCATACTAGTTTCATCTAAAATTCTAATAATGAATTACATCATAACCAAAATATTTATTTGCTTTTATGAACATATAAGATGGCTGAAAATAGCCGTACTTGTTGAGGGCTCTGGATGATTTACTCTTCGCTGGTCGTATCTAACCGAGCCTGGACGTATCTGGGTTTCTCCTGACTGGTTGCACTCTTCTTCCCGTTCCCATTTCCGCGAGTTTCATTTTCCATTTTTCGATGAGCTTCGTAATTAATCAATCTCTCGCTAAATCCGTCTCTATATTTATACTGTCGTGTGGGTGTGTCGCCACGTGGCAGTGCTATCGTACTTGGCGAGATGTGATTGGCCAACTTCTGTTTCTGTCCTTCTATTGATCGTCATGCGTGGATAGCAACTGTCTAATCGACTTTTAGTTGCTTGCGGGATAGGAAATTTTCTCAGACCATTCTCTGAATCTCCCATTGATCGGACTGGCGCTATTGGAATTGTCAGTAGGACTATTACAGGCAGAACTATCAATCACTCATTGATCGACACAGAGAAGAGTAGCGGAGAAATTTCCGATCCATTTGCTTCTCATAAAATTGGATATTTCAATCTCTAGTTGTGACAGCTCCGCCATATTTCTCGATTGCCGCTATATAGAATTTGCTTTTATATCTACTTTAATACATTTATTGGAGGCTTGTCATTTGAGTATGATTTATACTTAATTAATTAGGTTATTTAGTCTTACGTTATTCTGAAATGCCTCGCTAAGCAGGAGCCCTCATGGTTCGCACCGTTGAATCCTCCACAAGAATCACTGGACATCGTGAAGAATCTCCTTTCCTCTATCATATTTTTCCAGATTCGTTATCAGATCTTTTACTTTTGTTTTAATTAATATATGTTCAAATTTTTGTTGGTAATTTTTGTATTAAATAATTATTCAGAGTGTTGTTAACAATGTCAGTTGGATAACGTTGGGTTGTCGTTGTCCATATTAATAATTTTAAACATTGTTTGGGTTATATCGGCCGTCCACAAATTATTAACCGGCTTTATTCAAGATGAAGATGATTTTTATTTGGTTTTTTGGCAAAGTCAACTATGCGTTCTATACTGTTACTCCTATTGAGGCCATATTTGATGATTGAGAGGGTCGGTACGGTTCATGATCCCATCTAAATTAATTTTCGATACCTTAATATATGAGTTTTGAGTTATTATTTATGGCTTACCGATGGCGTGGTTAGTATTTTGATTAATGGGTAATTTCATTTTTAACGAATGGTAATTTTGCGGAACAAACTATTATATTTATCTGATGCTAGAGTTTATCGTCGGGGGGAAGCAAATTTTTCATTTAGTTAGAACTCTAGGTTCTTCCCACCCGTTAAAATCTTTTTAACTATCTTTGGGTCGTAGTATTATTAATATTTTATTTGGGTTCCGTATTTGATTTCATTATCAATTTTGAAATTTATCAAAGAATTTGGAGCATCGATTTCCGTTAACCCGTTCCCTTTAATCCTCAAGTTGATCCTAGGAAAGTTGTGTGTCAAAGTTAGATTTTAAGAATGTCTACTGGACTACTCGGTGTTAATATTTTAGCCGATGAGTAAAATAATTTAGGTCGATTTTTCGGGAGTAGGTAGAAAGGTAGGCAACCAAAAGATTGTCTCCCGATCTCCCGGCTGCCCCTATAATGGTATATGAATTGCCTGTTCGAGTCCGTCGTTACCCACGGCGAGATCTCTCACGAGCACGAGCTGTTGGAGGACTTACACCGCACTTACACTGCTCGAATATGATATGTCTGATTTTAATAACTTGTCGGTGTGTGGCTGTGGGCCGGAAAAATTTCGACTTTTTGAAACGTTTATGATAGTTATAGCATATATTTGATAAATATTGACATCGATTACATTCTTTATGAAATGAGCATCACACAAAATTGTCTCCACAAGTCATTCTTGCTTACTTTTCTAAATAGAGTTTCAGAATAAAAGTTCTTGCTTCAAGTTCTTCAAAACTGAGTGATTAAATCATTAAAATTAAGTGAAAATGAATCGGTATATATACCTATTCTGTGACCCAAACCTTGCGTGTTAATTTTGATTTATTAAAACAAAATTTGACCTTTGGCATTTCTTTGTATTTTCTAACTTTAATTTCTTAATTTTTTAATATATTTTGACAATTTATTCATTTAACAAATAATTGAACTATTTCTAATTCAAATTATTTTATTTCAGTTCCAATTTCATGAACTCTTGTTTCTTTGATTAAATTGTCAATATTTGGTCAAATTTTTCGTGTTTTCGTGTTATTTTTATGTTTGCTTCGTGCTGATCTTGATGCATTTTGTTAATAGTTTTATTTATTTTTATGTTTTTGATTTTATATTTTAATTATTTCTTTCTCGTATTTTTGCATGGTTACTTGGTGTTTTTCGGGTCTGATTTTAAGTCTGCGTGCTATGTTTGCGTGCTATTACCGATTCATTTAAACAAACTTGAATTCTGGCCCAACACTATTAACAATTAAACAAATGTGTATCTATTGTGTATATTTAAATAAATATTGTAAATTATTGGCTTATTTAATTTGTCCGATAAATATTATTTAATGATAATAATTACATTATAACACTTAAAAGAAATTTACATTATTAGTGATCATTTTCCAAATATATTTAATGAATAAGCACTAAAAGTTAATAAATAAATAAAAATTAAATTAAATAATTAACTAATAAATATAATATATAAATGTAACAAATAAATAAAAAAAGTAAGTATTTTTTAAACAAATATTAATAAAATTTAATAAATAAAATAAATAAAAATTATAAATAATTGAAACTAATAAATTTAAAAAAATAAGAAAATAAAATAAATAAATAAAAAATAATAAAAGTAATACTAAATAAATAAATAATAAAATAATCATAGTTATAAAAAATATATAATAATTATAACAAAAAAAATAAAAATGCAAATAAATAAAATAAAATGAAAACTAAATATTAATTATAAAAGTAATAAATAATTATATAATAAAAATAATTAAATAAAATAATTAATATATAAATAAATAAAATTAATTATTTAAAATAAAATAATATTAAAATATAATAAATTAAAAAAATTAAAAATAAATAAATAAAAAATAAAATAAATAGAAAATAAAATAAATAAAAATAACAAATAATAATTAAAATTAATAATAATTAAAATTAAAAATTAAATATAATTAAGATAATTAAATAAAACAGTATATTCAAAAAGCTCATATTTAATGACCCTGGTCTTTATTGATGTCAAAGTGCGCTGGAGTCCTCCTTTCTTACTACTGTGTACCCTTTAGGCAAAATTCTTTATTTAAAAATCAATCAACACACATTCATCAGGAGAAGAACATTGGATTGCTATATATGTAAAACATGATAAAATATGTGTTTTTCATCCAATGGGTTTCTATTATCCCGCTCTTTTGATCAAAAAACTAGAAACTACTGGAAAACCAGTTGATTACAACAAAATTCTGTTTCAATACCCATTAACTATTACTTGTGGTCAACATTGCCTTGCTTGGCTAATGTATAAACATTGTAATTAAAATCTATGTTATGTAAAAATGACGTGTTATTTCATTGATATGTTAGAGATAATGTTAGAGAGTTATGTATTATGGATGTGAATAATATTTTAGAACCTATGCATTGTGTTTACATTAATTCAGAAATTCATGAAGAATACTTGAAAACAATGACAAATGAAAATATTTTCTATGTTAGCAATGAAAGGAAGAATCAAAAATTTAAGAAAAGCTTCCCGAATTTACGATAATTATTGTATCATTTAAAAACGTTACGCAAAATCCCAGAAAATATATACTGTCCCTTTGGAAATCATATAAATTGTGCGTATCAACAATGCTTATTGGGCGCTATTGACTATTTATCTGTTTAAATAAATGTTTTCTTATTTGTTTTACAATCATAAATTATAGTCCTAAAGAGGACTGTTACACTTTCTCAAAACCATAAAGTGGGCTATCACATAATAAAAAATAACCACAATAAAGAGGACCGTTTTAAGTTACATTTTTACAATCTGTATTTATGGTCCGTTTTTTCGTTCTCAAATTGTTTGAAAACAAATTGTTTGTGGCGAAATGAATAATAAAGATTAAAATTTTTTCATTTTACAATAATAAAGAGTAAAATAATTGAAGACTAAAGCATTAATTATTTTTCATAATATATTTTATAGACAAACAACATAGAGTATTTCTGAACATAATTAAAATTAATTTTGCCTTGTCTTGAAATTTTCGTTTTCAACCATTTCATTAATGACATTCCAGAATCCATTTTCTGATACCCATGGCGAAATTTCATTTTGAATTATCTAGCTATTATTTAAAATGTATATATATATATATATACCTGTACAGACCATTGAAAGTATCTTTCATAGTTCTTTTCAGATCTTTGTAGAATAATTTTCATGTAGAAGAAAGCCATGGTGACCCGTGACCACTTCATATTTTCGAATAATGAATAAAATATACCCTTAATTGCATTTTCTTTTGCACTGATGGTTATCCATGTATGGATCCATGAAAAATCGACGGGATTTCTTCAGTAAACTTTCATGACTTTTTTCACAAGAATTTGAATATTAATGATTAAATTATACCCATTTGAAAAGTGGAATATTTCTAGGTTAATTTTTAAATGAAATATGAAATTTTCTCATTTTATTTATACCATTTACTTTTTATGATTTTCATTCGTAGTTTTTATAATTTATAAAAATAATATTAATATTTAAAAATTATGAAAGTTCTTATAAAATGACCATTGAACACATACATGCACAAACTTATAGGAGTAGAAAACTATGATAATCAAAAGAAGTTGCAATACAGTTGCAACTTTAACAAAGAAAGATACGTTTCGAATGCAACTTTAATAAAGGCATGCAGACATTTAATAGATTTTATGCAAGTTTTAAAAATAATAGTAATACATAGTAATAATAGTAAAATAATAGTAATAAAAATAATAGTAATAATAATAATAATAATAATAATAATAATATTAAAAATAATATTAATAATAATAATAATATTAATAATAATAATAGTAATGATAATAATATAAATAACATACTTATAAAAATTTTCGAAAAAAAGCATGAGTCAAAAACTTTTTGTTAGGGGTGGATTTGACGGAATTAGAAAAATTTTCTACAAAAGTATAAGTAATACAAAAGTTTTACCAAGAGGGGGTTTCTTTGACATACTAAAATTTTCGAAAAAGTATGAGTCATAAAATTTTTTTACATGGGAGAGTATGTCTTTGTTTTTACTTCGAAAAATTTTGAAAAATGTAAGACTCATGTTTTTACTATGACATGACCTCTTTAAACCGCTGTAGAATAAAGATCATGAGTCATACACACACGAGTGACACACCCACATGACACCTGGCTCATACTCTACACGATGAGTCATCACGTTCCGTCAGCCTATGAGAATGCTTTGTGCCAGATGGGACACATCTACTTACTTTATTGTATTTGTTTCTTTCTGACATTTCACAAGTCATTCTTTATAAATGCGTTTTCCAAAAACTGTTTCACTAGGTGTCTGACCGATAGTTTTTTGGATATTTAATTTTTGGTAATGTTGGGCCAGAACAATAGCGGCCTTGAAAATGTTTAAATGAATCGGTAACACACATGCAAACATAACATGCAGATTTAAAATCAAACCTATTTAAACACCAATTAACCCTACCAAAATGCGAGAAAGAAAACAATTAAATATAAAATTATAAACACAAAAATAAATTAAAATAATAACAAAGTGCAACAAGATCCGCACGAAATAAACATAGACATAACACGAAAACCCAACAATTTGACAGAAATTTAACAATTTATAAAAAAAATGCGAAATTTCATGAAAATGAAATAAAAATCAAAGAATTTAAATTAGAAATAATTCAATAAAAATTTTAAAAAAAATTGTCAAATAAAATTTCAAAATAATAAAAATTAAGATTAAAATATACTAGAAAATCCCAAGGTCAAATTTTGTTTTACTAAATCAAAAAGAACACGCAAGGTTAGGGTCGTACAATAGGTATATATATACCGATTCATTTTTACATAATTTTAATCGTAAATCAGTTTTTCAAAAACTCGAAATCGAATCAATTTTCGTCAAGCCAACATACTACGATGTGAGTGAGAGAATGTTCGAATCTCTCTCCACGTCGCTTCCTCGCAACCTCCGTTGAGCTTTGCTTGGATGTCGGTGTGGGGGGAGGTTGTTAACGTAATTACGTGCAATGAATTGTCCGATGTATTATGCTCGAAAAATTGTGTAATCTACTCTATATGATAAAATATATCTTTATGAAATAAATTCTTCCATCCATGCTTTACATTTTCAGGCCCACAGCCAAAACATACTACAAGATAATAAAATCCAACACATGATCGCAATCGTGTAAGTGCGTGTATTATCGCCAACGATTCGTGCCCGTGAAGGCTCCGGCGTGAGAACGCAGGAGCTGAAACGTCAATATCAATCCATATAAGGGAAAAGAGTAAATGGAAAAGTCTTTTGGCTGTTTCTCCGTTACTCATTTCCCATAAACTCAACCTAAAATTAATTCTCACACACGGCTAAAATTCGAACATCTAGTAGTCCAGTGGGCACTCAGTAACTATAATATGAACACAATGCGCCTAGGATCAAAATGAGGGACGGTGACGGGAATTTGAATTAATCAAATCGTTGCTATGCTCAATTATAACGAAATTAATAAAACTATTGAAGCCTATTAATGAAATTAACCAACGTAATATAATTATTAAAAGTTTTAGTAAAAGTAAACTAGTAAAAACTTCGTCAAAGAGAAAATTTATTAATGAAACGAAAGTGACGTACTCCACGATATAAAGGAGGTTTCCTCTTTGTAAATAAAGCCAATCACGACTTATAAGTGTACAACCAGACTAAAATCCCAACTTATAATAACCGAAAGATGAGCTCTTAAAAAATTTAGCAGCTAAATAAACTAAACTTCGAGATACTCCGATAGAAAGATGGAACCAGACTTTTAATAAATTTACTAAAATCGTTAAACGAGTGCCGGGATTGAACTGACACATCGAAATATAGGAGTAACATCAGTTAAAATTTTAAGATTAATACCACTCGTAAGGGATATTTACCATAGTCTATGCGAAATTAGTAAACGGGTCAGCTGGATCCCAAAAACAGAGGTGATCAAGCGAAGACGCAAAAGTCATGCAGACTAATTCATAAAATAAATAGTTAAAAGACCCATGTTGAAATAAATCGGTTTTTAATATAACAAGACAACAAAATAAAGACGTAAAATATATATCCATCAATTGTGCGAATTAAATTATGGCAAACTGAGAAAAATTTAATACACCAAAATCATGGGAATAAATTAAGCATAGAATAAATAGTCGGATCTCGCATTGGAATAAGCAAATCATAGAAGGAATATTCAAATTCTTACCTGAAAATAAATCAATCTAAGAGTAATTGACAAAATTCTTACATTAGAATGAATAAATCTGGCAACAATAAATCCAAAGCTTAAACGAGATTAATCTGAAAGTAGTTAATTGAAACCTTGTATTGAAATAAATCCGTCTGAAAATAAATAATTAAAAATCTTGCGTTAGAACAAATTAATCTGAAAACGATTACTAAAAATTCTTGCAAACCTATCAATGATTAATCAAAATCTAGAATAAACCAACCTGAAAACAATTACCCCAAAATTCTCGCCTTAGGATAAATAAATAATCTGAAACAATTGAAAATTTTTTTTGTAGATCGATCACCAAGTAAATAGTCAAGATCATCTCGTCTTAGGATACAATTCATTTGTTACCTAAGCTGTAGTAAATACGATGTATAACTTACGTAAAAATAAAATATACTCTGTCACAATAGGCTGGATCAGAGACAGAGCATATGAGGCACTTGTAGCTATGAAATGCAAGAAGCCCACAACCGCATTTATTAGACGCCAACCAATTTTTACAACCATTCCGAATTTAATAGAGAGATAGTCGATCCACTGCAGTAGGGTCAGGTTCCAATATCACCGAATAGGAATAGATGTAACCTATGCATAAAACGTAATAAAGCACTTACCATATAAACAGAACAGGTTGGAACCATTGAGTTAAGAAAATTCTCGACAATCGATTTTTGTTCATAGACATTTGTCGAATTAATGAAAGCTCCGAATTCATCAATACATGACCACAAGAGTACATGGAGTGTGACATTTAACGAAATATCACGATAAATAAATTCACGCGATCGATAAGAAGTATGCCTAACAATTAACGACACGGTGAGAGAAGAACCAATAATTTTCAAGAGAGTGTGTACTAGACACAAAGTTCGACAATTGTCCGCACACATTCTGAATAAAAAAAATAGGTCGACTGAGATCTGATAATTACATTCGATAGATCAGAAAATGTCTCGAAAAATTGAACACCTCCCGCGAAAACGACAGAACTTTGAGGAGCCCGACATCGCCGGCACCAGTGGACATTCCCGATTAGGTAAATTTTAACCTTATCTAACATCATCGTTTGATTAATTTTTGTTGAGACCTAGCAGGAATATAAACCAACCCTTAAACCATTCCCGGAGGACGACTTGGATGAACCCGATCAGATAGTAGTGACAGTTTAACGTTTATCAGATACATAAGTCGATCATATTCAATATAACATTCCGTTTGCGTACTCGTTCGTTTTTTGAAATAAACACCATTATTGGAAGGAATATGTATGATAGCCTTACCAATTCAGTCAATTATTAAATTCTAGTGACAATCACGATCGACGTAATCGTTGACGGAGGTCAAGAGTTTTTGGAGCGAATCCGATGAGATTAATAAATAAGCAATTAAATTTGAAAACTCGATGTTTCGCTATTTTCTATTTTGTTCTTATGCCCCATGATGGGAAGGGACTATCAAAGTAATTTATTATTACACGTTAAATACCTAAACCGGTGGTATAAGTGATAAAACCTAATAGCTATCAATAGTTGCAATACGTTATTTGGGTAAATGAATGAATCTTCAGCCTAACATTTATTGAACCATAAGAATTTAATCTTAACAATTATTTAACCGTAGGAATTTAGGCTTAACATTTATTTAATCTTATGAATTTAATTGTAACCTTTGTATAATCGTATGAATTTAGTTTTAACTTTTAATTAATCGCATGAATTGAATTTTAACATTTTTATAGTCGCATGAATTGAATTTTAATATTTATCTAGTCGTATACATTGCACCTTAGCATTCATTTAATCATATGAATTTAATTTTAGCATTTATCTAATTGTATGAATTTAACTTTTACATTTATTTAATCGTATAAATTGAATCTCAGCATTTATTTAATCATATGAAGTTAATCTTAACACTTATAAAATTGCATGAACTAAATCTTAACTATCTATAATACTGTATGAGTTGATTCTAAAGATCATGAGAAAACAGAGATAACATATTGTTTATATACCGAGTGAATAAAATTTTGATAAGTTATAATGTCAAATAAAGATCCTACCTGGGAATACGAGCATCGGTTGGATTCGAATGATTTAGGAGTTTATTGAGGAGTACGGATAGACTGAACTCCGACAATTGGATGTTTTTGCTCAAAGTATCGATATAAGACTCTAGATATCACCTCAAATAATTTGGTACTTATTACGACTAAACTGAAAGTTAATGAATGAATAATCTAGTAATTAGTAGAATCAAACCGAAATTTAATAAGCAATTGATTTCGTAACCATTGTAAAATAACTAAAATGCGATAAATAAATAAATTAATAATTATTAGAACAAACCGAAATTTAAATAAATAGATAATTTGACAATTATTGGAAATAAACTAAAGTTTGATAAACAAATAATTTAGTAACTATTTGGAACCAAACTGGAGTTTGATAAATAATCCAATGATGATTAGAAATAAGCTGAACCATAATAAACGAATCAGGGGATCCTTAAAGTAATCAAAGCTAAGAGTAAAGCTAAGAGTTCCCATAGTTTATAGTCAGTAAAAACATGAGAAAAATCAGCATCGACGACCAAGTACTCCCGGGTATAATGTTATTTTCACTTTAAATGCCTCAAAAAATTTAGGATAAATATGAGTATACTATGTTTAGAAGAATAAGCGATGGCGATTATGGCCACCTAAGCATGATTAACGATTTGTTAGAACATAGCGAGCAGTGGTTTAGCTGTGAATGCCAAATTGCCAACCGACGCTCCACCCTAAATTCCACAAAGACTATATATTCACGAGATTAAAATAGACCCCACGATATCGTATGTTGTGAGTATTCGACAAAGCTCTGGGTTACTGTCAACGAGTTGTGAGAACCTCAAAATCTGCTAAATGAACGAACCCATAGACTTAGACATCGACGTAACGCCCGTATAAATCACATCATCGGCCAGATCCGGAGTACTTCGACCCGAAATAATAATTCCACTACTAAAATTTCAAAAAATGATAACTTTATTACTTCTAGAGGACTCGTGGATCGATACTTCCAGAGTCATAGCTCGGTTCCCCGCCCACTCAGCTGCCAAATGTAAGCAGGCGATGTGGGATGCAGGCTTCTCCATCTCCCCAGTTCGTGAAACCCGAGGTGGCGCGCAAGGCGACTCCGACGAAGTGGATCTCCCATATGTTGACATCAAAAGGGAGCGCGGTAGGAACCCGGCAAGAGAAATACAAGGGCAGGCGGAGCACCTGCTGGCTCACCTCGAGCATCATCAAGCCGAAACGAATCGTCAGGTGGAACGAGCAAAACAATATCTAAAGAGGGTGAACGAGGATATTGCGGCGGGCAGGATACCCAGTACGGACGGGTATGGCGCGCAATATAATGTCTCGTATGAGCTAGACGATCCTCGACTCCAGAGACGAATGCCCGAGATGCGAGTGGCCGTCCCTCGACACATGAGAAACGAGGACGAGGTTATCGAACTCCATCGCGAGCACTCGTACGCGAGAGAACGATATCTCAAGTAGAGAAGATAATACACTGAAAACATTGTTAAAGGTGCATGATATTTTGTAAGATATTTCAAATAAATGTGTTCGTTGTATACTTTAGCTATTTACTAGAAATTAATTGTTTCATTTTATTATGACTCTAACTACTCGATTAACTAAAAACATGCCTTATAAGTAATGGCCAAAATCCCTTCTCGACAAACCGCTACTTGTTTTTATCTTAAATGAATGATCTGACACTTCGTCTTATTTTCAGAGATGAATTCCCAACAATTCCCCGTTTTACAAGGAGAGTTAGATAAAGCCCAGGCCGCTAACCGGAATTTGCAACAACAGCTGATCCAACTCACTCGAGAGACACAACTAATTAAAGGCACATGGGTCGAGCCGAAACGAGCAAAGGTGGTTTATCAGAGGATAGAAGCGGCTCAAAAGGGATGGGCTGGCGAACGACAATTAGTACAGAACTTACGGACGCAAATCAAAGGGTTAGAAACCGCCCTATTGGCGAGCCAAGAAGGGGCAGCGGTAAAGTACCCGCTGGTCTTCGCCACGGCACAATTGGCTTACCGCGATCCGATAAATCCAACTATACCCAAGGATAAGCCCAGCCGGCACCGGCCAGGAAGAGCTGAACACGCAAAGCGTCGACGACTCAAGGAAGCAGGTGGATTATAATCGACGAATGCGAAAATTTTCTTTGGTTTCTTTTAATAAATAATATCATTGATAGTTCGTATTCTTAATTTTCGAAATACAAGTCTGATGAATCGAAATCATAAAGACCTTGGAGAATTGATTAGGGACCCAAGTAAAGTCGAAATCGAGCACAGGCCTTCTATCGGCAGCTCGTTGGACCCACGGATCGTTCGGTCAATTACAGTACTAGCAATAGTGCTCCCTTTTTGTGGACGATCTACCCACTCGAACACAGTTCCAACGTTGCTTAGCAACGGGTGCCGAGTGGTAAGCGAAAGAATATTTGTATGGGGTTGTCTGGGTAACAACCATATAGTTTCAAAATATCGAAACCCAGAAACCCACCAGTAATAACTCCACCCAACATTTGTAGTCTTGGTCTTTTAGTGTGATATGAATGGCGTCTCAACTGGTTCTAAATTGTCACTCTATTTGTCCATTTTCTGAATTAAGGTAAAGGCTTAAATTGATTATTTTAATATTATGAATTTTCATTAAATTTTCCATGGCTTTGCATTCAATTGATTTTCCTCTATCGCAAAATTAATGGTTTGAAATAGTAATGGTAACTAAATTTTGTAAATTTTCGATTTAAAATGAAAGTGAATGTAATTGTAGATTAAAAAATATTTAATTAAATAAAATTAATTAAAATATAATTAAATTTTACTAGGTATTACGTAAATAGATGATTTTCTAATTTTTAAGTTAAGCTTTATAAAATATTTTCATGTTTGAAAATAATTATTTATAACATTTCAATTTGTAATTTTATTTAAACAAAACTTTTTATGAAAACAAATAATTTTATTTTGGAAATTTTTATTCATCATTTCTAAAAAAACATAATTTCTTCAAATGATTATAAGAGTCTGTTAGAGTTCCAATAATCTATGGGTAATTGTAAAAAAAAAGAAATAATAAGATTGTCAGAGGAAAAGCTAAATTAATCGTTTCGGTGTTGTCCATCTATTGAATTGTGCATATTCTGGACCCAACCAAATTAGGACGATTCATCGCACTCAATCTCCTGTTGACAGGCTTTGAAGGTATTTGATTATAAACATTTCTTGCGTTGACCTCTGAACTAATTCTTATAGGGATATCATAGGTATCTTTCTTATTTGTCACGATATCTAATTTTAAATTGATATTTTTATATCAAATTTTTAAAAAGAACCTTTTTCTAGATTAAGAATTGTGTCGCTTCTGAAAAATAATTTTTTCTTTGGCAATATCAAATCATGTTTTGTTGTTCTGTTGCTTGCGGCGTCCGTCGTTTTAAATCTTTGAACGATAGAGTGAAATGAATCATTATGTTGTAAGGTATCAGAACTGATTTTAGATTTAATATCCCCCAGTAGAGAAGTATCGTAATTATCGATTGGTATTGCAAAGGTATCAATCGCTGCACGATCCCTTTCAATCAACTTGCATCGAGGATTTTGATCAGCATGCTTTTTGCACATCCAAAATTCTCTTCCACTTGGGAGACGATATCTACATTTTATATGCAGATTAGGATAAATTTAAAAAAATATTTTGACTGATTTAAAATTAAATTTTTTTATAATTAATATTAAATTTGAATTTTATCAAATTAGAGTTTTTATTATTTAAAAATCTCATTACAATAAATTCCGATTTATCCGGATAAATTTAGAATGTTTTATTTTACATTTTACTCAGCCCCTTAAATGTGTATTTTCCAAAACTTTAAAATAAAATTTGAAATATATATATATATCAAATTCTAGTTGTTTATATGAACTATTTATTGATTGATTTATTTAAATAAAATAAATACATCAAGATTGATTTAAAAAATTAATATCTCTTGTTTTTCTAAAACTTTCTTTTGATTACCCATAGATGTCGAAAATCAAAAAAGAAGAAAAGAACTCATTACAATAGGTAAGAAATTACATGCAGTTAACCAGTTGGAAAATAAGGAGTCAATAAAAGTTTTGTTCCAAGAGTATGGTATAGTGAGGTCAACCATATACGATTGGCGAAATTTGACCCATTTTAGATTTTCACAGACTGACAACATTCTGGCCGTCCATCACTCAATATGGACCGACAGATTGATGAAAGACATTCGTAATGCAACGACGATGTTGCAATTCCACATCAGCCATACCGCATAAGGAAAAATCTATTGAAGATAGTCAAGCGCTATTTGAATATGTTTGGATTCATTATGAATTGACGGAATTTGCAAAGAATAGAAGACTGGAAATTTGCTGTTGGCTGTTGGAGATATACGAGATGAACAATTTATTACTTCACCTGGTAACCGTTGATGAGATATGGATAATGGATATGTTTGAAAACGCTGGTCGTTATTCTCACAGATTGTAGTGAGTGCAGCAGATAAGCCGATTTCTAAGGTGCGACAAACGTTTACAACGAAAAGCATTTGATTACTGTATTTTAGGACTAAAAAATAATTATTATCATCGACATTCTACCACGAGACAAAACAATCCCCGGAATTTGAAACAACGGCCTAGATAAGCTGAAGGATGCTCTTTCGCGGAAAGAAGGCGAATGGCAACACATGGAAGCTCGGCCCCATACGACTGCGGTGACTACCAACAAGTTGCGAAAGATTGGTCGGAAATTCCTACCACATCCTCGTACTCCCGGACCTGGTATTGTCGGATTTCAATCGGTTTTCCCCCATAAAATCGGCCTTGTTGAGGAAAAGTTTTAGCAACGCTGAAGAAATTATGCAAGATGGTAAACTTTGGATCAATGCGAATACTTCGCTTAAATAAGATCTTTCTACATCGTTAAAATATGCTAAAGGAGAGCAATCGGTGGATATTGATTTTGAGAAGATCGAGGAACTTACAAAGAAGGTTTTCAGCCATACGATATCAGAAGAGTCGTTCAAAGTATTTTTATTGGACAATTCACTAGATGACAAAGAAATAGCAAAATACATAAAAATGAACCAGATCAATACGTTCGACGGCATTAAAGAACGGCTCAAAATTGTCGAAAAGGTTCGCAAAAAAGTTGGAGAAGAAATTAATGCTCTTAGAAATGAAAGAGAAAAAAACCAAATGATAGAAGAGAATCTTATGCAAGACATTCTCACAGTTACCAACCAAGACGTCCATATGAACAACAACAGAGACAGCATTATTATGGAACTCAAAGATTTGCAGCTATTTCAACCGAAATAATGGAAGGAAAATCGCATTATGATGAACCAGATGAAACCCCAAACCAGGAAGCTCCGGTGATAGAGGAGGTGATTTGAGCTCTAAATCTACAATAAGCAATTTTTATTTTGAGAATTATGTGTATAGTAAACAATTAAATAATATTTTTAAAAATAATAATGGCAAAATTTTAATCTAGATATAATTAGCTGTAAACTTTTAGATAATAATAATAAATTTTGTAAATTAGATGATATTTTATATAATTACTCTCATAAAGACATTGAACCCCTTATTAGTAATGTTGATGCTCTCACACAAAATTATTTGTGGGTAGACCGAGCATGAACATTTTAGTTGATAATTTAAAACTTAGATGTTTGTTAGATACTGGTACTAATCTTAATGTTATAGATGCATCTAAATTATCAAGTGGAAATTTAAAAACATTAAATAAAGTAGATCTAACAATTAAATGTGCTAATTGGTGGGTTACAGGGTTTCGTTATTTGCTTATCCGCATGGTAGCCCTGGTAACGCCATACAAAATGATTCTGATCGCCACTTGGCACCCGTTGCTAGGCAACGTTGGTAATGTGTTCAAGTGGTGGATTGCCCGCAAAAATTGAGTATCATTGCTAGTACTATAGTTGCTCGGACAACTCTCGAGTTCACGAGCTGTCGATAGAAGACTTGTGCTCGCTTAGCTCTGTCCCTTGTAGAAATTCTAGATCAGGTTCTTAATTGACTGTGGAAAACTGAGACAACGATTCGGCGGTGTGGTGAAAATGTTCATGACAATGCTGGCATACAATTATATTAAAGAAATAACTCAACTAAAGCTAAAACTACTCTATTTGAATCCACAACATGTGCAATATTTACTAATTGACGTTTTGAAGTTGGGTTGCTCGATGTCGGGCACGTTCCTTGCGTCCCGGTCGACGATTATTAGTTGGAGGGATAGGCTGCTCTGCTGACTTGGTGGTCTTCTGTGACATTTGGGTTGGGGCGAAGATGAGCGGATAAGTGACCGCTTCCCCTTCCCGGCAGACTGCTAGGGCGACTTCGAGTCCCCGAATTTGAGTGCGCAGGCTCTGGTTGAGCTGCCGCTCTTCTACCCAGCCTTTCTGGGCCGCCGTGAGTCGGTGGTAGACCGCTTTCGTTTTTGCGGGATCCGTCCATGTTGCTTTTATCTGCTGCATTTCGCGGGTCAATTGAATAATTTGGGTGAGTAGCTCCGCGTTTGACTGTCTTGCGTGGTCCAGTTCAGATTTTAGGATTTGTAGGGAGAACATCAATGAAGACTATCACTATCAAATCACTCTTCGGGACAATGTATCTTCAGGCTTCGTTTGAGAGCCTCCACTGTATAGGGTCGTCGGGTATCACGGACTGGGCGAGGTGGATAGGCGACTGCAATCCGCCCGGCAAGGATGTCTTCCACCACGTTCGGAAGATACATCCTCGCCTTAACCACCTGTAAATCCACCTGCTCCTGCACCCGTTCCCATTGGGTGAGGAGGTCCTGTGCGTTCAGGTAGGTCTCCGCAGCTGGATATTGCTGTCCCGAGAGACCGCAGGGATCCTTCTCCAAGCCTAACATTCTCCAGGTGGCAGGATATGGCCACGGTCGTTGCAACTGGTCGAGTATTCTCATGGTCGGCGGGACTCCTGTCTGTTCCTGTTTGGCGGTCTCTCGACTGGTGATTCGTTTGGGCGACTTGTCTAAACATTATTGCCATTAGATTCGATTGATTCACTCATTGTAAGTTATCAGCAAATAAATGGTGCCTACGTTATTGGTAAGGGTGTCATCCAAATTAAACTTATCGAATTCTATTAGCGTCACTTTCTGTCGTAACTTTTTTGAAACCGGTGAGCGGTTTATCTACAAGTTTTACGGACCTGGCTCTTTGGTGGGTACTCCTTTATGGGGTGATGGATAATAATGTAATGAATCACATAGGTGAGATAAACCTGATATTTAATTTATTTAATATATGCATCTTAATCTTAAAATATTACATATGATATAGTAGGCGGATAATCGTGTATTGACCTAAGAGAATTTGTAAATTGATTTAAAGTTTGTTTACCAATTTCAATTACAGTTGTTCGAACTTTAAGATTTAGGCCGGATATTGATCCGAAATAACTTAGTCGTGCGTGGTTGTATCCTGGTGGGCGAACGATTTCCGGCGGATCTTACCGTTACAACTTAAGCAGTTGACTAAAGGTGATTTAGAATGTTTACATCCGGTAATTATATTATTCACGTCGTATTTTCCGAATTACTGTTCAACTGCTTCGCCTACACTCGATTTTCTCAATTCTGGTAAGTTATTTCACTGATTAGTTTGGACGTATTTTACTGGCTTTTCTAGAAAACTTCTTACGCTCACCTAGGCTTCCAAGTAGATGTAAATACCCTCCCTTTGGAATATTTTCGTTATATGGAATTTTATTTCAACAACAATAAAATAGGTAACAATTTATGTGATATTAATACAAATTTTCTCTTATTTTAAACTTTGGTTTTTACAATTAAGTTTAAGTAATAATTCGTTCATTTTATCAATTTGCTGTAATTCCTGAATTTATAATAATAAAAGAAAACCTTTTTCAAATCTATGAATTTATTTTAGTTCTAACCAAGGGGTCGTGTTATCGGTAATATATTTTGATGTCCATTTTTCAAATTTCTAATGGTTTTCCTTAAGGCTAGTTGGGTCAACCATTACTTTAGTCCGTGAAATTATTTTAATACGAATCCAATAATGTTAAATCCGTGAATCCAGTTTTACTTTAATTTACACTGAAAATCGCTTGATTTTTACCAAAGAGACTATCTTATGGTTATGCATTTCTACTTTAAGCTATGAGTTACTTTAATCAACGAATTTTTATTAATCGAAGAATTTACATTATTTACCCTTAATCAATACTTTACGCTACTAAAACTAGGTTACATTAATTTTACCCAATAATTATTGGAATTAATTTAATCAACGAGATATTTCTGTTTACCCTAAAATCATTTTACTGTTATCAATGAATTGATTTAATTAACGCTATTTTTATTTTTGTTCAATATTCATTTATTTTTAATCCATAATTTAATTTAATCACTTGCTTTTACTTAATCCCTTCTCCAATTTCATTACAATGAATTATCAGTGAATCACGTGTCGCTACCTTAATTTTAATCAACAACTTAATTAAGGGATTCCATACTTTTATTCGAGAATGATTTTACTTTTAACTGGTACGTTTCATTAGTTGAAATCAATGAATTCGATTCGCAATTGCTTTCATTTTTATCGGTGGTTGATTGTTAATTAGATCAATGCATTACTTGTTCTTACTCAAGGATTAGATTAATTTTATTGAAACGAATTATAATAATTTAATTGATGAAATTATTTGCCATTACCCTAATTTTAATCGATAATTTAAACCACGAATTACTTTTACCCAATATTTACTTTAATTGTAAGCCATAAAATACTTTAATTTTTACAATCAATGGTTACTTTAATTTTTATCAATAATCGCAATTAAATCGAATTCAATGATTTCCAATAAATTTTATTTATTTCAAAATTTTAATCTAAAATAGTTATAACAACGATTTCAGTTAATTTAATCCCCGTACCATTCCCCTTTAATAGGCCTTAAGCGCATATTGTGTTTACGTTATATTTACTGAGTGCCCACTGGACTACTCGGTGTGATGATTTTGAGCCGTATGTAATATAAATTTAGGTCGATTTTACAGAATTGAGAAACGAGGAAGCAGCCAGAGACTCCTTCCTTATTTCTCGCTTCAGCTATAGGGATAAATATTGACGTTACGACCGCTGCGTTGCGCACGCTGAGTCTTCACGGGTACATATCATTGGCGATTTTCCAAGCACTTACATGCATCTGTACTATGTAGATTTTGCTTTCTTGCGTTATGTGTTGGCTGTGGGCCGGAAAAATTTCGACAGTTTAATTTAGTTTATGAAAATATATATAAAACAATTTATGTATATCAATAATATTTATTAATTATAAACAACAATAACATAATTACCCTTCATAACCATTCCATAAAATTGCATAAAATAGCATAAAATAACATAAATGCCTCTCTCCCCACGTCGACGCCAAGCAGAGCTCTACCGAGATGCAATGGACGTGACGTGGAAAGAGGGTTCCAACATAAATATTTCTCACCTAAAATCAGTTGAATAGTTTCTAAAGAACGAATTCAAAATTAGTTTCAAAATAGTTTGCAAATAAGGTTTTTAAAACTGGCTAAAATATAGTTAGTTTCGAAAAACGGTTAAGATTTTCAAAAATGGTTAAGTTAAATGTGAAAATGGATCAGTATTTATACCTATTTTTCTCGCATGTGAACTTTGATGCAGTAAAACAAAATTCGACCTTGTTATTTTCTAGTAAATTCTATTCTTTAATTTTATTATTTTTTGATTTATTTTTATAAATTTTTATTTATAATTTTTATTGAATTATTACTAATTCAAATTTTCCGATTTAATTTTCACTTTAATGAACTTTTATTAATTTTTTCAATTTTGTCGAATTTGTTGTGTTTTCTTGTTATATTTGTGTAGGTATCGTGCGAATCTTGGTGCGTTTTGTTATTATTTTAATTTATTTTTATGTTTATTAATTTATATTTAATTCTCTTTTTCTCATATTTTATAGGGTTTAATTGATGTTTCCAGGTTTATTTAAATCTGCATGTTATGTTTGCATGTGTGTTACTGATCCATTAAAACATTTCTCAAGGCCGTTTACGTTCTGGCCCAACATAATAAAAGCCCATTAGAAATGCTTGGGAAAATTAATTTAGAATGTAGAATAGAGGAAAGAAAACAAATCTTTAAATTATCATTTTACGTTGCCCGTAACATGTCTCCGAAAGTAAAGTCGGAATAAAATTAAAGATTGATAATGGTGGAGAAAATATTGGAAAAAGAATCAACATATAGGAGGAATCTGGGAATCATAATACTGAAATCAAAAGATTGGTTAGAAAATATGATAGAATATTTATGAAGCACATCTATGATATAGGGAAAACTCTGCTAGTGAATCATAAGAAAATAACTTCATTGCCTCCTATTAATATGAATCCTAGAAGACAACCAATCCAATTGTTAACGAAAATCGAAGAATGTATTGAAGAAATGGAAAAATATGGCATAATTAAAGAATGCACATCTGCATGGAACACTCCATTAGTATGTATTAAAATGAAGGATACTGAAAATATAAGACTTTGTCTTGACTTCAGATTATTAAATAAATCATCAGAAAGATCCATATTTCCAATTCCTAATATTGAAAAATCTTAGATAGTATTTATGGCGCAAACTATTTTACAACAGTAGATCTTGGTAATGCGTTCTACCAAATTGAATTAGAAGATAATTCCAAATTAAAAACAGCTTTTGCTACGAAATCTAAACAATATTGCTTTAACAGGATGCCTTTTTCTATAGCCCCAGCATCAGTAACTTTTCAAAGACTGATGAACAAAGTATTAGAAGAGATAAATTGGAAAATTATTATAGAATACTTAGACAATATATTAATTTTCTCAAGGTATTATGAATCACACATCAGAGACATAGAACATGTTTTTATAAAAATAGAGAAAGCTGGATTAAAAATTAACCCTAAGGACAGAAGTGATGTTTTTAAAACATATTATAAATGAAATAGGTTTAAAAACTGATCCTTCTAAAATAGACTCAAGTAAGAATTTTCAAACAACTTAATGTGTCAAGAAACATCGAGATTTTTTAGGGTTAACATATTATTACCGGAAATTTATAGACAACTACACAAGGTATTCAAAACCCTTAGAATCGTTAATAAGCAACAAAAATAGAAAATTAATATGGTCAGAAAAATGCCATAAAACGTTCGTAGAACTAAAAGAGAAACTTTACATGGCATCAATTCTGATATATGCAGACTTTAATAAAAGTTTTATTTTGGATACTGATGCCAGTTTTGATAGAAATAGTGCGGTGTTGTCACAGGTAGATGAAAAACGGAAAGAAAGGGTAACCACATATGGGTCAAAAGCACTCAATAAACACAAATTAGGATATTGCATTACAATAAAGAACTTTTAGCTTCTTATCACTTTACAGTTCACTTCAATCATTATTTGTATGGAAAACGATTTAAACCTAGAACAGACCATAAAGCTCTTACGGTTATGATAAAAACTAAAAAATCCATAACCACACAATTTCAAATTTGGATGAGACATCTCAGTAATCTAGATGTTGAATTTGAATAGAGAAAGGGTGAACTTCACGCAAACGCATATTCCTTTTCGAGAAAGTTACTTAAATACCTGTTTTCTATAATACCACAATTGTCAACCGTTTCAGTACTGGTGAACCCTAAGCCAATGGTCAATTTACTCCTGTAAGAGACGGAACCGATAGGCTGAGAAAACTATGTGATGCTCCATTTCATTTAATAACAAAGTATCATAAAAGAAACTAACCGTTCTAAGGAACAATTAACAAGTTTCGGGTCATATTTCATGTAATATTTGACCATATTGGAATATGATTCTTTAAAGGTCATGGTTGATGATCCTGCAATCTGTAATTAAATATTTTAAACTTGTTGAAATGTTCTAAAAGTTGACAAACTTGAGTAATCTTGGTAATAAATTCCATATTACTGATGTTATCCGGTTGGAGACACCTCAGTCCCGGATTTTTGTATTCAAATACTTGATAAATCATATAAAGGTAAACGGCACATTTTTCTATAATTTCATCCTTGTCTTCAATTGATAAAGGGTATGCCTCATCAGCAATGTGCCAATTAGTTTCCCCTTCACAGATCACCTTTAGAGCTAACTTATTACCTGAAACCGACGCCCGCAATGAAGATTGAAGGGTGGAATCCATTATGATATCATTATCAATTTGTGAATCAGTTCCTAAAATAAAAATATGGTTTTAATATAGATCTCTCGCATTCAAAAAAAAAGAGTAATCAGGGTTAGCTAAATGTGAAAGAAACGCTTGTTCCATATCAACTACTTACGTACATTGAATAAGAATACTATAAAGTACAAGCAAACGTCACAGAATTTATTTTCAAATAAAACATGCAATTATATTTGCCAAGCGCTATTAAATGCTATTTACTATCTAGGAGAATTGGGGTAAATAATTAATCGAAATGCTTTTTATTTAGTTTCAGTAATTTTTCGGTGGAAAAATAAGCTAACGAAGTCAAGTTGACATCCATCTTTACTCAAAGCGCTATCTCAAAAATGTTAATTTGACGTTTTAAACATCTTCAAAAACTTTTCATCATTAAACTTTTCAAGGCTTTGAAAATGTTTTCATGGCCAATTTGATTATAGTTATCTTGCATCCCATAAAATTCTGGAAATCATTGCTTAAAGTAAAAAGTCAACAAAAATTAATCTTTATAGTGACGCATTAGGACTCAGTGGGACTCATAAATGAGTTGATTTCATTAGAGATTTGCGTTAATGAAATGGTCAGTGGTGGAGATCTGAAGCTACAGGAGAAACTAAAATAAGAAGGTTCACATTGGAAGATGCTTCTGATCACATAGTCATCACCGATAAAAATTAGAAGTTAAAAGACTAATTTTAAACATGAAATTCTTATGGAGAGTATTGTCTCATGCAAAACCGAGAGAATATCTACTTGGACTGGCTACTATTGAAGTTTATAGTCCAATTCACAAAAGACACTTCCTAGATTCTCGATATGAACATAGATAACCGTAAACATCTCATCAACAAGCTCATTTTATATCATTTTGAAATATCTTAAAAAATTCTTGTATAACTATAGTTATATTTTTTATATATACTAGGTTGTGTAAAAAGTTCCTGGGCAGTTTTGGATTACAATTTCAACATATAGAATGACAATGAAAGCAATTATGATTAACCAACCGTTTTATTCGTCAAAGTAATATATACTAGGTCGTGTAAAAAGAGTTTATTAACTTATAACTTCCCAGTATTCAAAGTGCTTTGTAAATTCACTTGCTGCTGCTGCCCAGGAACTTTTTAAAAGACCTAATATGTAAATTTTTATATATAATAATATAACTTTTTTAATTTCAAATGAGAAAATTTTAATCATAATATAAATAGAATTTTTAAAAATCTAGTATTCTGTGTTTGGTTTCATTTTTATTAGATAGAATTCAGAATTTATTGTTTTCTATGGTTGATAAAGTTAGTGTTTAGTCATTTTAGTAGTATCTTTTATTTTTCAGAAATTTTAAAATTTGAACGTTAGAATACATTACTTGCATTATTTTAATAAAAAAAGACAATATTAATCATGGATAAATGAGTAATTATACCTAGTCGTTCAGAAACTGAGAGAAATGATAACTACGGTGTTTGTGGAACTATAAAGGCCACTAAAGTTCGAAAAATATTATCTGAAAGTTTAAAAACTGCTATTTCAACTACAGTTCAGTCACAAAAATCAAGTGGAAAGACGACATCTTTTAATTCTAATGTAAAAGAAAAGAAAAACTATAGTAAATATCAAGAGGAATATATCAAATATAGATTTACTTACACTGATATCAATGATGAACAACGTCCATTTTGCGTTATATATTTGGAAAATCAGCTAAAGAATGTATGAAGCCTGCAAAATTGAAGAGGCATATATAAATGAAACATTCGAAGTTAATTGACTAGAATGAATCTCATTATAAAAGACGTGGCAGTCACATGGAAAGCCAGAAAATCTTTATGGTAAAACATACAACAGTGCCATAAAAAGCTTTAAAGGCATCGTTGAAAATTTCATATTTGATATCAAAAAATATGAAGCCACACATTATTGGAGAATCTCTCATAATTGCTTGATTCTATTAATATTATTATATAAAATCAAGCAATTTAGCTTATTCAGTAAGGGAAATGACTATGACACTACCTGAAGTTTAACCAAATTGGTTACCTTCATCAACTACAGAAAATTCCTGTTCCTTTATATCATTAGACAAGAATTCATTCTTATTCACAGGTGTAAAAATCTAGTTGGTACATAATATGGAAAATAACGGAAAGTATTTGGGAATTCAAAGGAAGAATATAATCCAAGTTTTCATGATTTAGTTACCATACAAATGATTTTAAAAAATTTTCTTATAATCGAAAATTTCATCATTTTATTAAATATATTCGCAGTAAAAACATATCTTGTTATTTATTTACTTTTATAACTATTATTATTATTATTATTATTATTATTATTTATTATTATTATTATTATTATTATTATTATTATTATTATTATTATTATTATTATTATTATTATTGTACAATTTAAACCATACCATCGTCAGGATCTACGTCAATTACGATAAGTCGGGGGCAATTATCAGTGATAAATGAAATAAGTTGATTTAAAATTTGCCTTGATATTAGTTCCAACTGTTCCTATAAATTAACCATTTTTATACAATTTCGGACGTTATATATTAAATAACCATTAAGGCTGTGTTATGACCTTGAATCTTGTTCTGATCATTTTTCTCATAAGCAATATCTGGGCAATTTCTCAATCTAACTTTCAACTCCTCTAGCAAACGAGATTCGGAAATATTATTATTATTGGTGAAATCAAGTATTTCTGATCTATGTCTTTTTTGCATAATAAGTCCAACCTAAAATAAACACGACTTAAAGATAACATACAAAAACTCATAAACTTCAGAGTTGAAACGCCATTCCATATTTGACCCGACAAGAACGTAACTCACAGGCCTTCGCAATTCCTCCACCATAAAATTCAGTTCCATTTTGCAGTTATCGGACTTGTCATACTAAAGAGTTAAAAACATATAAATAAATTAAATCATATTAATAAACCATGACAAATAATATATAATGAATCCCAACCAAAGGGAAGGGGTATCTACTATGCAATTCTAGGGCCGGCAATTGTGATGTAATCACGCGCACACTATTACATAACCACCGGTTTTCTGCAGTATGTGTGGTCATGTGACGCTTACGTGATTATCGTGCTTTACATAACATATTTAATTATGTAATCACATACCATAACGTCATACGTGTTCAAGTTCATATTATGCCACAGGTCACATGAGATCAAGGTTATATTGCATCATAGGTCACGCGGGACCAAGGTCTAATTTCTAAAATTTGTTTTATGAAATTTATTTATTTTGTTTTCTATTTTAAATTAATGTATACTAAGAATTTTCTAATTTGGGTTTCTAATTTAAATTAAAAGTTCAACTTTTACTTTAACTTTTACATTCTAGTTTAAATATTCACATATAAACAATAATAAATAAGAAAAACTGTATGTATTCAAAGATTTATTAAATAAAACATCTAAATTCCTAGCAAAATTCTAGCACTGCTAACTTTCCAAATAGGGCTCATAAAATTATTGAAATCAATCTTATATCCTTGAATAGTTATACTAATAAACCAGCTTTCATTATCTTTGAATTGAATATCTTCAAATACACCGAAAAATCTTATTTGACGGTTGTTGATAATTATGTTTTCACTGCAGGTTTATTTCTTGCTGATTCTATTTAAAATCTTATTGATTGAAGCTGTATCTTCCTTAGTTATAATCCCAAATAAATTTTAATATTTTCATATTCTCAGCTTGACTGGATTGGATAACAAATGTTCAATTTCATTGAACAGAAAAAATATTTGATGATTGAAATATATCTGAGGAGGTTTTACTTCAATATATTTCTTTTGTTTTTTCACAGACTTATCTTCATTGGCTATTTTAGCATTTGAACTGGTTTGTTTGAAAACAGATTGCATGTTTGACATTATGGAGATGTATTTTGTATTATATTTTATACTAGTTAAAGAAAATGAGCCAATCATAATTATGCATTTGCAATGCATCTGATTTGCTATCAACACAGGATTAATAAAAAGTCAAAAAACTCTTCTTTGATCATTGATTTTATTTCACAGATAATCTGATCGATAATTGACATTTTTATCCCTAATATAACTATTTTATCACTTGAAAATATGTTGACACATATGTGATTATATTTTGTTTACCTTAAAGCCGGAAATATTTCAGGTTCATAAACACAATCAATTTTCTCGAATAATTTGCATAAACTGACAGGGAAACCGATGTCTACAGATACTGTAATTGATTGGATTTCTAGGCTATGAACTTTGAATGGTAAATTATCTTAATTGAGAGGTTCTTTACAACCCATTATTCGGCACTTACACGACTTGAAAAATATAATCGGATATTTGCCGCTTCGATCCACAATTTGTTGAGGTTTACCAGATGGAAAACTCATATGAGTCACTAAACATCTTCCTTTATAATTTATATTGCTGTAATATTATTTAATTAATTTTAAATGAAGGAAAACAGTTAATTAAAATAAATGTAAACAATAATTGTAATTTAATAATTAATTACAATATTTAATTACTTTGCGGTCATTAGATGTAATATTTGTTAATTTGTTATAATTGATAAAATTTAAGTACGAAAGCATGCCTTTCTCCTATTCACCATAATTATCAATTTTGATAAATCCCAAAGAATTTCTTCAACACTGCTTCGTAACTGTAGCAAGTGGAAGGCTCAACAACATTTATGCAAGTAATGAAACTTGGATCATCATTGCGATTAGGTATTTGAGGTTTGAAGCAGTCATTATTCTTTTCAAGGTTTTCACAAATTTATAAATTAAACCAATTCTGATGTGAAGATTTGGCAAAATAATTTCATGTTTGTCAATTAGTACTCATGAGTGATGATAGCCTTGTCGACAATCGTGATTTTCATTGCATTCCAAACATATTTAACCCAATAATCTTTTTTTATCCTCCTATCTAACATGCATATAAAACAAGGGAACTCGGTATATCCACTTTGCTTCCCAAGTAAAAGGTTCGTCGTCAAAAAGGAACTATCAGTCTCCATGATAAAATTGTTTCTGTAATATCATTTTTATGTTTTGTTACTCTTCTTTTAGTGTGATAGAAAAAGCAAGAAGAATATAGGCATATTGACAACCATTCAGAAGTAAGCCACCCTTTAAACTCCTGGTGGGTCAGTCAAAAAAAACTCATTAATTTTTATTTGATATTCACGTAATACTAGATGCAAAAAAATTTCAAAACATCATGATAATAAGCAAGAGCTTCCACTTGAGTAAGATATTGACCTCAAATCTGGTTGTGCACTGTCGTAAGTATTCGAAATAGATCTTTCAAAATATATGAGGAATCTAGCTTTCGTCTTAGCCATCGAGATGAATTTCAAAGTACTAATGATATGATTGTATTACAAAATCAGTTATATACTTCCTGTTCTGCCCAAGAGCATATTCACCGCATACGTAAAATTGAATCTGAATGGTTTAACTGGATCTTCTTCGATGATTTTATGTATTATCAACAATTGCTGCACATAAATATGATGTTGTACAACATAATTTATAAAAAACATTAATATTATGTATTATGAATACCAATAAATGGGCATAAATTTATTAATATTTTAGCTATCATACAATACAAATCATCGATATGTGAAGGTAGTTATTATCTGAGAAACTAGAGAAAATTCGATAAAGCTGAACTCATTTTCAAAATCAGTGGTAACCTTCTATCAAATGCAGTATATCAGACAGAGTGACGACACAGTGCCGTTCTTCCACAACACTCATATCAAGAAGACCACATTAGAAATGGATGAAATCTCTTTCGAATAACCTTTTCAGTTTAATAGTTATTAATAAGAAAAAAGATGCCGAAATAAAAGTCGCGTTTCCCAAAACCGGATGACCTCAAAATTTTTATTTTCGTTAGTTATCAGGTACTCCAATAATTAATTTTAGATAAAATAGTTTCTATCAATAGCGAAATAATTTATTTTGAAAAAAGGTTAATTGAGGATTTTGAAAATAGGAGAACTCGATTATAAACATGGTTAATACTCCGAAAACAAAAGATGTTTAAGGCACCCCAAGTATGTAAGTAGCCGAATATGAAGGTTTCCTTATATATTCAACAAAGCATTTATAGGGACCGATGTATATCGTAAAGAAATAACAAATAGTTCGTGTATGCAGAGACGTTGAAAAAAACTTTATATCTCAAATGAAGAAAATGTCACAGCTTCAAATGTCAACAAGTGATCTCCCAATAGATCATCCCACCATAGATTTTCTCACCATATCTTATCACCATATACAAGCATGAACATTGGCTCAAATTGCAGTCAATTAGATTATACAGACAATTGATTTGATAAAAATATGAAAATTATAAAAATTATTTATTAAAATTGAATTTTAAAAAGTTTCAATAAAAATGTGATATTAAGAAACTCACCTCATCGGAAACAAAAGCCAGCATCATTTTGGAGTTACGCAAATTGAGTGATAATTGCGAATTGAGACCAGAGGTCTATAAAAGTTAAAAATGCCAGATTTTTAAAAATTTCAGTACCTTATCCATATGGCTGTCATCAATCCAACATTTTATTCCATTATCTATTAAATATCGTGCTAATTTTCTAGGATCTGCGTCAGGAGAAATAATAGCTCCAGGAATTGCTTTTGTCCCCTTATTTACTGCATCCTGCGAATTTGCCCAACAGTAACTAACAAAACAATCATATGTTTCTCCAGCAGTCTAAATAAATCAGAAATAATAATAATAATAATAATAATAATAATAATAATAATAATAATAATAATAATAATAATAATAATAATAATAATAATAATAATAATAATAATAATAATAATAATAATAATAATAATAATAATAATAATAATAATAATAATAATAATAATAATAATAATAATATAATAATAATAATAATAATAATAATAATAATAATCATAATAATAATAATAATAATAATAATAATAATAATAATAATAATAATAATAATAATAATAATAATAATAATAATAATAATAATAATAATAATAATAATAATAATAATAATAATAATAATAATAATAATAATAATAAAAGTTTTAACCTCATTTACTGTAGATGAAACTATAGAATCTTGAATAGCTTTTTTTATTTCTAGTATTTTTTCTGTGCTAGCTTTAGGATGTGTGGCATTAATTTTAATAAAAACCGTCATAAAATATGGATAATACTCCCATTTCTGTCGTATTTCTTTATCGGAACTCAAAATTAGCAAAATGAATTTCTTTTTCAATAATTTGATATATTCAAGCATTTCATTCATTTTGGGGATCTGAATAAAATTTTCTGACAGGCATATCAAGCACAATTGGCAATTCGAAATTGAAGTTTTCCATTTCACTTCGGACGTTTCGTTGATTTTTATGCTTAGTTATAAAAAATTAAAATTTCATTTCCAAGTACTAAAATAAATTTTTATTACCAAACTATGTTGCAATCACTGAATAAATTATCAAATTCTTTCATTGGCATTGCAGATAAATCGGTAAGATCTTTCGTTGAATGCAAGAAGGTGACCAGTTTATCTGACGAAGCGTAAAGGCTTTTAACGGTTTGGACTTTTGAGATGAGATCATTGATAAATTCTTCAGCCGAGGCTGTTTCAGGTGTATTTTCTAGAACAATGCATTATTATGGTTTATTATTATTATTAGTATTATTATTTATTATTATTATTATTTATTATTATTATTATTATTATTATTATTATTATTATTATTATTATTATTATTATTATTATTATTATTATTATTATTATTATTATTATTATGATTATTATGATTATTATTATTATTATTACCTTTAATTGATTTGATTGAATTCAAATGCAATTCTTCACATTGCAAATATTCAACTTTTTTTATTAAAGCTTTTTTAATTAATTTCGACGGAATCATTGATATGTTGCTCCAATATTTTGTGGCATCATTTGATATATTGTTCTAATATGAAATACAATAAATTGTTTTAACATAAAATACAATATCGGTTTGATGATAAAAAGTCGATTTTACTTATTTTTAAGATGTTTTCTGTTTGTGCTTCAGAACTGTTTGAAAATTTTTGGTCTTATTTTAAACTCAAAAAAATCCGAAATTAAAAAATTTTGAATTTCAGATCGTTTTAATCTGTTGATTGAAAGAAGTGCTTCACTTTTCGAATAGTAATAAAAGCCGCAATAATTGGAATAATTTTATTTGCATTTATCCCTTGTTTATTATATTGTTTATTATCTTGTTAAATTTTATGTTTTTATGCTGAATATTTTAGTTTTAAATATTAGTCAATAAATATGAATAGCTTTATCTGTTTGTAAATGAAAAAGACGAGAATATATTTAAGAATAAATTATTCTTTGATATCTCGTGTTCTTCGGAATGAGCAATACATGCTCTGTTTCTTCGACATGTGTGTATTGAGTAGCAAAGTTTCCACAATACCTGCAATTAAAAGTATTTCAGTAAATGCACTATTCAATACTTAAAAAATATATAATTCTTTTGAATACCGAATTCCAACCAAACACAAATTCGGTAAACTTACGTAATTGTTAAAATTATAAACTTCCTTTTATTAAAAACCATTCATTTTTTTATTCTTTTTTCTAATTTGATAAATTTTAATAACATTCAATGATTAATCAATTTTTTATTTGATTAAGATTTTCTAATTAATATATTTTATATTGACTAACTCGACCTAAGACACAATAAATATCAATAATATCAATTATTTCTTTTTTTGTGAATGTTCATGTTTGGAATTTTCATCGCAGAAATAACATCACAGAAAAATATCGTAAAATAAGACATTTCAAGAAAAACATGAATACAAGAATAATAATAATAATAATAATAATAATAATAATAATAATAATAATAATAATAATAATAATAATAATAATAATAATAACAATAATAATGACAATAATAATAATAATAATAATAATAATAATAATAATAATAATAATAACAATAATAATGACAATAATAATAATAATAATAATAATAATAATAATAATAATAATAATAATAATAATAATAATAATAATAATAATAATAATAATAATAATAATAATAATAATAATAATAATAATAATAATAATAATTAAGCAAGAACTGAGAAAATTTTTATTTGATATCAAAAATAATGAAAAATTTCTTACACTCATAATGATATATTATATGCGATATATTATATATTATTTCGACTATTTACCTACTACGCGCTGGAATCTAATTGAACAATTAAAATAATTTTGTTTTTTGATAGTTGGCCACAATCGATGATGCACAATTTTACAATTGTTTAAACTTTGCTGCTTTTTAATATATTTAAAATTTATCCAAATAGTAATAAGCACCAATAAATTCACTATATA
The DNA here is from genome assembly GCA_022537955.1 of Schmidtea mediterranea. Taxonomy (NCBI): domain Eukaryota; kingdom Metazoa; phylum Platyhelminthes; order Tricladida; family Dugesiidae; genus Schmidtea; species Schmidtea mediterranea. The sequence continues at coordinate 136,702,809 of CM039680.1, forward strand.
AATGATGCCAAGCTTCACACAAGTTATTTTTTTAAGCGCATTCGCCATAAAAGTATCGTATTTATTATAAAGTGAATGTGGATATCGTAGTTGATGTGGAGCTTAGCAGTAATCTCATTAAACAATTCAGTCTTCTACACTGTCCAGAACTGTTTGTACTTCGATAGAATGTATACTTTTTAGTACAATCTTTCAAAAGAAGTACGATTTCATTTTCAGTAACAAATTCCAGATATTTCACCATGTGCATTTTAAATTCAAATGTGATATTATTTTCAAATCCATCTGTCTAAGGGACCGCCCATAAATGACGTCACGCATCTAACGGGGATGTTTAAGAACTGTGACGTCACATGAAAACGCACAACTTTAATTAAAAGTCCCACTTAAATTGCAGCTTTCCAGGGCCTCGTTTTAATACATGTTTTCTCATACGATACTAGAGTACAGCATTACACTAAATTCGTACTAAAATGCCAATAAAGTGATTTGAAACATGTTCTTTTTCAAATATGAAATACGGCTTTTTAAGGGGGATCAAAGATTTGTGACGTCATATTTGAAAGGGGCTAACTTTTTGTGACGTCGTGTGATGAAATTGAGTAAATATCAGAGTAAAAATAAAAAAAAATTAAGTAAAAAAACTATTATTTTTATTCTCAAGATAATTCGCCCCACCTATAATTTTGTATTCTCAACCCCCGTAATCAAAGACAAACATTTTGATAAATTGAATATTACGAAATAGCAAGTACCTTCTTTACAGCTTTCCCACTATGGAATATTAATTCTTAATATTTTCATTTAATGTTGAAAATCCAAAGATATTATAAAATGTTTATAAAAGTGGCAGTAAGAAATAGAAAAATGGCAACACCGTAATAATATATAGTGACGAAAGAACAGTATATAGATTAAAAAAAAACATTTGATATGAATTAAGATAAAGTTGTGGGGATTTTTTAAATTTTCATTGACAAAAATTCAAAGTATACCGAGTATTACGCTTGAAATTAAGGGTCGCGAAATAAAGTGCTTGCTAGATACTGGTGCACAAACTAACCATATAATAAAATCAAGGTCTTACACCGTATTCAATACAATCCGGGCAAGATATTTCTAAATTATAGCGAACTCCGTGAAATGAAGCCTTAACCAAGCCTTTAATCACATCATCAACCAGTGCTAACACATTCACTGGACGGACTCCGATCGCTCTTACAATTAGACTACTTTTACTAAACAAATTTAAATAGTAGTATCACTGAAACGAATTTTACTTTTCTCTCATAAACAAAACATGATGTCCGTTTTTTTCAAAATACATTCCATATTTCCAAAGCTTTTTCGCCTCTGTAAAATCAAATAGTCGCACCTAATTAATTAATAATAATATTATTAATAATAATAATAATAATAATAATAATAATAATAATAATAATAATAATAATAATAATAATTAAAAGATGAAGCCAATAAAAAACTTTTCGTACGATATATTTCGATAGCATAACTATCATCTGCAGGTACTCAAAACCAACTAAAAATATTATGAATTAACATTTAATTTAAACAAATTATTTTTTATTAATTTAATTTTGTAATAAATAAATATTTATAAAATATATTCAAATAACTTTTAATTAATTTAAAATTTAATTTCTATTATAACTTTTTAAAAAAATGAATCTAATTTAAAATTTCAATTATTTTAATAATATTAAAAAAAGTTTTTTTTAATAAAAACAATACATAAACATGATTTAACATACGTAAACTATTTAAAAACATCTTTGGATCCAATGACCTTATCAACAATGCTTCACATATCAAGCGTTCCCAATAATTATTAAAACGTTTCAACAAAATTCTAAAATCAGACATTCCTATTTCACTTTTACAGCCTCTATTGCAGTGGTTCTTAACCGGTGGTGCACGCACCCCTTAGGGGTGCGAGCTTGAATATTTTGGGGTGCGAAATTGTAATTTTACAAATTCACGTGTAGGTAGCAAAATAAAAAACTAATCTTAAAAATTCATTTTGGTTAGTAAATTTTTTATTCCCTAAACATTTTTTAAATATGTTTGTAAATTATAAACCATCGAGACAAATTAATTTTTGTATTTTTTCTACAATTACAAAAATTCAAATGCGTTTCTAGTTAGAATATAAATATTCAACTAAACTTGTAAAATTAACTTGTATTAATTATTTTATTATTAATATTTAACTTTTAATATTCAACACAAAAATTCAAACTGGTGTGCTCAAGTAATGTCATATCCACGATTAGCTAAAATAGCGCTTCAGCATCTTGTTCCATTTGCCACAACATATTTGTGTGAGATGGGATTCTCGTCACTTGTACATATAAAAACAAAAGCTAGAAATAGACTTAATGCTAGTAATGATATGCGTGTAGCTATTTCAAAAAAGATTCCCCGGTTTTCAAAAATAATTGAGGAAAAGCAACAACAAAAAAGCCATTAATAAAAACTTTGATAATTTATAATTGATTATTTCAGCTAACAATTAAAATTTATAAAAAATTTGTTACGCACATAAAATAAATAAAAAATATGTTTTGCATAATGTTTGTTTTTTAATTTATATAACTCAATAATTTTTAGTAAGGGGTGCGAGAATATTGTTTGAAAATTTTAGGGGTGCCGGTAGCTAAAAAGGTTAAGAACCACTGCTCTATTGTGTTCACTAATATTGGTTAAACCGACAATGCTCTAGAACTCGAGTACAGAGATGACGAGAAGTCTCTCCAATGTATGTGGCATTACACCCATTACATGTAAATTGATAAACGAGATCAGAACACAATCCAGCCGGAGTTTTTGATTTATTAATAAACATATTGCGTACCTTTTGCTAATTCGGTAAAAAGTGTTGATAAATTGGTTGAGTTCGTGATAAAGAATGGATATTCTAAATCATTTTTATTGTTGATGATAAAAGAGACTGTTGATAAATTGATTAAAAATCCTAAGGATCCATGTTTTGGAAAGTCTGAGTGTAATTTGTCAAATGGGTGTGAATTGAGTATTGATCTAAATAATAGTAAAAATGGATATAAAAAAATAGAGCCTAAATATGTGTTAGTATTGCCGTATTCTGAAGGTTTTACAAATTATAAAAAGAAGTTAAGTAAACAGATGGGAAATTTAGAGTATAAGATCGTCTCTAATTCGTGTAAGGTACGCAATATGTTTATTAATAAATCAAAAACTCCGGTTGGATTGTGTTCTGATCTCGTTTATCTTTTAATTAAATCGTTTAATTATTTATTATTATTATTATTATTATTATTATTATTATTATTAATAATAATAATAATAATAATAATAATAATAATAATAATAATAATAATAATAATAATAATAATAATAATAATAATAATACTTGAATTCTATTAAATAGTCCAGCGGGTAAAAACTCAAACTTATAATTGATGTGATAAAATTTGCACAAAGTTTGTTCGGAAAATTTGGGCCACTCGATCTATGTAATAATTAAAAGTTTGAAATAATTTCATTTAAAAACTTCTGGTTCTTCTTCTGATAATAGACACGGAACTATATTAGCTTTAGGTTCCATTGTTGGATGAGGAAATGTAAGATCAAATTCTTCCGTTAAATTAAGCATCCAATTAAAAAGTTTACTTTCAAATTTATCCCAAACATCTTTCATATTTTCATGATAGAAAATTCCATTTTTTATTTTTTGATTGACTACTGAAACCACATTAGCCATAATATCCACGATCCATTGGGGATTTATTACGACGTAATTTTTCAAAATTTCCGTATCAAAATATTGAATGCTACCAAAATCATGGAGAATTTGTATTACACTTTTCACCTAAAAGAATGAACATAAGTTTGTTTTGAAATTATTTTGAACAACATCTTTTTCGAATATCCCTTGAGAAATTGCGATGTTTTGAAATTCTTGGTAAGTGATGTAATTCTTTTGACTTCTGATGCTAAATAAAATATATATTTCATAAAAAATAGTTGAGTGATTCCCGTAGGTTGAAATAAAATTTATTTTTAATATTTGGATTAACATTGTCAAAAACTTTCAATTTGGCGCAAAAATGAAGTCAAAGAAAGATTATTAATTTAATCCTAAATATTTGATTTGTTTAAATGGTGTCACTCGGGAACGAAGATAGAAAAATAGATTTACTAAGATTATTTCAAAACTTTCAGAAATACAACCAAAAATTTCCGAAATTTAAAAATAATAAATTTAAAATAAATAATAAGTAAGCAACCGTGAAATCTTGAAAGGAATGTCTTGATTACCTTCACACAATATTATGCTAAAATCGTATTAAATTAACATTGATAATTATTATTATTATTATTATTATTATTATTATTATTATTACTATTATTAAACTTTAAAATCTTTTTTTGTCGATGGCGAAATAATTTATATAAAATAAAATTTAAATAAATAACAATGTTAGCCAATTTTCGCAATGTTTGTTCATAAATGAAATTTGAAATATTTTGACGGTAAATCGGTTCTGATCACTCGTTACAAAAATTAAACTAGACTTTCGATTTTTCCTCTTCTTCTCTGATAGATATTTTCTTTCACTCATTATTATTATTATATTATTATTATTATTATTATTATTATTATTATTATTATTATTATTATTATTATTATTATTATGATTATTATTATTATTATGATTATTATTATTATTATTATTATTATTATTATTATTATTATTATTATTATTATTATTAATATTATTATTATATTATTATTCTTCTTCTTATTATTATTATTATAATTATTATTTATATTATTACTAAAAAGTATACAATCATAAATTACAATTAATTATAAAAGTGTTCAAACAATTTTTGTTTATATTATTTTCATAACACCTTTCTTATTGTAAGTAAAACCCAATAATTTAAACAACATTCTAATACCAGAAATTGGCAAATGTTGGCAACCAAATTCCATTTCCAAGTGTCTTTTTAGGTTTAATAAAGTTTTATAGTTTCAGAAATATGTTACTTGAATATAAATTTTAAGATGGCTCAAGTGTGCTAGCGTATATTCTATTAAATAAGCCTTAATGTAAACCTTAATTATTAAAGGTAAAATATCTTAAATATTGTTGACTTCTTTTTGAAAGGATTAAGTTTAATAACTATAATATCACGACTCATAAATAAATTGATAAAATTATAATTCAGAGGAAGCTTTCAACCAGTTTGCGTTGCTGAACCGAAATTTACAAATATCCTAACGAATTGACAAAATTCAGCAAAACGATTGGATTATATCAAATTAAAATATATGCAAAAAATTTTGATCTATAATCTGAAAATGAATAAAGATAAAAGAAATTGTAAATCAAGATTATCTTGTAGTTTTTGCTGTATTTAAGTAAAAGTGAAATTTAATCTTTACTAACCTTGTGAACTGGTTTTCTAAATCTAAAATTGTAGAAGGAATTGCCTGGTGCATGTAGGGGAGATTTAATGTCACGTGAATCAGTTTTTGTTTTAAATCTTTAATTCCCGTTCCACTTAAAGAATCAACCAGAATAAAGTCTTCGATTTGTGAATATCTCTTTTTGAGGCTGCTAAAACAGCTCATATCAGCTTGAACCTTAGTAAATAAATAAATTTCATTTTTTACTACGGATATATTTGTTTAATGAATCAGCAGTATACACTAATATGAAATTGAAAATGACAATGTTGGGTTTTATTAAATAAATGGTACGTAAATGCCCCAATGATTTCACATACTATATTTCACACAGAATTTAAAACAATGAATAGTCTGCCACATTCTAAGTCTTGTTTAGTAAAAAAATACTTGTCATAATTTTTTTCACTTTTATGTTATGACTGTTCTACAGAAGCATCTGAAACAGGATTTCTGATTCTATAACACCATAAAACCTTCAATATCCACAATAGAAATTTCCTGGACAGAGACTTAAAAAGTCCTTGCGTTTCAATTATTGTTCAGAAGTTTATAAAACATTTTGCACAAACTGCTTGAATTCCTAAATTTCCTTGAGTTAACTGTTTCTAAAATAACTGTTGAAAATGTTGTTTTGCGTTAAAGATACGGTTCCATGATTGTACACCCTTCAAATTCTCAGTACTAGGACAGATGTATTTGCAAAATAATGAAGAAACATTTTCTCTAAAACTATAATACAATGATACTATGATACAATTTATACAAATTTTATATAATTTTTGTGTTATATTCCTAGCAAGAAATGACTACTACAGTAAAATATATTAATAAAATATATTGCACCAAACTGCAATGAGATATTTTCTCTATAATGTAAAATAAAAAGCAATAATTTTATAATATAGATGTAAAGAAGGATAATAAAAGAATATTTTATAATTAATTAAATTAACATGTTACGCAATATCATGTTAAAATTGTAGTTTGAAGATTCACATAAAGAACTGACCAAAAAGCGATAACATTTATGATTAAGTCAAAGAAACTTATTACTGACAAATTCCAGACATAAATAAATTATTTAAGTGGATAGGATACAGTGACGTATGGGGAAGGAGTATGGGGACAGTTGTACCGGGGGCATGGCTTGGGGGCAAAGTCAACACCCAAAAAAAAGCCAACAGCCTAATGATACTGATATTGATGAATTCAGTAATCAACCAAGTGAGCAGGATAATCAGCAATACACAGAAAACAGTAGTAGTTCATCAACTTCATCTGAGTCTAATGTAGAAGAAAATGATATCACTTTACATATGCCTAATTCAATTCCAGCTGTGCTTATGTTTGGCGACGTTGGCTATTTGGATTTTGACCAAACATCACAAATGCCTATAACTTCTCAACAGCTCTGCAAAGAGATGGTATCTCGAGGCTCTAAGGAATATTAAAATAATAATGGTACATTTGTTAAGAAATATGGCTGTTCTATGAGGAAACTATGGTTCAAGATTAGACTTTCCAATGGAAAGGGATATGGGGTGTGTGAGGAGTTAAAATTAAAATACTAAATTAAATTAGTTCACGATTAAAATTTTTAAAGTTTTAATTGAAACTTAAATTATTTTAAGATATTAAAATTGAAATGATAATTGAAATTTTAAAATAAAATAATTTTTAATAAAATTGAAATTCAAGTATGAATGCAATGGTATGTTGATATTTGGTTGAAATTAAAATTTAGAAAATGTCCCAAGAATATTTGTTTATATAATCAGATTTTATGAAATATAATTTTGGATTTAATAGTCTTAGTAATTTATTTTGATGACTGAAGAATTAAATGTTATAGCTTCTAACAGGGTGAATTGGGGATGGCTATTTTAGTCACCGTTTCATGAAGCAGCTTACTATTTTTGCTACTTGTTATTTCTCACACCCAGTACAAAAATAATACATCATCTTTTGAATTAGCTAATGGATTCAGCAAGTGAAGGAAACCAGACAAAGTAGCAGCTCATGAGAACAATCCTTTCCACAGGAAACTTTTTAATGCATGAAAAGAAGCAGATCACAGATTAATTCAAGGGAAAATCATTAAAGCATCACTTGAAGCTGAGTCATAGGTTGCAAAATGGCGAGAAGCTTTGAATCGAATTCTAAATTGTATAGAATGTTTGGTCACTTAAAACTTTGTATTGCGTGAACATGTGAAGAAATTTGACTCCACACTGTAAAAGATAATATATAGAAAAAATAATGCAATTATTATGATAATTAATGTGCAATATGCATAGAAACATAAATACACTGAAATACATGTAGACATTAAAGACTAGAAATACATGTAAATACTGAATGTGAGAGTTAGTATCTTGTAAGGATTGTATACAGGGTCGAAGATTTTGTGCTTTGTACCAGGGCTCAGAAGACCCTAGCTACGCTACTGATTGGATGTAAAGCTGAAATACCGAAAAGGGGAGTTACATTCAAAGGCGGATGGTTTATTGAGGAATGCTTTTACCACATGTAATCAGTGAAATACATTTTCAACGATGTAAATCAGAAAAAATAAAACGAAGATGTTAGTAATTGACGAGCCAATGGACAGTGAAGAAAAAGAAGTAAAAGTAAAGAATTGTTAATCGATGAAGTGTATAGAGATTTTTGTCACGCCAGTTTAAGAAAAACATATGTATATGTAAAGAAAAAGTTAAATTGAAATAAGCCTGAAAAAGGGGTCAAGGATGTTATAGAAAACTGTGTAGAATGCCAAAAATATAAGACATTGACAGGAAAAACCAAGGAAATGATTATAAGACAAAGCACTAATGAACTTTTTAAAGAGATATTCATTGATTTTTGTAGGCCAGTTATGATGTTTGATAATTGCGTTTGGATGTTGCTAGGTTTGTGTATTCTGTATCAATAATTAAAAAACCAATAAACTGTCTTGCAGGTGTGACGCAACAAAGAGCTATAAAAAAGTGTTTTGAAGAAAAAAAAGTTGAAGAAAAATTAATGCACACACTCACAACACACAATAAAAATAAATGCAACCTTTCAACATATAGTCAAGCTCAGTTGAGATACACTCCTATAACAACTTAATTATAGACATTTTTAGAGAAAAAATCGCAAGATCCTGATTCGAAAATTCGTGTAAATAAGAAAATATCATAGTAAGATTTATTTAAAAATACCATATCAAGGATAGGTGGATTCAATTCCATGTCATTCCAATCCAGATTCAATGTTCTGAAAAAAGCACTTGATAATAAGCTTGATTTCTTTAAAAAACAATATTTAAAATATTTTATATCAACTTATATTATAGAGAAGTATGTTGAGATTGTTATAAAATTATGGAAATAAAATAATTGCACGGAAAATCAAAAATGAACAAAAAACATCAAAAATAATCAAAGTATAAACATTTATTAAATAATTTAAAAAATTTGAAAATTAATATTGATTGGGATCAACGGGTATGCTTGAACACCATATCAAATAACGAACTCAAGTGTAATAATAAAAATTTAGTGATGAGTCTCCAGGGCAAGTTGTAGGCAAAAAAATGAACTAATTAGAATTAATTAATCTCCTAATGAAAAACCGAGACATGTAGGAACCCGAGAGTCCAAGGACCAAATAAAACAATTAATGTGACTTAGATACGTATCTCAAAGCCGACAGAGCAAATCGTATGCTTGAAAACAAATTACCAGATTTTAAAGACAAGTGACTTCGAATTTCGTGAATGATTGTGTACCAACAGTTAAATGTTTTTAAAGCGATAATATAAAAAAGACCTCGAGATGAGATGAATTACCAATTGGTTAAAGAAAACTACGATTAGTTTTTGAAGAATCGAGCCAAGGTCAGGAAACAAAAGAATTAACTTTGAGTGAATCTAAATCAAATTAAAGTCGCAGACTATGTGATTTTCCATTGGGACATCTGTCTTTATGTTGTTGAATCATATCTGATAGAAAAGTGGAAATCTAGTGACAATTTATGAATTTGTGTTAGAAATCAATAAACGTATTCTGTGTTGGGTTTAGGTTATTTTCCTTATAAAATGAAACACTAGAAGTCAGAGATTAGCCGACTTGTAAATAAATAACCCAACTAATGTATCTCATTGCAGTTTGGTGTAGTAGTACCAAGAATAAATACTTAAATTTACTTGAGGTTTTATATGTAAATGAATATAGTGTGGGTCAATTTGGCACACATCATTGTACTAGTATTAAATAAAACTTATTACTTTTAAATGTCAAGGTTTTAATAATAGATATAAACTAAATATTGAGAATTATTATCTAAGTCAGAAGGTTTCTAAATTAAACCTGATCACATCTGGTTCCTACGACAAAAACGGGTGCGTATTTACTATGGCAACTTATCGAGGATAACCAGAAATCCAAATCTCCATGTTCGATTCCTTGTCGAACAGACCAAACAACGATATAAATAGCTTTTTCAGAAAGAAAGAATTGATGGGTATTATAATACACATCTTGTCCAGCAAAGTCCCAAGCAGAATACTGGATTTCCTAATTTAAAACGTTTTAAAGTGAAAGATTCCGTAACAAGTTTCACTTCATTGTGGCAAATAACTGTCCATTTTGTTATATCTATTCCGTCAGTTACTTGTTTTTCTTGCTGTTCAATAATTTCCTTTGCTGAATTCTCATCGGATCTAAGCGCATGAAGAAGACTTGTTTTTCCAGCTTCTCCAAGACCCACGAACATGAGTTTAGTGCGATTACATACGACAGTTTTAGCAAGTAAATACTTCAAGTATGATAGTGAAGTTCCACGAGCAATAATCTCTGGCGGAGGAACTGAAATTGAGGGACAATGAACAAGAATCAATTCTAAATGTAATTCCGAATTTATCAAATATTTATTATAATTAATATTGTACGTTTAATAGATATAATTGAGCTTATCTGAGCGGAAACCTTTTCTAATAAAGGATTATAGGAGAGATCGAGGATTTCTAGGTTTTCAAGCTGCTGTATTGAATCCGGAACATACCTGATGCTTTGATGCTGAATGACGAGAGTAATTAATTTTTTCAATTGCAATATTGCCATGGGAAAGCCTCCATGAGAGTTAACATCGACTGGTTCTGAATAACCAGATCCAATTCTTGGGACATTAATAAAAATATCAGCAACTGGTAAAAAGCTAATGGGATTTTTATCATTTTCTTTTACCTAATTTGATTTTATGCTTGTCATATGACTTTAACAAAATTTAGACAAACTTTGTAAAATCCTATTTCTGGATATTCAAATTCCAAGTTGTCACTTTTGATAATAAAATCATTTTTTAATAATTCATAATAAAGAGGGCTTCCTGTTAATAAGAATGAATAAAAGAAAAAAACTCATTAAACATAGAAAAATACCAATAAGCTTCAGTTCTTTCATGTTTTCCAATCTGCCAAACTCATCCGGAAGACTTTCAATTCCGTGAAGTTGAAGTTCAACAACTACCAGGTTTTCTTGAAGACAAATAAAATTAGAAATTGTTTGAAGTGGAAGAGCCAATAATTTTAATGTTTCTAATCTAGAAAAAGATTAATGATTAACTTTTGGATAACAGCGTAACTTATGGGTCCAGAGAAATTTTATACGAAAGTATAAGGAACAGATCATAGGTTTTTACATCATTATCTAGAACTTATAATAACGAACATTTCGAGATATCAAACAAATTTTTATCATAGTCTGATTGTCAGATAATTGAGGTACAATTTTGAAAAAAGTCCTTTTTCCAAGTGAAATAAAACATTGAAGTTTAAGGAAAAAATTCATAAAACATAAATTGTTTGATAGAACAAATATCGATAAAATATTTGTAGAAAACCTCATAGAAAATCTAAGTAGAACTTGAGTATTTTTCAACATAGTAAAACTTACTTTTGAAAAATTTTGAACTTTTTTCTTATAAATTTGAATAATTTAGAAATTTATGAACCAAATTTGCAAACGTGCATGGTATTTCATCTTTAAAAGATACAAACTACAAAATTTAGCTTTTAGAACCTCTCTAGGAAGTTCTAGAATGTTCTAGAAAATCTTGTTAGGTCTGGAATCATCAAGAAAACTAAAGGTCAACATATAACATTCCAGAATCATTTAGAAAATTTATTAAGTTCAAGAATCATAAAAAATTACAGATCAACATATAAAATTTCAGAATATGCTGATGGTTCAAGTGGTTCAAGAAGACAAAGAAAATATCCGTTGTTTGCTTGAAAGTAGAAATGAGGTCAAAACTCTTTATAAATGTGAACAATGTGATGTTGGCTTGCTTCAAATATTACTTACTAATATAATATCAATCATATTCAACCAAAATATTCAACTAATTTAGAATTTTTATAAAAAAAATTTTCTTCTAGTCCAAAGGATTTTTCAAGCTTTTTTAAATGTTTAAAATGATTATCATGAAGTAATCTTCCAAATAAATTTACTCTATTTGAGAAAAAAATGTCGGAACTCAAAGGGTTAATAATAAAGATAATAATAATAGTGATAACAATAATAATAATAATAATAATAATAAAAATAATAATAATAAAAAAAATAGTACTAACAATTAAAATAAATGTCATTTGAAAACGAAAAAAGTCCTTATATTATTATTATTATTATTATTATTATTATTATTATTATTATTATTATTATTATTATTATTGTTATTATTATTATTATTATTATTATTATTATTATTATTATTATTATTATTATTATTATTATTATTATTATTATTATGTAAACTATAAAATGTTGTGTCGATAGTGGAATCATTTAATTAAATTATATTTTTATTATTATTATTATTATTATTATTTTTAACTCCTGTTCTAAAATATCTAATTTACGGCAACTAGAAAGTAAATAAGGTTTGACTCGTTCTTAAATCCATATCGCAGATTATTATCTTAAATATCTGAAATTCTTCAAAATAAAATAAATTGTTTAAATCAACAATTTTTAAATTCAATATTACTAATTACTTTTTCATTTTATTATTATTTTATATTATATATAGATTATTATAAAATAAATATTTACTTAAGACATTCATTGCTGTCATTGTATGTTTTGATGGGGCATTTCTCGATTTGTAGATATTTCAAATTAGGAAACTCATAGATATCTGGTAAAGTATTTATTTTTACTTGATTTATTATGAGTCTTTGTAAGCCCTTTAGGCTGTATATTGTTCTCGGTAAACATTTCAACCTGTATAAAAAAAATTAATATCTTAAAATTAGAATAAGAAAAATAATATTTAGAAATTAAAATTCTATAAAAATAAAATGCATAATTCTAATACAAAAATTAATTAAAATTGAAAATTATTAATTAGTTAATAAAAGCATCAGCCATGAAAGATATTAATACGGTATCTTAACAAATGATATGAAAAATTCAAAAAATAAATTTGTATTTAAATTTTTTTTTCTAGAATATAAATAACAAATCTAAATAACTTACAACTAATTTTTATAAAAACGTATATTTATAATAGATTATAAATAATTTTCAAAATCTAAATAACAGGTTTTAAAGAACTACTAGACAAAATTAAATAAATAATGCGTCAAATTACCTCCAGGAACCTTCTTAAAATTATGTTCCAGATATTTCTCAATTTTGGTCAGTGAACTTAAAGAAATGTAATGCTGTGATTAAAATTTATTCATAATAAAATTTTGAATTTTTTGTAAGTCGATTAATTAATTAATTGTGTTATTTATTAATATCCTTCCGCAAATTGGCTTCAAATGTTTGAATATCATTGATGTCGTTGATTACATGGAATATTTTAGGAATTGGAATATTGAGTTGCAATTGTTAATCGGTTGAATAAAGATGCAAATCTAACTATACGTGTCCTTGATTAGAATAATAACTCAACACATTAACTTTTAGTTATCACAGAGCACAATATTTCGAATTTTCAATTCTACAATCTACTTTCGTTAATATTAATGGGATAATCTTAAAGTAAAATAAACGAATCTGATTAAACTTCAATAACGACTTCTCTATGTACTTTCAGAATACTTTGAGTAAATTCCTAGTTCCTTTAAATGGGCTATTTGTCAACTGATTCCAAATTATATTACCAATCCACGAGGGGCCGGAATAACCTTAGAAAAATCATTTATTTATTATGCTTCTAAGTCAATTTATTTGTATTTGTTTTTCTCAATTCATAATTAGTTTGTATTTGTTAAATAAGTTTGTCTAAAGTCCCCAAATTGATTTCATATTACTATATTATAAAGGGTCTCATTATTTGCGTCCTGCTCATATCTGATAGCTCCGAAAAATATTATTTTTTACTTTTTGAAATAATTTTTGCACTTCGTTTTATTTTTTTTGCGTTTTTGAGTTGAATTTTATATTTTATTTCCATAATTCTGTGTGTCCACCTTTATTTTGCATGAATCAAATAGGAAATATATTTTATTGTTTGTAATTTATTCGTGTTTAAAATCTATAATAAAAATTCTTACTGAAACATGTTTCGTAACTCCAGCGAACAGAGATTGATAAATTTAACAAATAATTCGGCAGGAAGTTCTTTGACAGTCTTTCCAGAAAGGATAATTGATTGTGAACATTTAGCATAATCAAAAATCGAATGATTTTCCATAATAATTTCATTGTCTTTTTGGTTTGTTTCAGGGGCCCCAATGATATCATCAAGATTAATTTGTTCATCGTATAAGCTAGAATGTAGTTTACAAGAAACGCCATGAGATTCGAGAACCAATGAATGATTATTATTATTCTATAAGCACAATAATAATTGACCAATCAAATTAATCTATTGACCTCAAAATATTTATTCCAATTCACCTTCAGAGATTGCGTAAATGCATATTTTTCATCGAAAAATAAATTAGTAAGCACCATGTAACTTGTAATTTTATTTAAAATCGAAAATATTAGATATTCGATTTCGTCTTGTGAAAAATCTGTTATCTCCTTTCGTAGAATTCTATTATATTTCGGTAGCAAAAACTTTAGAAATGTTTTAAAAATTAAATGAATGCTAATAAAAAAAGACAAGTTTACTTTGTAATTTAAAATTAACTTATGACATAGAAGGAGTTTCGGATTGAAAAAGACTGCCTTACAAATTTCAGAGGGGCTTGAATTTACTTCAAACAGTTCGATTCCTTCAGTATTGACAAGATGTGGTTTAGAATCTAAAAGAGAGGGGAAAATGTCATTTATTGTTACATTAAACAGACAAACAAGTAACAAAAAATCTTTTGCGATCAAATAATATTCTTATGTTTTATCTGTAAAATCTTTTGTTTTTGTTGCTTTCGAATTCTATTAACTTCATTTATTTTCAGTCCAAAAATCAATATTTTGTTTATATTTAAATAAGAATTTTCAAAACAGTATTTATTTTTAGTATTAAACCTCTGGTACCATAAAATCATTACAATAATATTTGCAAACATCATAAAATTCGTAACCAAAATCTGTTATCAATAACTTTTTAGCTTACGTAATACAAAATAGGGGAAAATATTTTAGGTCACAAATATAAAGAGTGTCTAAAATTTGATCGCACTTTGTTACAAAATTCAAGGAAATAAACTGTTAATTTTTGTCAAATGTTATTTCTAAAATGTTGATATATATTTTTTTAATACTCAAATAAAAAAATATAGAAATATAAAGATCATATCAACACTAATGTATACAATTTAATATCAAAAATAAATTCCACTTATTTTGAGAAATTAAGTAAACTAAAAAAGATTTTATTAAGCAAGACTCAAAAAATTTTTCTTTCTTCTCGTAGACTAGTAGTACTAAATTAATAATGTCTTAGGGACACAATTATTGTCCTTTTTGGATGATGTTAATATTATTCAAAGAATACATTTGGAAAATCATAATGTGAGAATAAATGCTACAAACATTGAAGTGGTTGGAATATAGAGACACCTATCGGACATGCGTCTATTAGTGGAAGAAGATATGGCTGGCGATAACGGTGAAAAGTGCAATATTTTTTTTGTCTATTTTGACTCTATTTCATAATAGTGTCACAGTTCAACACTCTTATGCAATAGTGTTAAAATAGACAAAAAAATATTGCACATTTCACCGTGATCACCAGCCATATCTTCTTTCACTACTGGACGGATGCCCGATACTTGTCTCTATGTTCCAACCCCTTCAATGTTTGTAGCAGAATTAATTCCAATCGCAATTCCAACGAGCCATCGAGTAGTACACTTTGCTCGTGCCGGCATTATCATGAATTTTTGACCAGTTTTATATTCGCATGTTAATGAATTCTCAACTTCATTTCCTCAATAAAATCTCTAATGATACTTGAAAAATCCTTCTGACGAGGCTGCGTTTTCTGTTGGTTCTCTGCTGACTTCACTAAGCATACCGAAATAGTTATACTATCATCGGCGGTTAGTTCCTTGATGATTTCCAGGCGGTGTCTAACAAGCGTTTCTGAAATTCCATGAACCCGTATTTTGTTTAAATTATTCAGCACTGTTTTAACCAGCTTGCTACCGTGGCCAAATCCACCATCAACTCGATTCTATTAACTCCCCATTGGATTTCCAAGCTAATTCCCTTTAGCACTGCATCAACTTTCGACACGTTTATATGAGAGTAGTCATCGCCTTTTCTGAGCCACTTGACGTCTTTAACAACATCATCATTTATTACCAACACCACCTCTAAAGCGAGACTACTCACATCACAATACAGAACCCCACAATTAATATTATTTACCGTCCACCTTTCCTTAACTGGATCATCTGATTTAACGTGAGTGATGACTTCTGCCAGCTTTGATTCACATTCTTTTCCAACTAAGACACCCCATTTCGTGCCATTTGCAATTCTTTTAATATAGCTGCAGGCCAATCTGAGCTACCCTGTAACTGGATAATGTCCAACAAGCTTACTGCATATAGAAAACAGCATACGACAAGTGATTTCGCTTTCGATTTCACCGATATCATTTCCTCTGATCCACAACAGGTGGCCACAACGATTACGTTTTATTCTGAGCCCAAGAACCTTCGCATTTTCTATTGACTCATTTGGCTTTGCAATCAAACCATATTGAGCTAAGTGACTCACGACCTCGTTAACTTGAACTTTGCTCGTGTCAACCGCGATGTCTTCAATGTAGTGATCTGTCGCATCTTTGATTCTGGGATTAAGGCTTAATATTTTTCTGAGTATTAGAGACCTTATTTATGGAGCACAGTTGAGGCCGAATACCAATCTTGTTAAATAATGCTGCTTGTTTTTGTATCAAACCTTTTTGTATTTTCAAAGGTTTTCGCTGACGTGCAAATACACATTCTTTAAATCAAGCATTACCACTTGATCCCCCATTTGTCGCCATTTTTTAAACTTTCTCCACATAAATCACTGTCTCTCTGAAGTCAAGAACCGACTAAACTTTTCCTTTGTTTTCTTGCACTGTCGCAAATAAGGGCATGATACCGTGATCGTCGTTATTCGCCGGAATCAGCCAATCTTCCTTAATTCATCGCTCGATTTCCTTCTCGTACTCCTGTCGTATTGCTGATATCCCTGCATATTCTGCATGTAATTTTTCAGTAAAGCGGGCTTGTTTCTTCACTCCAGGACACGGTCCATTTTTCTATGTCGAAACTCACTGTAAAACATGTACTCAGGAGCATTCACCAAACTGTACGCCATAATTGACAATTGAAACTCCCCCAAGACGTCCGATTGCATCGAGACCTAAAATAACATCCACTCCGACTACCAGATTCGACAATTATTAGGCAATTTAATTCAAAACTTATTCCTCTAACAGATAAATGGCACTGACTCTCTCGCAGCAACATCTATAGCATCACCACTTCCTTCTGCATAGATTCAGGAAACAATGGTTTGCGAACATCCAGAATCAACTAGTCCGGTGCACGACTTTCCAATCACTCTGATTTTGACAAGTACTAGCGCCATCACTGACATAAATGAAAAACCGCTGGCGCTCCAGTTTTCTTCTGATGTTTCCTTGTAAGTTTGATGAGCATTGTCTTGAACGAATGCCTTTTGATTCCGCATGTCCAATACTTTTGAGTATGGCATTTGTTGTGGAAATGACCGGGTTTTTCACATCCATAACACAGTTTGATTTCTTTACCCGGCCCAAAACCACTTATTTTCATTTCAATGAGACCCTTAGAGTCATTTTGTACAGAAAGTAATGCCCGGGCTTGTCAAACAACTTCTGAAAGGTTCATTTCAAAGATCTTTGCTGAAGCTCTAAGTTGGTGGGAAACTATTGATGAGAGTCCTACTACAAACGCTCTTTTCAGAAGCCCGTCATCATTTATCCCGGCCAGAGTATCCAATCGCTGCAAGTCCGCAAGAAAAACATCTACTGGTTCTCCAATTCATAATTGATTGCGAAACGTGTCATAAACCTGGAAGCTGTCCATCGAAAAGGAATCTGTTAGAGCTTTTTCTATTGTGTCACAATTTTCTTTTTCTTTTATTTATAATTTTCCTGCATAATAGTCTCACAGTTCAACACTATTGTTTAACAGTGTCAAAATAAATACAAAATATTGCACAAAAGATTTAAATAATAAAATTATAAATAACATTAATGAGCAATAAAATATATCATAATAAAAACTAAAGGGAAATTTAAAATTAAATATAATATTTTAATTTATTTTTAAATTAAAATTTTATCTAGTTGAAAATAAATTTTTTTAAAACAACAATAATGAGTTATTAATTTGATTAATATTAAAAATGATAAAAATGAACAACATTATTATTAAGCTCACCATAAATAGTGGATTTCCCAGGACAAAATGGATAGAATAAAAGTTTATCCCATGATATTAAATGAAGCATACTGTGTTCCCATAAGAAATTTTCCATTTCCTTTTCATTTTGATTAAAAGGCAAAGTAACAATATTATCGAGCTTATCGTTGGGAGGAACTTCCTCCTCAACTGTTGAAATTGAATTCAAAAGGCAAATATTCATTCCGTGATATTCGCTACAACTAAAAGGTGGGTTAAAGATCAATTCATATTCAAAACTAAAAAATATGACATACTCAGTAGAAAAATATAACTCATCAATTGGAAAGGTATTGTCGTTTTCCCAATTGAATGCAAACAACCACGGTCTGGATGGGGTAGGAACACTTAGTAATCCTTTATTTGTAATAGAGAACTGATTATATTTTCGATTCTTGGAAAGCTTTAAGGATAACAATGGCTTTCCTGATTGCATAATTGGCTTCAATCGAGAATCGTTGAAGTTTATGAGTTCATCTTTGCCGGATAATTTTAATTGCTCCTTTGACTTATTGACTTGTAATATCAGAGCTGGGATTTTACTAAATAAAATTAAGGAAATACATTTTTTACCAATTAAATAGTTTTATCATGTGGTGAGATTAAACTAAACTATAATGGTCACAAATTAGGTAGGGTATAAGATCTCTTTTGTTGGTGACAAATAAAATATAATTTTCACATAAACGTAGGAGCTATAAAAGTTTAATGGTCGAAAAGGCAAAGCAGAAAGAAAGTATGTATGTAAAAAACAAAATTTTAAGAACATAATGCAGAATGAATTAAAACATATTCTTAAATATTATTGGATAACAAATTTTATGTTTATTCGACAGTAAAACACAGTGTGGACAATCATACATTTGAAAAGTGATTATCAAGCATGTATGAAGACCCATCTTAATTTATCTGAGCCTTTTCTTTTTTCTCTTTTTCTCTCTCTCTCTCTCTCTCTCTCTCTCTCTATATATATATATATATATATATATATATATATATATATATATATATATATATATATATATATATATATAGACAAAATAATGAAAACATCTGAAAAGTGTACAAAATATATTTTAGGGGCACCTTCTACCAATTTTAAAATTTTTTATTCACCTTGTACCCAAATAAAAATATTGTAATAAGCTTTGATTTGTTAAATCAATTAGTGATATGTTTGCTATTCAGGGAGAAAACACTGTGAATTTTATGACATAACATGATTTTATGAAATGAATTTTAATATTTTAATTTAATTTGAAAATTAGCATAAAAATTAAAGTCTCAAAAATGTATTTAAATTTTTTTTAATGAAATATAAGTTTACTTCAATTTATTTAGCTATCAATTTAAAATGAATAATGTAATGAATAATTTTATCGGTCAATGAGAAAAGAGATTCTTATCAAATTCATGAAAAAGAGTGAACTATATAAAAATTGAAAACGAATAATAAATAAGGAATAAATCAGTACTTCTCATGTGTCAGTATCATAAAAATCCAAATAACCAACTGAAAAACAACTTTCACTATAAAATTGACAGGCAAAACATATATTAAATATGAAAGAATTTTTTGTTTTGTCTTGTTGATATGTAACCAATCTTAGTACTTCGGTCCACTTATTGAAAATGTCTTTGGTGGTAGCACTTGTGATATATTCTTCTTGTTCAGCCTCAAATAGATTATCCTTTTAAACACACCCTGCTTCTCACAAAAAAGCATTTGAAGGTCTTCTGTGGTATAATTATCTTTGATTCTAATACTATCTCCTCTACATTAACAATGTTTACTTCTAAACCCATGTTTTGGGCCATTGACACGATATCTTTTACTGCATCAACTTCGGACATAACTTCATAAGGACCAACACATATATCTATCAAACAATTCGGCCAAAGTTTTTCCCACGCCTTGTTCAAGGAACGACAAGTAACCCCAATCCATACTTTATCAATACAATTTATGCAATGAAAGATATTAAAATGTTCCTTCCAAAATTCCCTTAGAGTTAGGTAAGTATCATTGGTAATTTCAAAACATTTTGAAAATAATTATTTCATGAACAATTTTTTTAAATTTGTAATCACTTCTTGATTCATAGGCTGAATCAAAGGGGTTTTATTAGGTGGGAGGTACATGACTTTTATGAAGTTAAGTTCATCAATCAAATCAACTTCAATATTACGAGGATGTGAAGGTGCATTATCTATGATAAGAAGACACTTAATTGGTAATTTATTTTCCTGCAAATATTTTCGCACACCAGGTGCAATTATATCATGCAACCAATCCACAAAAAAGCTTTGTCATCCAAGCTTTAGTGTTTGATTACCAAACCACAGGCAATTTAGACTTAATCTCGTTTTTCTTTTTAAAAATTCGTGGATTTTCTGAATGGTATACTAGCATCGGCTTCAATTTAAAATCTCCGCTTGCATTGTTACATAGTAAAAGAGTTAGCCTTTCTTTCATCGGCTTATGTGCAGACATTGATTTTGCTTCCTGTGTAATAAAGGTTCTGTTGGGCATTCGCTTCCAAAAAAGTCCACTCTCATCACAATTAAAAACTTGTTGTGAAACATAACCCTCATTTGCAAAAAAATCTATAAACTCGTTTTTAAATATTTCCGCCGCTTGGAGGTCCGAACTCGAAGCTTCTTCGTGTCTCACCACGCTATGAATACCGCTTCTTTTACGAAACTTTTCGAACCATCCCCTACTAGCCTTAAAAAGTCCATTATCAATGTCGTTGATTTCGGAGATCTGCTTAAATAAATCTTTATATATTTGGTTAGTTTTTTCATGTATTATCAATTCACTAATACTATCACCACAAAGCTCTTTTTGATTTATCCAAATTAATAATTTCTTTACCTCCTCTATTATTTGAAGTCTTTATTTTATCAGGACATTCACTCCCTTTGCAACATCGGCTTCTATAATTAAATGTTTGTTTTTTAAAATTGTCCTAACCGTTGATTTCGGTAAATAAAAATTTCTTGAAATATTGGTTGTACAAATGCCCATCTCATGTTTCTTCACAATTTCTTTCTTTTTTTCAATTGATATTTTACTGCGCTTTGAATAAGATTTTGATGGTAGCACGAAGGGATAAGAACTATAAAATAAAATATTATCACAAATAGTATAACAACACATTAATTAAATTATTAAGATTAACTATTAATTACAATAAATATCACAACATGTATTTATTTAAAGTTATGTAATATATTTTAAAATATTTCATATTAAAATTATTTATTTAAACACTAAAAATTTTAAATATCTACGCTTTGTCATTTTATATTTTGATGTTCATAAACCGAAGCATATTCGTAAATCGAGACAAAATTGGTTAAGATTTTTCAAAAACTTTTGCTCGTAAACCAGAATTGTTCGTAAACAGAGACGTTCGTAAACCGAGGTATCACTATATTTCCAAATTAAATGTATATAGTGTATACACAATGTGTATACAATGCACTCAAGACAATGGAATGCAGTCAAAAGCCCGGAATAAATAAAAAAATATATTAAGCACATTTGAATACAAGCGCCCTTTAATTTACTTAACAAATAACAGCACAACTTTTCGTATTCTGTTATTTACAATTTATAAGCCAACCATAAAGAATGACTTGTGGCTCACGAGTCGTGAGTGTGACTTACAAATATTCCATTTATATCAGATTCAATATGGAAGTTATATATTAAATTAATATAATAGAAACAATTAAATTTTGCTTACTCGAGTGCGATTAAATTACCAATTTGAAAAGAACGTGTAAAATTCGGTTTCTAAAAAAAATTTTATAGTAAAATTATAACAAAAATAGTTAACTATCAATATTATTCTTTTTATTAAAATTTTCTGCTAGTACTGAAGCTTTTATTATTATGAATACATACCATATAATTTGAACATCGGATCCATGCGTTTTGTTTGTCGGCTCTGAAGAATAATTTATAATCCGCTATTGGAATATGGTAATATCTTATTTGTCCACTCGTATTGGTCTTTCTTAGATCTGGTTTTTCAAGGTCTACTGATGAGTTTAGAGTTGTCGTGAGCAATAGTGACGGCTGCACCAATATAATCTGGATGAAGAATTATACAGAAAAGGTTTTACTTTTGCTGCTACAGTGTGTTGATCAGGAACTTCTTTAATGGAGAAAACGTTTTCATTCGACATCACTAACCAATCACAACTACTAAGCTGCCACTGGAAAGTTTTACTTTTGTCCGTAGTTGTTAACACTGTTAGCTTGAGCATCCAATCGTGAATATTTGCTAGATTGAATAAATTTTATTTGACAGTAATTTAATTTAATTATTTGTTATTATGTATTTCTAATAATGAAATTTCCTAGCGCAATCATTGAATTAAAATATATTGCATATACACAGAAAATATTATTGTAAGATATTACCTCCTATGTAAGGGGATATACCGAGATAACTAAACGCATGTCATGACCTTGTAACTTTATTATTGTTGTTTCAGTTTAAATATTGTTCTTGAACACTGAAAATGATAATGCTTTAAATTTTGTAAATAGCACATTATACTACTCTTTCTTTCCCCTGATATATAATATTTTTGTAATTATTTTCAATAGTATTTTGTTTTATTGAGAAAAACATAGTAGTAGTCAATTGTCGACCTTGGAAGAATATAACTATATTTGGTAAGTTAAAATATTTTATAATTTAACATTATTTTTTATGTGAAATAAATTTAAATTTAATTTTTTTGACCGATAAACCTCGTCTTTACATCTTTTATTATTTTTTATAATTTTAAGTTGATAATAAACAGTTTTAGATGTTTTCGAATTACCACCAGAAAATGTCGCTAGGCTTTCTGATTGTGAGGACATTGACGAAGACATTTTAAAAGACACAACAACGAAAGATGTTCACGGTCAAATTGAAATTTATGTACCAAAAGCTGAACCTAAAAATCCTTAAAACCTGTAATAGGATTGGAAGAAATTAAATCTATTTCTGCAAAAAAGTTTTTAAAAAATATGTGCTTTAATGGGTTAATGGTACTTTTTATAATTAAGGTTATCAAGAAATATTATTAAACAAAGCGTTATTAATAGTGCAATATAGGCAGGCTAGGATATGAGGCAATTGCGACCAAAAATTTATAATTTGCCAAAACTTTATGTAGTTGCATTCATTAAAAAATCTATAAATATTAAAACATACCTATGTATGTTTATATTCAATAAAATGTAGTTACTTTCATATTTGGTACAGATTTTTTAAAGTAGAAATTTGTCTTACTTATGAATTTTTACGATTGGATTTTATTTTAGATAAATATTTAAAATCTATATTTCAATATGTTAATTCTAACTGTTAATTAATTTTTATATAAAAATTGAAAAAAATCCATTTGGGTCTTGAACTTATTGAATCCCCTCCGGAATATATAGTGACAAATTCTTTGAAATATATTGAAACCATTGTAATATTTGGAACCTGAACTTTTTTATCTCTACTCATCATTTTAATCTTAAGATAAAAATTTTAAATAATTTCTATTTGTTTTACCACTACGTACATTGATTGATACTCTACAGGAGATTTCAAAGCACTTTGTGCAAATTGTTTAGTATTAGAAATAACGCACATAAAACTTGGTATGAAAATCATAACATTAAAATAACAATCCGATACCGCCTATTGTCCCAAATAAGATAAAAGTAGAAAAATTAATATTCTTTGTTTAAATCAATGATATTTATCAAATTACAATATATATCATATTTAACACACTATTTTATGTATTTTGATTGTCATAATATTTCGGATTGCGAAAATCAACGATGATACACTATTAATTGTGAGTTGTGTAAGTTGTAATAAATGATTAAATTATTAATACTATTTGTAAATTGTATCTGATATTAGCAAAATAAATTGTCAACAGTGCTCTATGCATGTACATATTCTCAGAAACATATAATAGATATCATCAACGAAGGTTAATTAACATCCATGTCCCTTAATTTGCTTACATATATCTTATTTAAAACAATGTGACATTAGTGAGGTTCATAAATTATTTAATTTGAACATAGTGTATCACTTATACTTTATTAAGTAAATTATAAGAAACCAGCAAATAATACTATAATTATTATTTAATCAAATACTACCGCTATATATAACAGAAAGAAAACAACAAGAGAATGCAACTAAAATAAGAGTCACTGCATAATATTTAGGTAAAAGATAGGACATACTATTATCATTATAGTTAATATTTCAAAATATCAGTTTCATAATATTAAATTTTGTACATTTATGTACATTTTATTAACCGAAACATGGGTAATAATGTGTGTAAAATATATTTGTCAAAATATTAAATTAATAAACAAAGCCTCACTAGTTATTGAAGTTTTCAAACCAAACGTGAAGAATTCAATGTTTGAATTAGAAAAAATATCAAAAAGCCATTTTCCTGGAGTTTTATTTGAATTTAATAATTTGTTATGGCTTTCCAGCATCCAGCCAACCGTCTCAGTGCCGTCATATTTGTGGAAAATCTATCATAAAATCATTTATTTTACTATATCATTCAAAAAAGCACATGGCTAAAGCATTACCTTAAATTCTAATGATTTCATCAAGTCCGTTTTTGGAATTATGTAGAATATTCCCGAAAAGCCTTCATTAGCTTCTAAGTATATGATACTTTCTGGACTAAATTCAATATAATTTATGAAATAAATTTAAAATATTTTTTAATGAAATTAATACAGGCTCTGTGATAAACAGTGCAAATTTCACTAGTTCCGACATTTTAACTCTCATTAGTGCAAAGCTAGAGACACAAAGATTTCATCTTCGCACTAGTTAAAGACACAATAAAGCCAAATCAACTCTATTGCATACTTTTCCTGGAACCTTAGAAATCGCATCACTTACAATGTTACTTAAGACCAGGGCCGGCCCTAGACTTTTTGCTGCTACAGGCAAGATTTTTTTTGGCCGCCTATAACACGAGTAGAATCAACAAGTACAAAATCAATGTACATTTACATCCATGTGACCGAAACATTCATAAATACTAAAGTTATCCAGTATAGTTTATCAATTAGCTATATCGTACTGTGAGCTTTAGGGTAAATCCATTTTTCCCATCCACACCAAATAAGCGCGAACAAGCTTCCTCTAGTCCTCTTTGATGTTCCGAGATTATTCTTTTTATTATTTTTTCACACGATATTTGTTTTTAATTCGAATATTGTTTTACAATTTTTACATGGAAGTATTAAAATTAAGAGGGACGCATTCGGCCACCCTCATAAAATGACCGTTACAGGCGGCCGCCTTCTCTGCCTGTACGTAAAGCCGGCCCTGCTTAAGACTACAGGAAATCTGTAGACAGAACATCTGCAAAACTGGCAATCATGGAGTATGAACCTCATAATCACATCTGTATATTGACAGTGACACACAAACTGTCTGCTTGTATTAATGTCAGTCATCCGACATTTTAAATAAAAGCCAAATACTGAAAAGCTAAAGGCAGTCGGCTGCATATATCATAGCTATAATTCCCAAGCGTGTAGCATATTACAGTTACTGTTTCTTTCTGAACTCCTTGAATTTATAACATCTACTAATAATTGAAAAATTTCAATTAATTTAATATTTATTTTTTTATTACAAAGTTAAAAGTTCAAAAAGATTCATATATATATATATATATTATATATATATATATATATATATATATATATATATATATACTGATTTTTAATTAATTTTCATTTTAAAATAATAAATTTTTTTAATCTTAATCTTTTAATATTTCTGAGATTTAATATTTTTAAATTTAACATCTCACACACCACAATTTTAACAATATTTTTAAAATTATTTACCAATATTATTTGACTGAGTGATATTGTTAATTAGGAATAAATCCTCATTTTTACAAAATCAGTGTACTTCAATATGAGTTTCTTGAAATATTTGGTTTTCTCAAAGGTACTGGGGATTATACAAAGCATTCTATCCAAATTACAGTACATACAATGAAGAGCGATTTATTTGAAAAATTGGCTTGATACAGGCAATAATTTTTATTCTAAATAGATGAAAATGATAGTTGTAATAGAAATCTTAGAGTTCTGTGAGTTTTTCATAGGTTAAAGGAGTTTCGAATACCCAAAAGATTGAATGCCGCTGGGATAAATAAGCTTTTTTATGATTCAAATATTTTATGAAATTCAGATTTGTAGAAAAGCTTCATAAACATTAAGTTCCTAAAACTTTTGAATCCTGATCAAACTCCATTCAATTTCATTGCCACATTAATAGTTTTTGGTTACAAAACTATAAAATCGACGCTACCAAGCCGAATTTCTATGAAGCACAACAGAGATGAAATGTTGTCACATTATTTTGGTTTCGGCAACAAGATTTGGTGTCTATTTGAAAATTTTGTTTAAGATGTCACTCCTGTTTAACATTTATAATTTTTAATACCATTAAAATATCAGAGGTCACAGATATTCTTAATGAAGTACTCTGGGCCTTAATGACAAAATTGAACTCAAAAACTTTAATCGTGCAGTTATAATTATTCACTTTACTCAAGTAGTATCACATGTTAAGAAAGTAACAGACCAATTCAAAGCCTGGTGTCACTAAAATTTCTTAACCCAGATAATACACGCTATTGATACGTGGTGTGCTCAATAAGTAGTGAAGCTCTTATAAAAGTAAATAAATGAAATTAACCCAATTGTAAACATATATTTAGTCGTGTATATAGGTTTTAAACTGTATTTGTTTTAATTAGTTGTTAGTTAATTAAGAAATTGTAGCACTTATTTTAAAATATCTATTGAAATGTGCAATATAGCAGTGTCAATCGTTTTCCATTTATGAAATTAAGAGTATAGAAGAAATCAATACAGAGAGACTACCGTTTGTCGTGGGTATAATTACTTCAAGAGTCGTAGAACCTCTTTTTATATTGAGAAAAATTCAAAATGACTGTAAAATCAAAGAGAAACAATAAAAGAACTGATAAACATGGTTTAGACGGACAGGAAAGTTACAACCAGAGAGCTTGTAGAGCGCCTTAATATGAGTAAGACACAATTTATACATTACTATAAAAGTGTCATAAGAAATTCATGCTGCTGAAATACAAAATTTGCGACTGCAGTACTTAAAGAGAACATTCCGATTTTGGTTGATGTTGGAGTGTGTAATATGTTACTTGCGCAATATGTTTCACAGTTTAAATGGGAATCTTAAGTGAGGAATCTGTCTGTTTTAAGAGGTCTATTGAAAGAAGATGAGATTATCAACAAGTTACTGAAAGGATCTCATCTTGATTGTGTTTTAAGAAGCCAATGTTTTTATTCTAGTTGATTTAACAGGAAATGGCGTTCGAATTATCAGTTTCTACTACTATTTTAAATTTGCTTAAGAAACAAGGAAACTCTGAACAAAAGCCAGATTGTGTTGGCTCAATTATTTACACGACAACGCTTTCATTCACATAAATATAACTTCAGTGAGCTTAATTAAGAGTTGTGGACTTAACCTGCTTTTCCATCCTACTTACAACCTGGATTTGGCTCTATCAGACTTCTACTTGTTTGATCACTTCAATAAATCTTTGCTAGATTAGCAGCTTGCTACAAAGGCAATGTAATATTGCATTTAATGGACGAAAAGTCCATGAATTTCTTTGCCTTCCGAAATCTTTCTACACTCTGTAAAAAATATTTCAATGCAAATGGAAACTAATTTTAGAAATAAACCCTACATTACTTGCTTATTGTAAATACAATTATATTTCTGTTCATTTAATCATTTCTATATGAGTCTCATTACTTATTTGGTGCATCACGTAAAATAACCAATAGATAATAAAAGATTGCAGAGACTGGAATATAGAAAAATACAAAAGAACAAGGTCTGAGCTATTTGATATATATATATATATATATATATATATATATATATTGTGCTGTAACTTTGATGGTTTGGTGTTGCTGTACTGAAAGATTACTACTTTTCGAATATGCAGTATTGACTAACTGAGGACTGGTGCAGTATGTAGTCAGTTTGGATTTAATAGTATCTTGATCACACCTTTTCCAAGTTACATCAAATAGTTCAAATTGGTTCATCATTCTTTCTTTTTTACAACTTTGAGATAGAAGACCAATTTCAATCTCCACTGAAAATATATTCTAATACGATTCTACCGAGTAGCTCTCAATAGGTGAAAGGCATTTGGCAGAAGAAAGATAACCACATTATAATAAAATTTTTATTCTCTATTATTATTATTATTATTATTATTATTATTATTATTATTATTATTATTATTATTATAAATATATATTAATAAATAAATAAAATCTATAAAGTATAAATAAAGTCGTTCTAACCTAACAGTAACTGTATTTTCTATTTTGATATTATTTTCAACCTGATACCAAATTTAAAACCTTGAAATCATAAAATATGTTTATAAATAATACATTTGAAGAGCATTCTGTGTCTGCCCACACTTCAAAATCCAACAGTCGTACTTGTTCGTTGATGGAATGCATCCCAATTGCGGGATATAACTCTTTGTCGTGTTGTATTAAAATCTTTTCCACGAATTTCCCATTTTTTCTCCACGTTATATGTCGGACCAATTCGGGTGAATCTAGGGAACTTTCATATTCAATAATAACTTCGATACAATTGTTGACTTCCGAAAAAGTCTCCCTGATTATTTGAGGAACACTTTCTCCAAGAAAAATTCTAAATTGGAAAATTACTTAAATGATTAATTAGATATTTTTTTACTAAAAATACTATGGTAAACTAAAAGTATTAAATTTGAGATAAAATTTAAATGCACAAAAGTTCAAGTGCAAATAAATTAAAATTTTATTATTAGTTTTAAATTATCATTACAGTTTATATTGACATTTGCGAGATTTTGAAATTTGGTGCAAGTCATGATTGATGCAGTGGAATATCGCAGCGTTAAAGTTTCTGGTATTAAGCCAAGTTCTCAATGACCAAATTTGTTACCAATTGGAGGAGATATATGGCGAGAAATCTCCATCACGTAGAGCAATATACAAATGGATTACACTGTTTAAACACGGTAGACATCAGTTTTTGATGACCAAAGGACTGGACGCCAATGTGAAATTTCTGACAAAATTAAAAAAAAGTGTGAATTTTAACTGCAAGAACACCGTCGAATCCCAAAGCAGACATTGGATGATGCTGTGAATGTGAGAAAAGGAACAATACGAGCAATTCTGCGTGCATTTGGGGTGATAAAGCTGGTGTCTAGATTTGTTCACCGCTTTTTTTCATCAAATATATGTGAAAAGCAACGGAGTGCGATCAGGCAAATGTTGTGTTGTTATCCTTGTCGATTTTGCTGAAAAAACACCAGGCTCAACTCTGCATACTACTCTGATCTTGTGTGTAAATGCCGACATGCTCGACGAAAAAAACGGGGCATTCCCAAGTGGCTTCTCTAGGACAACGCACCAATCCACAAAAGTACAGCATCCATGCGAGTTCTGGAGGAAAGTGGATTTGACCTATTGGACCATCCTCCATACCGTCCAGACCTTGCCCTCAGTGATTTTTTACCTATTCAGGTATATCAAGAAAAGTTTGCAAATGCTGAAGATCTGAGGGAAGAGGTGGAGAGTTTCCTGCGTGATCAGGCTTTGAATTTCTTCAAAAATGCATTCACTGAACTGATACAGCGCTGGCAAGTTTATGAATATAAATGGCTTTTATGTTGAAAAATGATGTCCATACATGTTATATGTTATTTTTTAAAAGCTTGGTGTTTCTATTCAATTGCTTTCTTAGTTATTGCACGTATTTTTTGGGCGAACGACGTATATTTTAACAGGGAAATTATACTTAAAGAGACAAATATCTAGTAAGAACATATCCGTTAAATATTTATATCAAACTAACCCGCCATCATCACCATGATATGCTAAAGAATTTTCTCGCCAGCCAGGCTGGATGACAGAATAGTTCGCAGGAACCAATCCAATTGTGATTCTACCGCTTGCACCGGGATTTAAAATTTCTTTATTATATTATGTATAAAGAAATAATTATGTATAATAATAGATCTACCCATCGAAAATCGTCTTCTATCCGGCGACACTGGAAACTTTCCAACAACTAAACTGACTTCTGTTTCATTATTATAACTATGTAAAAATATTTTTTATTATTAAATTAACCAAAAATTTATTATTATTATTATTATTATTATTATTATTATTATTATTATTATTATTATTATTATTATTATTATTATTATTATTATTATTATTATTATTATTATTATTATTATTATTATTATTATTATTATTATTATTATTATTATTATTATTAATAATAATAATAAATTTACGTCAATATCCCTAGCTCTTGTAAAACATTGATTCCAGAGCATTTTGAGAACTGGTACAAGTCTGACTTATAGAAATATGATTCAGAAATCTCAAAGGATAATACGGATATAGGCAATGGTGATGGGATGTTGTTTAGGTTGTCAGCGAATATTGCCGCACCGTTTTTACACGAATTGGTTATTCCAAAAATGTCAACCATGATATCTGTGTCATTTCTTTGTTGATAAAATTAATAAATTCAGTAAAACAAAAAAACTTTATTCTACTTACATCAATAAACCGGCAAAAGTATTGGAATTTTCTTGATAAATATCAACTGTAAATTTTGAACCCATAAATTGGCTTATAGGTCTCGTCGGAACGTTGACATAGTTGGCGTTGCAAATGATCAGTCGGTTTGGGTCACTCTCACAATGATTTTTCTAAATAATTCGAACAAAAGCAATAAATGATTTCAATTTAATTTAAAATATAATTATAAATTATTTCAAATGACAGTTTCGTTTCAATAAGAAATTTATTAAAAACTCTATGCGAGCTTTTCTCCTGGAGTCTTTTTTTTATTTGTAAAAGTTCTCAAATTCCAAGCGTGAAGTTGATTTTCATTCATACCTGTAAGTATTGAGGATGACAATAATTTTTATCAAAAATTTTCCCTTTTCACTTTGCATTGAAATAAACATTCTTTTTGGACTCATGTTTAAAACTAATTGCAAATGTAATTATCACTCTAGATTGCTACTAGTATTAGAGAAATTGAACTTACTTGTACTTCTTCCCGGCGATACATTATATCAATTGTACCAAAGAAACCTTAGTGGACTTGCTTTCTGTTAACTTCACAACTTTAAGTTTGGCGCTTGATAATCGGTGAAGATTCCTTTCAGCATTATGAGAAATTTACGTTAGTGAGCACAATAGAGGGAGTATAATCAAAGCAAGCATGCCTGATTTTAAAATTTTATGAAAAGTTTAATAATTATTTGGAATGTGTTATATATGACGCATTATTTATAAGGTCATTCAATCCAAAGATTCATATACAAAATGCTATGAGAATGAATATTTTGAATGTTTTTAAAAACTTTGATTATATAATATTGGGATAAATAAAAACGTTGTTTGTTTGTAAAATTTTAACTTTTTTGATATTATAAAACTTATTTTGAGCAGTAATTTCAAAAGTTAATTAATATTGTTTAAAATTTTAATTTTTATATTATTAATTCAAAGATTTTTATAGTATAGAATTTATTTTAATAAAAATATAATTTTAAAAGTACATTTAAATTTTATAAACAAATGAAATATATTTTTGTCGTTTTACCTGATGGTGACAGTGAATATGTAAAAAATATATGGCACAACGTTAGCTTGAATGGCATTTTTTTCTAATCAAATCATTGTCATGTTTATTTAAGTATTTATTATTATTATTAAAATAACCAAATATTGTAAATTACCCAATGATTTGCAGCGCATGATTGGCAAATACCACAAGAGCCACATATCCTACTTTGCTTCAAACATAAACAAACCCCTTTACGTTGGCTAATAATTCTATTATATGGACATTCAATACCATCCACACTTGAGCAGTTACCACACAACGAACATATATTATTAAATTCCACATCATTCACCCACCTATGTAAAATGCAATAAACACATATTTAAAGATATTAAGCGTTACTTATGATTATAACAAACCGAATAATTTTTTAATGATTCTTTCGGAATACTAGAAATTTTATTCGATAATATGTTTTGTTGAGACAATATAGCCTCGAAGGAATCTGTGCACAAGTGCATAACACTCCTTATGTAATCCATGATATTCATATTAAATTTACTGGAAGGTTGGCTCATTTCCGGTGGTTTAAAGTATATTGTCATTGAGATGCAGTCCAGTTCTGAGAATAATAAACATAGCCAATGCTAATTAATGGGCAAATTATTAATGTCCATTAAAACCTGATTCTATCAACAACTCAATGCCTCCGCTGATGTGAATCACTGTAGCAACAGGCGAAATTAATTGCAATTGACCAATCGAAACGATTTTAGACAAAAATTGCGGATAAATGGAATAGAGATCTTGGAAAACCTTTTTATATTTGACTTTTACTTCGAATTTATGAGAAATAAGCTCAGCAACACTTTTAATATAATCCTAATTAATTATTAATATAAGCTACTTATTTAACATTTAATTAAATATTATTTATTTTTTAAAATTATCCAATATAATTAAATACCTGAATTTAATTGTAATTTACTGAAAATCACTTTCTTTAGTTTAGTATTCATTTCTGATTTTTTTAAGATTAAAATAATTAACTTTTTGATAATTTTCTTGATTACCAATAAATATCTAACTCAGGGGTTCCCAAAATTATTTTATCGGGGACCCCTTATGTGTTGTCTAAAATTTTACTGACCCTAGTCAGTGGTACAGCCGGGGTTGCAAATTCACAAATTTTTGTTTTAAAAATTTGGAAACGAACGAAATGAAAATTTTTATTCTTTTTTACATAAATAGTTATCAGACAGTCATATAAAAGTGCTGAGAAGCGAGTTGCAATAAAAAAATAAAATTCATAACATATTACTTTCAATGTAGGTCTTACATATATTGAAAACAATTTTGATGTATGCATATTATACAAAAAATACTACAATAATTATAACACCTTTTTACTTAAAGAAATATATTACTTTAAAAATATAACAATTTACTAGGAAAAACATCAGACATATGATGGGAATAACATCTGGGGCTGTATATAACCAAGTTTAGTGTGAATAGTGTGTTTGCTTTTTGGATTCTTATATTCTTTCAAAATCTGGTTTAATATTAAATAATTGAATGCGCAAATCTGGTGCAGCATCTAATTTACTTCGATATTTAGTTTTTGCATGAGCATATTTTGAAAATCCTTATTCACTCATGTATGTCGTTGCAAACGGTAACAAAAATAGAATAGCCCTTTTGATAATTGAGGATATTCATCATATGTCAGACCAGAAAATCGTAATTGGAGACTCTTCAAACGTACCTTGTAAGTTTGATGCAGACCTAATTTCAATTAAACATTCATACTCTTCTGGTGAAAATTCATTCAATTTTTCTTTCACACTGAAAAGGTTTTGAATCCAACAATTATTGTTATCATCATTCTTAATATCCGGAAAATATTTATCCTGTAATTCTAATAAACCATAAAGATAACTTCTAATGTCATTACGAATTTCAGTATCTAAATTTAAATCGGCCTCTTGGAGAAAATTACTTAAAGTTAGAAAACAGTCAAAATTATTTTGTTCCACAGCCGATATTCAATATTCTAATTTACACGACAGCGACAAAATTGTATCTTTGGCTTGGAAAATATTTATTGTTTTATGTTGCAATTTTGCACATGACTCTTTCAATTTTACAAATATATCGTCAAGATAAGCAATTCTTAATAACCATGATCTATTTGACAATTCAAATTTGTGGTCAGCGAAATATAATAACAGTTCTTGTCGCAGTTCAAAAAGTCCAACAAGAATTTTACCCTGCGACAACCACCTTACTTCTGTATGTGGAAGTAAAGTAGTATACATACTACCCATATCTTCACACAAAGTCTTAAAAATCCTTGATTGCAATGCCCGATGTTTATTAAATTAATGATTTTCACAGCTTCGCCTGACCTTTTTTAATGTGGTTGACATATTTTTTGTAACTAAAGCATGTTTGGGAAGAATACAATGACTAGAAATACAGTTTTTTGCTATATTCTTAATCCGCGTTACAACACCAGATATTGTACCCACCATTGACTTAGCTTCGTCACTACACGCACCTATACATTTTGTCCAACTTAGTCCATGGTTTTTAAGAAAAGCATTTATTGTATGAAATATATTTTCTCCTGTGACATTGAATTCTAAACTCTCACACAACAACAAATCTTCTCCAATCTTTTTCTTAAAATCGAACCGAACAAATACGAGTAAAATTGCTAATCCCACAACGTCTGTGGACTGGTCTAATTGTAAAGCATATGCATCCCATATTTTTTATCACAGCGTAAGTTCATTTTTGATATCACTAGCTATATCTTTAATGCGTCTTGATACACTGTTATTGGACAGTGTTACTGCATCACTTTTTTAGCAACCTCTTCATCAAACATACATAAAAGAATATCCTTTAGACAATATTTAATAAGAGTTTCACCAATTACATGTGTCTCGCTAGCAAGAGCAAATCGGTAACTTACTTTATATGACGCTAATGTTGCATTATCGTTATCTGTCTTGAATTTTTTTGCCACACAATTTTTCGAGTTAACATAATCTTCATATTTTCTTTTTAAAAAAGAAATATCTTTATCCTTATAGTTCGGATGATTCGTTTCAAAATGCCTTCGTAATTTCGTCGGTACTAAAGAACTGTTTACCAATATTTTATAACAAAGTAAACACATAGCATCATGAACTTCTTTGCTACCAGTACTAGTAAATCCTAATGAAAAATAACTTTCACTGCATTTGCATTTCTTCACTGATGTTTTCACATAATTAGATGGTAAAATTGTTTTTTGCTGTTCAACAAAACTGGAAATTGACTCTTGTTCGACATCTGAAACCTCAACGTTTGCTGATTCTACGGTTTCTACTGGTTTATCAGTATTGGTAACTTCTGGTTCTTTAAATGGCCCTTATTTTAACCATCGATCCATTGTGAAAGTAATAATCTGTTGTGCCGAATAAATACATTGCCGAATAAATATATTCAATAATCAAAATCAATAATTAAATAATTAATAAATAAAATAATAATAAAATGAAAGTTCTATGAATACACATAAAAATCATAGGCGGAACCCTGATAAATATTGAGGTTGAGCATTGAGAAAATTTGAAGCTGATTTTATCATTATTTTTTTCAAGAAAAATAATTTACCTTTTTCTTAAGTTTTTTTTATGTTTTAAAATAGCAGTTTTCATCAAACAAAAAATAAATATCTAAAGAGCATTGTGTTCCGCGGACCCCTAAACTTTGCTGCGGACCTCAAAGGGTCCGCGGTCCACACTTTTGGAACCCCTGATCTAACAATATAGTTAGTTATACATAATCTCCTTTAACACAGGGTTCCGATAACGCAATATTAAAATTTCTGAAACTCTCTCGTAAGACATACCCGGATTCTTTATTATTTTGTTCTTTGTATATGGACAACGTGATGGAATTACTCTAATATTTAGTCTGATACGATATATGCATTTATACTTCTATTAAATAAGCACATACAGATACACCTTTTATAATAATAACACAGTAGACTGGCACCGTGTTATATAGAATCTTTTAATGCGGAAAATAAAGTTATATGTTGAAACTTTTAGTTAACTTTACTTGTTTTCGGTTAAGTTCAATTTTATAATCAAATTTTATGCAACTGACCTGAATACAAAAATTTAATTTTAGTTGGAAGTAAAAATCTTTTAAAAAATATTGTATAGTTGCAAGATTTTAAACATTTATACCACATAATATTTTAATTTAAAGTAATATAGATAGCATAATTCTAAAAGACTAAAATATAAATAAAGTAATAGATAAAAAATTTAAAAATAAATTTTTATGTACCAAAATATTAGAGCATTATAAATATTTTGATAAATGGTAAAATTCTAAATATGAATAAAAATGACTGAGAACATCCAACTAAATTCATGAAAATATTAAAGACTTATTAAATATATTTTATCATTTCATTTATTTTCAGTAAGACTATATGTCAAATTTATTTTCTTTTTAGTGCAAGGAAAAAAACTAGTCGAAATGAAAAGAGATGAACTGTTTAAAAAACTAAAACCGATCAAAGATAAACATAAAAATTTTATCATAATTTTAGAATCAATAAAAAATGCTGTAAAATACTAATTTTTATCTACCCAAATAAAAATTTCAGCTAAACATCAATGAAATGTCCTATTTAATATAATATTTCATACAATTAATAAAATATTAAAAAATATATATCTTAAATCTAAATGTAAATGAAGTAAATAGAATTCTTTTATATTTTGATAAAGGATACTAAAAATTGTATATTAAAATAAGTTTTCTTGGTGGATGACACTAGATCAATAAAATTCTTAAGGTTAACCGCAATTTTCAGTATTCCTTTTAAAAGGACTAACACTTGATAAAAGTGACCACGAAAATTTGCGGTTTACTCAAATAAATTTATGTCAAAGCCAAAATTCTGTTGTTGAATCAATTGTGAAAATGATATACTACTATTAAAAATAATTTACCAAGTGTAATTTTTTTCCAGTGCCTTCTGCCATAGGATTTACAAATAAATAAAATTCATCATTTATTGATTTCCTTATACAAGGCAATTTGATCAGAATTCCCAAATCCATAATAAATTCAATCCACATGGAATTCTACAATAAATCCATAAATTACTATTGACTTATTGAAATATATAATTTTTACATCTTTCGGTTCAATTTGGAACCGACTAAACAATTCAATTAAATTTTTGTAATCCCAGACTTTGCAATTTCTGTGAACTCCGTGAACTCTGTAATTCGACTCATTTGGCATTTTGGAAATTATATCCGCCAGAATTGAGTCGAACCATTTTATGTTTAAAATAAAAAATTGAAACTTTTTTATATAGAATCCTCGCCCCTAAACTCATTAGTTTAAATGCCATCGTCCATCTATGAATAATAAACCTCTGCGAATAATTTTTCAAATATTTCAGTGGACACTTTTGTGCTTTTTGCAACGTTAACGCGATTTAAAAATTCCATTGTAACATAATTTTTACCAGATTGTATTATTTTTTGACCAATGGCATCAAGCACATTCGATGTGTACCTGAATGGACATATTGCCATCTCTTTTTCAATGTTGTTTTCAATACACGAAAGAAGTTCACTTACTACCTATTTAATAATAATAATAGTAATAATAATAATAATAATAATAATAATAATAATAATAATAATAATAATAATAATAATAATAATAATAATAATAATAATAATAATAATAATAATAATAATAATAATAATAATTAATCAAAGAAAGAAGACAATATTTTAATAATTGAAAAACGCCAACTGTATATTCTATAACAGGGGGGTCACAGTTGTAAATCTTTGAAGTCGCATTCAAATAAAATCAATTTATGAAGAGCCGCATTGATTTTTTTTATCAAAACAGTGTGCTTGTGGTATGGTGCAATTTAAATATATTGATAAAATAACGCCAAATACTTGTTCATAATATTTGTTTAGGTTAAAAATATTTTTTAATGAATTCAGAAATCACAGAATAAATCAATCAAAAAATTTAACATGGACATATAGTTCTTTTTGTTTGTAAAAATGAAACTGCTCTTAATCATAGTTGTTCAGTGAATTTGGACACTGAACTTTGCTTGCTAATTTTCGGAAGTTAGGTTAATAATTTCTTGATGCTGTTCATTTGTTATAATTGCTCAATTTTTTGATTTAAGAAATTTCATAGTAGAGAGCATTTAAACTTTAAATGTTTAAATTACTTTGTTTTTTAATCATGCTGTAAAATTTCTCGATTTGAAAAAACAAATTAAACAAATTTAATATAGAGTCGCAATTTGTTTTATAAAATAACATTTCACTATGTATTTCGACCGTTTATCAGTCTTTTTCAGGCTAGAAATCACAATAACAAAATTTAAATGAAAATAGGAAGATCTAAACAAATTAATCAATAATATTTGTATTCAACTCGTATTACAAAATTTAATTAAATAATAAAAGCCAAACATTCATTAAATTAAAATATTTAATAAAATTAAAATAAAAAATTAATTAAATTTAAACTCGCAAAATAAAAGTTTAAAAATTCAAAAATTATTTTTACAAAACATCAAAAAACATCATATACACAATTTCAATTCAATTACTTAAATACATTGAAAATACATGTAGACTGAATATTAATTATAGGATTTAAAGATTTTATCAACAACACCTCGCAAGTTATTCTTTCCAAATAATTACTCAGATTTTTTACATGTAATTTTTCAACTGAATTTATAATTATTTATTCAGGAAACAACAACTGCCTGGAAAAAACAAGCCTTTCTGAGCCATGATTATGAAACTTTTGAAAAAGATACCATGCTACTCTGACGATTTTTGTCAGAAAAGTGAAAAAAATTATCATCATCTTTTTCATCTTTGTTCAATATAATCGATATGAAGGTTTCAGAAACATATATTATCCATTTGAAGAACATTTCTATAATTACAATATGTCGAACATCCTGAAAAGCCTTGGAAGTAAGATGTTTTAATTCGCCGACAAATTTAATTTATATTAACTTTGTAGTAATATGAAGTTAATCTAAAGTAATTGATGAAATAATGTACCTTAGGTGTCTTCATTTTTTTCAACTTATTTTGTTTACTTAAATCAAATTATTTTTTTTATAATGAGAAAATTGTTGACCTAGTTAATACATGGCGGTTCTGATGAACCACCTTCCAAGTGCTGTAATTACAATAATGTGAATGTATAGTGGTCATGATTTTACTAAAAACTATATAGAAAGATATTAATTGTGAATTCATATTTGTAAGAAAGCAGACAGACATTATAAATTTGGTATGATTAATTACTTGAAAATGTATTTACTTGTTTATTTATCGTTTCGGTTTTAAAAAATGAAATTCTTTCTTTAAAATCTTTTATGAAATCATTCAATTGCTCCAGTTGTCTATAAGCTTCACTTAATTTGAGACAATCATTGAAGTCAATCAGTTCCGAACTTTTTCTATCAAAATCAAATATAATAAATTATAAATATTTAAATTCTAAAATCGAATCGCACTCTTTTATATTCGAGATCAATTCTTGTAAATTGTCAACAAAACCCTTTAATTTAAGGCTCCAATCAAGTTGTATAATATCATCGTAAACCTTTTGGCAGTTGGCGCCATAGCATAGCACTATAAATTTCATTAAATTTGAAGATTCTGCTGTTTCTACTTCCATTTCTTTCTGATTATATATATATATATATATATATATATATATATATATATATATATATAATTAAATCAAAATTAAATATAATATTAAAAATAATAATAAAAGTTGGGGTATTTCACTAAACAGGGTTCCGAAAAATGTATAGGGTGTCATTAAATATAATCATATAAAATATTTAAAACATAAAATATTAAATATAAAATATTAAAATAAACAAAAATACTTAATGAGACAACCTTTTTAACGTTTATATAAGCATATAAGGAATTTTATCTTTTTGACTAGAATAAAAATATCTTAAAGCAAATTCAATCATGTAACCTTCAAAAAATCGTGCTTTTGTGCCGTGTTGATTTTTAAGTTTTTTTATAGCATGACACTACATACTTTCGAAAATAATATTTTAATGTTTCTTTGTACATTTTACTTTTTTTATTTATTTTGATCCCTTTTTGTTTATTTTATATGTTTTACATGTTTATTTAATATTTTTTAAAATATTTTTTTGGCATCTTCTACAGTGAAATACCCAAAAATTGTGCCCAGAAAATACCTATATTTAAGACCTTTATATAATATACCATGCAATTATTGGATATTAATTTATTTTGGTTAATATTACAACTGATCTTCAGAAATGTCTTTAATCATTATTTATCTCAAATCGTTTATTGATACATTTGTAATCGTGATCAGAAAATTGTTCACAAAAAAACTAGCATCCATTTTATTATTTAATTTTAATCATTTTGATTTAGTCCTAAGTGTATTTTGTCTTCAATATCATCTAATAACCCGAGCTTATGAACTACTTAAAATATAAAATTTCTTTTAATTAATATCTTAAACTTCTTTTTCTTAATATTTATCATCCTTCTTTGGTTATACTCCTCTCCATAAATAACTTCAAATATTTATTCTTAATAAAATTTATTATCAAAAAAATTTTCTTTTAAAATTCGATAAGAATTTAAAATATATTAAAAAAATGAAGTTGATTCATCAGCAATTCCAAATTAATTGAGAGAAAAATAGGAGTATGAGATAGTTTGAACCTAATATGCCTTCAACTGGGCTATATTTATTCTGGCGACCAATTATTGAGCAGTCGATGAGGTTGGAAAAAATCTTCAATCTCAAACACAGACACTAGGAGGGTTTTCTAGTGACAAGGCGAGGCCCTCCGGACGCCACAAGCTCAATATGGTCGTTATCATGAGTATACGGTAAGTAAACAGTAAAATAGCCACCGAGGCGTTTAGGGAAGGGTTTATGACAAAGGTAAAACATGACATCCCTAATCGTTAACACATCGACAAAATTTGTTTAAAAAACAGATTTGATTATTATATTATTTTTTAATAAATTTCTTATTTCTTATAATTATTTTAAATAGTGTATAATGAAGTCTATGCCCCATGGATATTTAGCTTTAAAAAAGGCAAAAAATTTTAGTCAAATTTAGTTATTTTTGACGAATTCTTTATTTGGTAGAATTTGTTGCCAGCATCAAATTGTGGTGATTTTCGATGGAAAATGTTGGATATCGATAACAATTTTGTAATAATTTAAAGAAAATTTATTTTTATTGGTAAAATTCAGATTTTTATGAAAATTTTAAGGGAATTTGATTGGTTGAATACATAAAGTAAATATGACCCAAGTGATGAATTTTAAGGGGATTTAAGGGATTTATTTGTTTGAATATAGATTTCCAAAGGAATTTTACTTGATATGGTTTTATGAAAATAGTGAATATAATTGATATTGCGGGGAAAAAGTCATTTGCACCTATAAGCGAAAATAAATTCACATCTTACTTTGAAAAATTTTTATCGTTATTAACATGTATAAAAGAAAATTCAGGAACTTTATCCAATAATTAAAAATACGTTGGATTATTGCGCACCAGAGTTTCTCGCGACAAAAACTTACCATTTCACAAGGATTAACATTGAAAAACTTCTCGAGATTCACTATGACAACGTTCAGGGATCTGGTGACCGATGTGTTGCATATTGCATTGTTTGTAAAAATAGTATGAGAGTAACATGTTAAAATGTATGTCCATGTTGCCACGATTTCAAACGTGACCAAACAATACATATATTGTTGGCCGAAATGCGTAAAGCATATTATTCGAATATTTTTGATTTGAAATAAAAATTAATTGTTTTTATTTAATCTTTATTGTCAATAAAAATATTTGTATGGATTGAAAGTTTGTTTTTTTTACAATTCAAAATTTATCAATCTTTTTTCAATCTTTTTTACATTGAAAAATTATTCCTAGACTTACAATTAAATTTAAAATAAAAAAAATTAATAATAATAATAATAATAATATTAAATAAATAATTATATAAAAAAAATAATAATAATATTAAATAAATAATTAAATGAAAATAAAATAATAAATAATTATTTAATTCACTTCATTAAAACAAACAATTTAATTTAATAATAATATAATTTTTTTTTAAAATAAATAAAATATTTGAGTTGTTTTAAACAAACAATTAAATTCAATAATAATATTATTAAAAAATAAATAAATAAAATTATTGACTTGATTAAAACAAATAATTAAAGTAATTAAAATAAAAATAAAATATTCAGGATTTTTAATCGAGCAAA
The DNA here is from genome assembly GCA_022537955.1 of Schmidtea mediterranea. Taxonomy (NCBI): domain Eukaryota; kingdom Metazoa; phylum Platyhelminthes; order Tricladida; family Dugesiidae; genus Schmidtea; species Schmidtea mediterranea. The sequence goes on from CM039680.1 coordinate 136,745,350, forward strand.
TATATTTTAGGCTTTTTAGTCGAGAGGCGATTTGAGCCAATTTTATTTTCATGAGTGTTTAAGTATGAAAAAATACTTAGGCTTTTTATTCAAGGAAATATTTTTAGATTTTTTAATCGGGTTTGAGCAAATTTTATTCGGAAATATTTCTCACTATAGTACGACCAATCGTATGCGATTTAATCCAATTTTTATTTTTAGGCTTTTAAATCGAGAAAAAATACTTAGGCTTTTTTATCGTGAATTTAAAAATTTTAAATTTGAACATTTAAACAAAAAATTAAATTATAATTCATTCATTAAAACAAATGATTAAAAATAATGTTTTTAAGTCAAATATCCACGGGGTATAGTCCTAATTATACATTACTATTTTATAATCCTATTCTGAAAGAAACTCATTAGAATTATTTAACAATAGAAACTTTTTTCAACAAAACATTAATACTTTTCAGCAAGGTATTATTTAATTTTTCACTTATCTGATATAATAATAATAATAATAATAATAATAATAATAATAATAATAATAATAATAATAATAATAATAATAATAATAATAATAATAATAATAATAATAATAATAATAATAATAATAATAATAATAATAATAATAATAATAATAATAATAATAATAATAATAATAATAATAATAATAATAATAATAATAATAATAATAATAATAATAATAATAATAATAATAATAATAATAATAATAATAACAGATGAAATTGAATCTAAGTTTAACTGCCAATCTCCAGATAATTCTATGGAACAATCCCTTTGATTCATTGTTATGAAAGGTACGAGATCTTCAATTGATTCAAGAATAAAGACATGGCTCCAACTCTAATTTTTCAAGTCAATAATTATTTTTTAATATAAAATATTTACTTGAATTTCATCTATTTGTATGGCGACAAATGTCTTATTCAAAGAATCTTCTGTTTTGCATTTTATTTCTATACTTACAAATAAACATGAAAATGCTTGCTTGATGTTAAATGTCTCCATTTTTTTTTCTTTTTTATAAGTAATTATTCTAAATAAGTTTTAAAATATTTATTCTTCATAAATTTTACTTCTGTGAAACATCATAATAAAATAATGCATCAGACTTAGGATTGGAATTTTCAAATATTTCCCTTTTTAAGCGACAAAATCCTATTATTAAATGGCCCATTGCAATGTTCTGAGACGATTTAATTCCCAAAACTGAAGTAGTATAACCAAATGATTTTTTCGAAACCCAAACTCCTGTGTCGCGTAAATGTTTTCTAAGTAATGAACAAAAGATTATATAGTTCTTGAAAAAATGAGAAATTTACATTTGATTTTGTTGAACTGAAACATTTTTGTATCCGAAATCAGGGTGATCCAGCAAAGGCCTAGAAGATGTTCATATCTCAATAATTTTTCTAATTTCATTTATTTCAAAACTTTCAGAAAATATCGTTGAAAAATATATTTATAAAAATATACTGATAAAATTTGTATTTAAAATGACTTATTTTTTAATTCTAAATTTATTGGATTAAAAAATGTATTTTATTTTAATGAAATGCTAAAATTCAAACAATTATTAATTATCTTTAAAAAATTAAAAATAAAATACCAAAATTATGTTTATTATTTGACAATCATAATATTTTAAAAAGAGTAAAGTTCGAACAAAATATGACATGAAAAATGCAAAAATTTTATTTTATTGGAGAACTTTTCAATTTTATTGCAAAATTAAAAGAGTAGTCATTTAGAATTTAAAATTTATTGGTGACTGATGGGTAAGAAAAATTTAAATGTGATCATCAAATGAGCGCCTAAGAAAATTATACCGTTGGATACCCGTCACGAATCAAATTGGAAATGTATTCCAAAGGGTGGTTACCAGTAAAAGACGAGTCATATCGCCATGACTGCTAATATCTTGGTAAACCTCCTGCGCTACCAAAGAAGGTTTCATTCTCATTTTCAGTTTCAATCTCTCAAATGAAATTATTATTGAAAGAATAAAGACATATAAAAGAAAGCAGCAAAAGTAAATTAAAATAGCAAAACATATTTAAAACAGGCATCACAAGAACTCATCAAAATTGTGTTTTACTATACCAAATTATGATAAAGTTTGCTTGAATGCGTGCGTGACCAATATGATATTGTCTGGTTTGAATAAATAACATGTTATTAGGATATAGTATAAAAACGTATAAAGATTAAGTAAATAAACAAATATATTTTAATTATTTTTTATCATATATATGTACTTGGAACAATTTCGGATATAAATTATCAACTGCTAATTTAATGGAGAAAATATTGAATAACTTTCCTGAAAACATATATCGTCTACTCACTAAAAAAGAAAGATATTGGATGCGAGTGAAACGTTTAAAAACCAAAAGACGAGCAATTGAGTCCATGCAGTTTAAACCAGATCATGTGAAGAAAGAGGAACTATTCAATCAATTACTCAGAGAACAAGCTAACATAGATCAAGCATAAATTGGCCTGTTTACATGAAGACATGAAACATAGTGGCGGATTACTATAAATTGGTTTACAACTAATCAACTACCCAATAGTAAAACTAAAAACATGAACTGTTCTTATTCGATAACAGGTGAAACTAATCCAACCACTGAAAACTACACCTATAGAAAAACGCTGCAAACCGAGAAAGCACAGAGAAACCAAAATCTTGGAGCATGTGCACAGACAGACTAGAGAAGCTCACTCAAATCAAATGATACAGTCACATCAATTTATGATACAACGAGCATGAAATGAGGATACAATTATTTGATCAGTGATTTAATTAAACCTTATATTTCTACATATTACATATATCAGTGTATCAAAATTATGTTAGTTACATTTTGAGTTTGAACTATTACAACGTGTTATTGGTCAATGGAGACATAAGTTCAGTCGTTTGTTAGTAAGTGAGAGAGTAAGCAATGTGGCGAAGGATGAATAAAAGTCCCGTGTTCGAAATAGCAAGAAATAGCTGGGATTAGATATCGAATAAACCGAACGAGGACTATAAAGTTTGTAACAACATGATACAACATGTTTTTAACTGCTCCAACAGTATTTAATTAAAAACTTGAATTTCGTCATTTTAAAATATAATATTTTGATTATGGACAGATTTTGAGTTTACGTAATATAACAGTTTAAAAAAGTATTTCTCGTCCAGATTATTTGAGGTTATTATTGTTAAAATTTTTTGCAAATCCGTATATCGCATTGCATGCAAATATATTTTTCGCCTTAAATCTCTTTCCATGTATGTTATACTAATAAACATACTATTAAAATGTAATGTTTCAGTCATTTAAGTGTTAGTGTTAGTAAATCAAATCGGAACTATTTTTAATTTATAATTCTTTTTAAGTTATTTTGTTTATATAATATATACATATATATTATTAAAAGCAATTCAGCTGCTTGTAACTACTATTTATTGTAAAGTAATTCATGTTCATTTAATCAAATAATTAATTAAATTTTTCAAGTTCAGATTTCATTTTGCATTTTAATGGTAATTTTGAAGAAGTGAAATACATCAGCCGTTCAACAATATATTAAATATAAGAAATGTGATGATTAAATAAATAAAGGAATTTTATAACATTCTAAAATTGTTGAAATGAAAAAAGAAATTAATGTTTTGGATTGTAAACTTGTAAAAGCGTTTACTAAAAAGAAATATTTCAAATCAGTTACGTATTAAAAATTTGATTTTATGGATTCATTAAATAAATTCTTTAGATCAGTATTTCTTTGTCAAGTTCTGGAAAATAATATTAATGACATCTTTCACTTTAGAAACTATTTTTAAGAGGTTAAAGAATAATTGCCAAATTTAAGATTAAATCCTTGACAATTCTAATAACATACTTTGAATCTTTTTTTGAAATTTTCAATTAATTAATTTTTAATGATGAATCTTATTAGAAATCATTTATCAGAGTTCATTTAGTTGAAAACAGCTAAACATACATATTAACGATTTCTTCATTTTTAACTTGAACAGCTTTCTTTTTAATTTGTATCTTTTGTTTTGGTCTTGTCACAGTTCTATCATCAGAAAATACAACTTGTAACTTTTCAAAAGAGCTTGGAGTTATTTTCGGACATCCAATTGTAGAGAAAGCCTAATGCAAATATTGTAATAATCTGAAGTAAAATTAATCGTTTATGCTTCAGTTTCATATTCAAAATACAGCTGTTACTTAATTAAATCATTTATTAGGGATGTTTTGAAAGCATCTCATTTTTGATTACTCTTGACAGCGAATGCTCGTAATTAATTTGATCAGGTTACAACGAATGTGATCGTAGGACTTTATTTTGACAAAAAATATTTAATTCTAGTCAAAATTGTACCATGATCGCTTAATTTTGGTAGGTTACATTATTTATACTCGACCACTGTAAAGCTATTTTGAGGAGGAAGTTAATGAACACAAAATTCAAGTTTAAAAACTTATTTCATATAGTTGGATGGAATTTAAAAAAACATTTAAGCTATAAACTAGTTTCAAATTATGTTAAAATTTCAAAATAGCAGTTAAAATTATTTGTCCCAAAAATGAAATGAAATTATTTATTAGATACTTGAGTGGATAAAGTAGATTCTATTTGTGTAATGATTAATGTTTTTTTTATTTGACACCCCTTCTCTTTGGACATAATAATAAAAAAATTTCAATTAACCAAATAAAGCTTCAATCAAACATATATTATACTATAATATGAACTTGAAACTATATAATGAATTACTTTTATTTAAAAAAATTTATTCTTTTATATTTTAAAAATATTTTTCTAAAAATTGCAAATTCTGCTTTTATAAATCTCATGTTTTAATAAATTTATTTTTATAATCTTTTTTAAACGAAACTTTAACAAAATTTTAATAAATTCTCTTTAAAATTTTACATTTATTTTCATACTTCATTACCAAATTGTGTTTAAAAGTCGACTTAAATCGGGAATTTGAGAGCGGAAATGACTGGCAGTCATTCCAATGTATGTGGCATTGCACCCATGACATGCATATTGATTGGCACTTTATTTTATTTGATAATATTATTTAAAAAATTTCAAATCAATACTCCATAGTAAGTTGTCAGCTTATTATAGAGATATAGAAAGAAAGAAATTCATAATTAAAAATTATCGATCGAAATATGGAAAAGAAAAAACCAAGAGATTATTTTAAAGGTAGAAATATGAATCCATGTAATCACATTTTGTTATGACAGAAAAATTTTTTTTTCAATAAAACATCGATATCATTACTGATTCATAGTCAAACAATAAAAATTTATATATATATTTATATATATATATATAAAAGCAATAAGAGGTGAAAACCAGAAAAAAAATTATTAATTTTGTTATGGTTTTATCAAGTTCTTTTTCTCATATTATTATTGTTAGTCTTAATAAATAGTTTTATTTAATATTGTTTTTGTAATTATTCATAGAAATATTTACACTTACATAGAAAGCACCCCAGCAGTCACAACACAAGTTTTAAACGAGACAGCTGGACTCAACAATTTTTTCTTAGCAATACTTAATAAATACAAATTTAGACATAAATTAATTTAAAACCCTATTTCGTCCTTAAAATAACTAATTATATAATTCTATTATTATAACCGGGTTTCTGAAGGTGTTTTAGGTCAAACAATTAAAAAATTAATATTTTTCAAAAAAAAAATTTTAAATCCTCCAAAAATTAGATATTGCTTAAATTCATGCTAATTATTTCTTCAAATTCATACAAATTATCATGACAAAACTATATGGCTCTTATACAAGACCTAAGTTACATAAAGTAGATCATCATTTGTTGTGACTCAATGCGGTCCGTGAACAAAGGCTGCATTATATTATGCAAAGAACCTAAAAACAGTGAAGAACATTTTAAACTCAATGAAAAATGATGGAAACTGAAAAAACTCTTCAGGCACATAGACAATTGATCGTGCAATTAAAACGATTACAAACCTTAGTTTTGACAAAGATGATTGCAAAATAAAAGAATATTTGGCATATAGACTGGCTAAAAATGAATTACTAACAATCAAAAAATCGCAAACCAGCAGATCTGCCCGTTGCCATACTTGATCATTAAAATTATGATGGCTTTATATTGTAATTATCTTAAAGAGTAGAAAAAATCCCATAATTACCGATGCCAAGAAAAATGTCACTGATTCAATCAAATGGCTACAGGCTTCCTCGGTATCATCATTAAGAACAATCACAATCTGGCCAGGTTTACTGGTAATCAGCATATGTGAAGGCACCTAAAAAATATAAAAATATATATATATAAATTGAAATTCGTCAATACAAACTTCAGTCAAGCGATAATTGATAATATTTAATGAAGGCAAATTTTTCGTCATTTTCAGATCAACTAAATGCTCAAAATAATTTTCGGCAGATGGCTTCTCTACAAAATCTGAGAATAGAGAAGTTCCACTAAATTGTATTGATTTCGATGGCCACATTATTATTGAATATGATTTTGTTGTTTGCACTAATTTTAAATTTAAACAATTTAATAAAAATAGAGATTTTCAATGCAATTTGTACTTGATGGCTGAAGAGTTAGCAAACAATTTGAGGTAATTATCTCAAAATTTTCAAGAATTTCCTTAGGAACGTACTTGATATTTGTGTGGCTCATGTCAACTTTCACGTTCACTCTCAACTTATTTATGATAGCAAAAAGTGACATTTCCGTTAATTTGCTACAAGATCTTAGCAGTATCTGGATGTAAAGATTCATTATATTTTTAAGAAAGTCTTTTGGAAAATTTATTTATCAATGAAAAATAAATAGTTTAATTCCCTTATTGATATTAATGTAAATGTCAAAAATAGACAACCTATTTGAACTAGTGCCACCTTGTAACCTCCAAAAGAATAGAAAGAAAAACAAATTGGTTCAGAAGAATTTATTAAACTCATGAAACAAAACAATATAAGTATTTTGTATTAACATATGCTTACAAAATAGGGTTAATTTTTAAAATAAAAAGAAATAATAACAAATTTTAATAAAAAATTTGTAATTCATATAAGTCACTCCATCCCGTAGTGATGCAAAAATTTTATTATGTCCTAAAAGACCCGAGGAGAATTTCTAAACCGATAAAACAGTTATTTAAAACAAAATCTACATTTGAAAAAATACTTAAAATGAAATATAAATTTAATAATTTTTAATATTTTCTATAAAGTTTGACTATGATTCAGATTTATTTAAGGTATTCACGAATTTTAACTTGAAAAAGGCTGTGCCGAAAATTCTTGAATACCTTAAATAAATCTGATTCCTAGTCAAATTTTGTAGAAAATATTATGTCACTTATAAAGAAATCAAAGGTGAAAAACAAAAAAAGTCTTTATAATATTAATAACTTTTGTTTAAATCTTATTAAATATTATATTAAAAAATCAATAAAATTTCTATTAAGCTATCCATTATACTATTATACTAAAGTTAAAAATCATTTGTCGGTTTATTTAAACTTGTATTCAAGGATCATTCGTCAAAAAATATGAAATCTGTGGACCACCAAATAAAATTTTGACTCCAGTGTATTGACACATACAAAAATCATTTGAATATTCCTAGGGATAAGCGTACAACACTTTGGAAAACACTGATCTTAAGAATCAACTACTCAAATATTTTATTATAAAAGTAGAATGGTGCCATTCAGATGACATAGAACTTAAATTGCTAGTTTTATTGACCACTACGCAAAAAAAAATTATTTCTACTTGGATCAAGTGTTATCAATAAGTTAAGACCAAAATGCATAAAAAGTTAACATTTTGTACCACAGAAGTCAGTTGACCGTTCAAAAATTAACTTCAACACGCACAATTTATGGTGAAGGCTAAAATAATGTGAAACTGAATGTCATCGAAGAAATGATGATAAAAAAAACTTCTTGATAATGAATTTTGATTAAGAAATGTGTATACATATACAGAACTGACTTTTTTTACGTGGTTGTCAATAAAACTAGAAATGTAAGTTCTATGTCATCTGAATGGCACCATTCTACTTTCATAAATATTCACGGCTAATTATTTTTAAAATAATTAAATTTAAAATTTTTTCCATATTCGAATTTCTAATTAAATGTGCTAACCAGTGACTCACACCTAGTTGAATGTGCATAATCAAGATTTATATAATTGCATTTTCATTATTCAATTTATTAGACTAAAACATATGTTTTTGTTTCATCTTACGCGAATATAATCTTTGGGTTTATCAATATAAGTTTGCCAGACTTCTCATTTTGAGAATAAAAATCCTTCTTTATCACGTTTTCATCATATCTAAAAATCGTGTTCCCTTTAATGTAAAGCTTTTTAAAACCATTACATTTTCCGTTTAGCTGATGGTTGAGTTTAAAATAATATTCCATTGTGAACAAATACTATTTTTTATTAAAGAAAATGGAAATATCAAATAAAAACATTCAAAGGCATCTGCATGCACCTTTAGTTTTAGTTTACTAAAAGTATGTGAAAGTTTTTACCCAAAACGCTTTCAGCGTTGTATGAATCCTTGAAATGCCTCGTTACTTATAAATTGGTAAAAAGATAGATCCTTCATTATGTGTGTGGCCTATCGTGGGTTGGACATCATAATGAAAAAGAAATCTTGTAAAATGCTTCACACGAAATTTTTTTTGGACTGTCCCGTGGATGCAAGAATACTTTTAATCTAGTAAAACTGTTCCCGGAAATTAAAGAAGTTACCGCAGTTAGTACAAAAGAAGGGCGATTCTGCATCAATGAACTCCCTTTTGGATCAGCAACAGCTGCTATCACATTTCAAAGACTGATGCCCACAATACCTAAAGGAATCCTTTTTTATCTAGATAATATTTTGAAATATTGAAAAGGTAAAAAATAAATATTTAGAAGAATTTTGATGGCAGGTTTGAATGCAAATCCATTAAAATGCGAATTCAATAAAACACAATTGCGCTTCCTTGGGTACACAGTTAATGGAAAGAGTATTTTTAAAAAGCTTTTGAATTTGAATTTTGAATATCTTTATCAATTTATATGAAAATGCATTGAGTAATATGGCATTCGTTAGATATTTGTCTTTTTAATGATTTATATATTATAATGATTTATAATATTACAACATGATACAAACAATTATAAAAATTTAAAATGTCCAGAAAAAACTTCTTTAAAATCTGTAGATTTTTGACCTGGGTGATTTTCAATCATTGTGAAATTTTGGACAATATGGTCCAACATGTTTCCATGATGATTCAGATATTTTAAATGATGTTGAGTACAAAATGAAATTTAAAAACTTAAACTTTTTGAAGGTTTGGGTTCAATCTAAGTAACATCAATACTCTATTAACAATGTCGATTCAACATACAAAAAATTGTGAACATAAATGGTTAAGAACAAATTATTTTGAATATATTAAAAAAGTTAGTTGTTAAATTGACATAGAAAACGTTGTGAAAATCCAACATAACAGTGAGAGGCAGTTGCCTTACGCGTTAGAGAGCTCACATCGTACAAAACTTAAGAAAAACAAATCGTGACATAAAAATAAATTTTACTGTACACATAGGGAATGAAGACCAGGAACCTCATTGGAAAAAAAATCACTCTCTGATAAAGTTTAATGAACAAAACATTATATTTTGAAAATGCTAGATGAAAATAATTGTAAATTAGAAATAAAATTGATAAATATAACAATATTTTGTTAATCTACTGAAAATTGAAACATTTTCACAATTTAAATAGCATTTGTAAAATTGTGATTGTAGAATTTTTAAATTTTAAAATATAAAATGTGAGATTTAGAAATAAAATTATTACACGGAACAATTTCCATAAAAATTATTATAATCATATAAATAATTATCATACCACACATACCCGCTAACTTTAGTTAATCGATTATTTCAATTTATCGTTTTAATAAGCACTTTAATTATTATGTGCCAAGTAGATGTGCTATGTCGGCAGGTAACGTACTTACTGTAAGGCTCACCGATGTCTTTAATATATATTTACAGTTTAGTTTTAAATAATAGTTTCCCGACTGCTATGTCACCGTTAAGAAGAAATTTGTTTCGGTTATATATCGGTTATCAAGTCAAGCCCAATGAAGTTAAATATATATTTGATTAGCTGAAGGGTAATTTTTTTAAAACTTAATGTAAATACGGAAAAGTATCTTTTACAAAGAAAAAAATCATTATGCAAAAGAATAATCATAAATTCGAAATTAAGTTCACAAAATTTTTTTGTATAATCTTGTACAATGCGTACACTGTCATATAAACTCCCATTGTCATCATATTTCTATACACTTCAAATTGCCTATTGGTCTTTGTTCTGATCTTGTATATCGTTTTACTTGTGATGGGTTTAAGGATAAATGCATTGGAGAGACTGCTCGTCATTTCTTGATGCGAGTTCGAAATAATCTAATTAAGCATAATAATACATGCCAGTTTAAAAAATACATTCAGTAGTATATAAAATGGCTACTTAAACAGGACGCCCAAAGTACCATTTTTTCTCGACTAACGGTTTCGAAAAACGTTCCTTCGGTCGCTAAATAATTTAGCCATTTTTATACTAATTGCAAATTATTATTTTGCAAATTCATAAAAATAAATTTCTAATTTTTAAATACTTTGATACTTTTGATTCTATGATTATCAGATTCTTTAGCTTTATTTTCTACAAAAATCAGTCTAAAAGTAGCATTATTGAAGCATTTAGGAATCAGAGAATCTAAGAATCAAGTTAGTTCATTAATAAAAATAACAAAGTTTTTAAATAAAAAATAAAATAAATTTAATCAAGATTTTTTCCAATTTAAGTGTTAATTGGGAGTTTCAAAAACAATTGGGAACGTATTACTTGTAAAGTTTTGATGATAAAATCTTTTATCTCAAAAATCAACTTACAAATTGCGTTATCCTCGTGCATTTTGAGAGTGTTTAATTAATTTTAGAGTTAATAAATTTTATTTTAATATTATGGTTTTTATTGAGGTTATTTAATACCTGATGGTGATAGTTGAGCTGTAAAAATATATAGCAAAAACATATTTAAAAAAATTTTCCTTAATACAAAAGGTAAGATAAAAATAATTTTTGAGTAAATTATTTTGTGTATATAATATTTACTACATTAATAATTTAAAACTAGATTTGATTTTTATGACATTTATCAGAATACATTACATTTATTAAAAAAATCTGGATATGTATGTTTATTGAAATCTTGATGAGATCTTCATCTTTATATGTAAAGACATATTTAAAGAGATCCAGATATTTCAGAATATAAATTCTGTGTTTCTATTATAACTATCCTATTTGTGCTTATAATAAAAAACTTGCTCAAAAAATACATAAATGAGAATTTTTTGTCGTTACACAATTTACTCGATTGATTATTCCAATTAATCAGGACCGGATTAACATAGTCAGGTGCCATAAGCACTTATCAAGTATGTTATTCCTACCGCCAAACAAATCCAGGTAAGTGCAATATGTGGAAAATTAATATTTAGTTCAATATTATATACACGTGATATAATCTATACTTCACATATAATGTAACTATGATGCTGTAAGTTGTAAGAAGTTAGTGGCTAGAGCTTTAACCCTTCATAATAAGTTAAATTAATTAATAACTCTATGGCTACACAATATAAATCGTAGTCCGTGGACATTTTTAGTTAATTAGTTACATTTATGCAGTAATTTTGTAATTGCAAAAAAATTGTAGTAGCTCATCGTGGTGCCCTAAGTACGTGCTTAGTGTCCTTATTGATTAATCCGGTACAGCAATTAATTTTCTAATTATTTTCATTTATAAAGGACAATTTTGAAAATTTCCTTTCTATTTTTTGTCTACTTATGAAGGTAAATATCTTTTTCTTCCTACTTTTTAATAGTTGACAGTTTAAATTAAATGTTTTTTTAACATAGCAATATTAAATCTATAAGTTTCCAGCTGGTGATAACAGGAAATCTGTCGAAAAAATATAGTAAAACGTATCCTTGAGTGACGCCTTCTAAAATTTAAATTATTTAATAAATTTCTAAATTATTTCAGTGCTCCGTCAATTTATTCGATTATTGAATTTTTTATCGACTTTCGTATTCATCATTTTACAACGATAAATCAATAGAAAAAGAAAACTGGACAAAAATTTGAAAAATATTTAGATTATGAAAAACCATTTCAGTTTTCATATTTTTATCAAAAAATTTTACATAAATTTATGAATTTTTTTCAATATTAATTAAGAAAAATTTATAAGCCACCGTTTTAATTTTTGAAGAATATTTTAAATTTTTACACATCCAGATTATTCCTTGATCTGTCAAATAATCGTTTCCAGTTAAATCAATCTCGGTAGTGTTTTCATTGCAAATCTATTTCCATTTTCGTTAATAGAAAATAACTCTTCAATTAAAACTTACTTTTCTTGCAAATTCTTGCAGGGTATAATCAGTAAAATAACTGTACCAACATTTGAAATTCTCCAAATTGGTAAAATTTGAAGGTTGACAAAATTTTTCCTTACTTTTCTAGAAAAAGTTATGAAATTAGAAAATAATATTACGTAAGATTTAAAATGAAATTATTTTATATAATTTGAATTTACTTCATCTAAAATTGCCAATAAAGTATTTTCCGCGAGAACATAATCCGACATTAAATTATTTGTTGAAAAATCAGTTGAAATTTCAACTAGCAACGCTTATAATTCTACTTCAATAAAACAAATGATTTTACATTTAAGGTCATTTTTGGAAATTGTTGTTTTAAAAATTACAGAAGAAGATTGTGATTGAAATATAAAACAAGTTAAATAAATATAATCAACTTCTTTAATTCAGTTTACCAATAATAGAATATATGTAATTTTTTGTTTTTATTTCACTTAATAAAAAAGAATTTCACATTAGATATTAGTTAGAAATTGACGTTATATTATGATACTGGTGTTTTAAATAAATAAAATTTTTAAACAATTTAGTTAGAAATGTCAACTTTTATTCTACAACTTATATGTACAATCTCGAAAGCGTATTTTTTATAAAAACAGATTATCCACAGCTACTTTTGTTTCAGCCGAATAAAACCATTTATAATACAAGTTTTGATGGAAATCCAACTTGATAACAACAAAGAATATATGAAAATAATGAGAATTCAGTTAAATTTTATGCACCAGTCATTTATAACTATTTAGCACTATACGAATTTTTTTAGATTCATTTCTTATATTGGGCAAAAACTGATGAAGCCCTTTTTTATTTAACCAGCACGATAACGCCTGTGTGTTTTTGAGCGAAAAACTTAAATTTAGAAAAAATGGAAAAACTGAAGAAAAATAAAATAAATAAAAAATTAAATAAAAATTTCTGTACACAATAATATAACAATTTAATTTTAAATCAAAAGGAATTAAAAAATTATTATTTTGGAATATTCTAGAAAATTTCTTGTTTTACCGCATCAAAACACACACATGAACAATCGTTATATATAAGGCAGTGCTGGATAGACAAATTTCAGTACATTTTTAAAAAATCTACTACGTACTCTATTATATCACTTTTATAACAATCTTATACTTTTCGAAATTTTATTCCGACTCTTTATCATATTACGTTTAAAATTTTTGTGGAAAACTCGAGCGAAAGTAAATATTTTTATTTTTTACATCTATTATTTTGTCCATTATCATTTTAAACATATTTTTTTTGTGCACATTACTATATGAAAGGCGTTGTAAATTTGTTTTTGAAATTCTTTTTTTATGGAAATTAAGTTTTAGTTAAAATATTTAGGATTTTTTTTTATCTAGGGACTATTTTAATCGAACCTCCATCATGAAGATTTAATTTAAAATTTTAATTTTGCGTTGCTTGAACGTTATTTGTTTTGTACATACCATGCACGCAAAACAATAAAATGATAATTTTGTTACTCCGGATCGAACCGGTTGTTAGCGGGGAACCCGTGGTGAAGGCAGTATCTGGAGCCGCTCAGTATTCCCCCTTCCTAAATCATATCACCCAACCCTCGAAAGAGTAGTGTTGAGGTTATGGGAAAGGTTTAAATATAAAGATTAACATACTATGAAAAACACATATGATTGCATTTAGGAGAAACAACCAAGAATTCAACGATAGAACGAACTCTAATACAAAACGTCACTATCTAGTTTATATAAAATTGAATTGCAACAATAATCAAAAAACATTGTAAAGTTTAACGTTTTGACCACAACGAACTATAGCTGACAAAGATCGGTTTAAAGTAAAAAGATATATTCAATTAAATTTTTAATCAGACTTTTATATTGTCATTAATTGTATTATTATCAATATTTTTGAACTTAAAACGCTTATTCAAAATTCCACGTTTACCCCATCCATTAGACCATCTTATTTTGATAACGACACAATACCGTACATTTTTACAAAAATTAATTCTATGACTCCCACAGATCGTAAAATGATTATCATCATTACTACCATCGTTATTATTATTCATTTGATATTATTATTATTATTATTATTATTATTATTATTATTATTATTATTATTATTATTATTATTATTATTATTATTATTATTATTATTATTATTATTATTATTATTATTATTATTATTATTATTTTTGTTGGGCTATAAGCTATAATTTAAACAAAAAATAAAAAAATTGTGTAAATTAAAACAAAATAATTAATGAGGTTTGGAAATTGTCAAAATGTCTGCTATAACATAAGCATACACCGCAAACATAAAACAAAACTAAATAAAAAACACCAATTAAAACAAAATAAAAATAACATAATTAATAAACAAATAATTAATAAATTTCGCACACAATTGCATACAAAAATAAAGTAGAACACAAAACCGCCTAAAACCTTGCAAGATAAGGTTTAGAATAAACAGACGGAAGTGGTGACCAGAATAAATGTAACAATCAGCAAAAATAAAAAATGTAAATTTAATAAAATTAATATTAAAAAATTAAGAAAAATAAGTAGAAAAAGAGAAAAATATTAAAAGAAATAAAAGAAATTAAAAAAACCCGAAAAAATGACCAAAAAAGATTGGTCGCACACAGGCACAAGAACACTATATATATAACAGCAATTTTCATAAAAATTAACCTTTAAAAACTTTTATGAACTTTTGAAGTAACTTTGAAAAACTTTGTACTTTAATCATAAGTGGATTTTTATTGATTTGATATCATAAATATATTTTTGTTATGTTAATGAACTTTTGATTAACTAAATTTTATCATGGATGGCCGTGATACTTTTTAGTATCTGAGACAGGTCCCCCTAAATTCAATTTTATATATTCATATTAGTTTGTGGAAAAGGGTAGGATAACATTCAATTCCGGCAGTTGATTTTGCAGGACGTTGACGTGTTATCTTATCCCTGACCACCCTTCGGTGTCTGCTTAATCTGGTCGGCTATGAATCGATCACGGGGTAGGACACCGTTGGAATTCACCGTGGCAGCCATTGCGAGTTGGCTGGATAGTAAGAGAGTAAAATGAGGGAATATCGCCATAGATAAGGGGATAACATTTGTATAAATGTTTAGGTAGGGTAATGTGATTTTTTAATTCCTGTCATAAATAGAAACAATGAGGGGACAGACTAGAGTTATGTTTAAAAACTAACGAGTAAATCAATGGAATTTATTTTTTTGTGGTTAATTTAAATCATATTCTATAGAAAATAAACAGGCAATATTGAATTTTAAAAAAAATAGTTTAATAAATCAAGTGACGGCCGGAGCATCAGTTATTTTATTTTTTTGAATTTTATTATTATTAGTTAACGACCCATTTTTACATTATGCAAAATACTACGGTAGTTAATAACAATTATGAGATCGATGAAGAATTTGATTGTTTGAGAATATTAATTAATTATTATCCCTATTATATTCATTATTATAATTAAATAAATGTATAATACAAAATTTTTCCCCCATTTAGTTTTCTCTCTTCCAACAATGCCGTGAAATATTTTCTTTTTCATACAGAAATAAAGCCAACCAGAAAAACATCTGTCAGAAATGCAATCCGGCTATAGAATACCTAAAATATCACAGCCCAAGGCGAATGCATCTATCCAACCCAACATCCAGAATGACGGCCTCACTCACCTATCTTGCCAACAAAAATACAATAAATTATTCGCGGAGCACGAATGCACGCTCGGTACGTGGTTCACTCCCGAAGTGGTGAAAGCCCTGCACAATCAGATCCATCGTCTGACTAGATGTCGAGATGATCTGATTTCTGAAAACCGGGCTCAAAAGATCATTATAAATGATCAGAGCGCCGTATTGGTTTAAAATATTAATTAATTATTATTTATATTATAATCGTTATTTTACTTTAATAAATTCACCTTATAGAATTCTCTCCCTTTTAGTTTCTTTCCTTTCCGAGTACGTCATAAAGAAAATTTTATCTCCGAAATCATTCGTGAAAATCATCAAATCTGCAAAAATGCAATAAGGATATAAAATCCCAAAGATAACGCCTCCAAAACCAGGAAAACCTACACAATTCAATATCAAAAATGACGATTCTTTCCACGTGAAATGTCAATAAAGTTATAATAAATTGTTCGCGGAGCACGAACGCACGCTCGGCACGTGGTTCACTCCCGAAGTAGTAAAGGCATTACACCAGCAGATCCATCGCTTGACGAGATGTCGCGACGATCTTATCTCCGAAAACCGGGCTCAAAGGATCGTTATCAACGATCAGAGCCCGTGTTAATCGCTTCTTTTAATGAGGTCGAATTGACCAAGCGAATAGCGAGCCGAAATCTATCCATACAGCTAAATCTAATACCAGAGAGCCACATTCCGGAAAAAATCTCAATCGGTATAGCCAAACCCCCAAAACAAGCAAGAAACATAATTCAAGCAAAAACCGGCGACACCGTGAACGACGTCGAGCCGAAGGAGCAACCATTATTGCAAATGCGACCAAGGTGCTTGAGGAAGCAGCAATCCTAGTCGCCAAACAGCACCCAGAATTTGTCAAGACAGATGAAAAGTTTTCGGAGCCAGTGAAACCTGTAGAAGTCACCCCTCAAATCTGTGCCGACAAAACAGACGAGCTGCAACCATCCCGTCAACGATTGAAGAAAAATACACAATCCTCAACCTCCGTCAGCTATTGAACCGATGATTTCGGGGACGAGTTTTGTCACTCGGTTCCCCAAGTCGGGTCCAACGAATTAAATCTCGGCCGAAAACGGAAATTTCCCGTTGACATTGATGAATAAAAGCGAGATTTTGAGAGCGATTGATTTCTGTTATGTCGGATTAACAATAGAGGTATATCTTAATTATATTTTTGTTTTATTTCTTTTATAACTTTTGTAAATTTTGATAAAATAGAATTTTTGTAATTATTGTTAATTTTCTGGTAATTTTTGATTTTTCTATGAGTAAACGATGAATGGATGCTTGTAGTCTTGCCTGAGTGTAGTATGATGTTAATAAAGCCTTATGCATACAATAAGTATGATTGAAAAGGATTACTCATTAATAAATTTGGTATCTTTATGAATTCAATTATTAAAGTCTTATAATTTTAAATAAAGATGAGATTTATTCGAAGTCCTATCAAAATAACATATTTTATTTTAGACTTCGACAAATTGATTAAATACTTTTAACTTACTTTTCTAATCATTCTCAAATTTCTCTTCATCTTCAACCAACTTTGCGACTGTTCAACCGATTTGGAGACAACAATGATGCATTTCGGGAAAAGAATACTTATTCACACTTATTAACTATTCAATTTACCGTTCACTAATCAATAACCAAATAAAATGAAGGAATTGGATTTAAAAGAATAAACAAAGAATTTCTTCAGTATAATAATCAAAAACCTTAATCAATAAATTTAATTCATTTTTAGAGGTATTAGCAATTGAATACACTATATTTAACGATAATTACAACAATTATTTTTCACATAAAAAGTATCATGCATCTAGTGCATCTAGTAGTTTGACATTCATCTAGTAAATGTAGTAAAAATTGTAAGTTTTCATTGGAAGTAACCTTTAATAGAACAATATTTGTAAAATGTTGGATGCATTGACAATTAAAAATAATACAAAAATTCTTGAAAAGAATAAAAAATTTTAAAAAGTTTTTAACAAAAAGTATTGATTTGAATTTTTATAAATCAAATCAGATTCAAAAACAATATTGTTAACAAATGAAGTAAAATTTTATCCAGAAAATATACGAATTTGAAAACTACAAGCTTGTTAACAACCAACTTTTCGACTATCCAACCGATTTGGAGACAGCAATGATGCATTACGGAAAATGATTATAGAAAATGAATTAGCTTTTTATTAATAAATTTTGTAATTGAACTATTTATTTTTATTGTTCAACTTTTTATATGCTTTTAATTAAGTTTTTGCTGATCACTAACCAGGTATTGATATTTAGTTGTTCAGTACCTAGTGGTAGGTATTCAGTTCCTATTTATTGGTGTTCAGTGGTTAGTTATTATTATTATTATTATTATTATTATTATTATTATTATTATTATTATTATTATTATTATTATTATTATTATTATTATTATTTTAATTATATCATTGATAAATTAAATGAATATTATGATGAAAAATTCGATGAGTACTTAAATGAAAATAAAATTTGAATTGATTTTGTTTTCTTTTAACGAGTCTTTTTATTGTGTTATTATGTTTGATTTACTGTTCGTTAGTACCAAGTTATTTTTATTCAGTACTCAATGAGTTTTATTCTACATCTAGTTATTATCAATAGTATTATCATCATTAATTTCAAAACACATCTTTCTCACTATAATATCATTTATTCAGCTCATTGAAATACATTATAATTTGTATTGAAGGACTGGACACTTTAGAAAGTGCGGTAGTCCAGATTAATTATATAGTTTCATTATCAAAGCTAAATCTTGAATTAATTATGTGCGAATGAGGGTTAAAGTGTTGCTGTCCTGTTCAGAGAAACCTAATTAGTTAAAAATTTAATTTATCTAAAAATTTATTCAGTTTAAAATTTTACAAAAAATTTAATCTTTTAAAATTATAATAAACATTTTATTAAAAAAATTCATTGTAAAATTTCATTTTTAAAAAACTTGTATAAAAAATAAAATTGATACCCACTAATAATAGTGAAAAAAATTTCATAAAAAAAAACTTTTTAAAATAAAAAATACCGCAGACAATAGTCAGTATAATTATAATTTTTTTTAATTAAATATTATGTAATTGCATAATTTATATTAAATTACGTCATTGTGTAATTAACACAACCCCTGAGGAGTTTGATGTGTCACTGCCATGTCCGGCTATCTAACTACTGTTATTGATTCTGTTGGAATAGAATTGAAGTTTTCCATTGATTGATTTTCAAGAAATCAAAAATACATATCATGGAAACCGCACCGGGTTGAATAAAAATTCATTGTTATACACCAAATAAAACACATTTATGTAAGACAGTGCAAAGAATAATTAATATGTATTCAAATAAAATATAATCTTCAGAAGGTGATACATATCTACATAGTTCATATGAAAAAAAGTGATTTACATGTACTATGATCTAGTTAACTAACACAGTGCACCCGGTTCTATTCACAAACAATCAAAGAACAAATGTGTATACAGTTTTACTTTATTTGATTTAAGTATATTTTCTATACAACCGCAACTATATATATATATATATCATGTAAATATGATCTAAAAACCAGTTACTAATAGCAGATTCAAATTGAAAATGGTGAATAATATAAGGTTCGAATTTTTATTATTCAGATCAACATTTGCAAATAAACAAAAAAATTTTAAATGAGAATAAAAATATATTTTGGAATTTATTGGTTTCCAGTTAATACACAATCTCAGTTCAATCTTTAGTGAAATAAAATTTTAAATTAAAGTTCAGCATTTGTAAGGCGGCAGTGGCTGCCATCCTATGGATATTGTCATTTTTAGTAAAAAAGTTTATACCCATTTGCTATGATGAATTTGATTCTACATAGCATTTTACTAAAACAGGAAATAAATCTTCTTGATCATTTTATAGAACCATTTTGATATTTTATACAACAAAAATTAAGTAAATCTTGAAGAGCATATTAAAAATAAGGAGTAAAAGATGAACCATTTTTGATGGTTTTGAAGAACATATATTTATTATTCAAACCAAATCAGCATCAAGGCTGTCCACCAGAAGGTGCTATGCAATACTGGTAGCTTTTACATACATTATTCATGAAAGTAATAACAAAAAAAAAACTTTTCTCCCAGAAATTTTTACTTGAAAGAAAGACTTACGAGATGTGAAAGATTTTCTTCAGCAGATGCTGCCATAACATGAGCAGTTCACAAGTAAGTGTTCTGTATTGATATGTTTACTGATTTTTTATTATCAAATTACATAATATTAATGCTAATAAAATAATTGTTTTACTATATCAAACATAATCATATTTAAATGCCAATCATTCTAAAATTCTTTTCATCAATGCATTCAATGAATTTGGAATGAATTATGTAAAAAGATTTTTGATTAATTCGGATTTAAATTACAATTTAAGTAAAATGAAAATTAATTTTTAGGAAATGTTACTTTTTTCCCCTCCTTTCCTTTATTCCCTTCATTCCAAAATTCCTAATAAAGCAGCGGGTTTTAGCAACTTTACCCAAACTTTTAGCTGTTCTTTTACCTGTACTACACATTTCTAGTTCATATTCAACACGTAAGGTTACTATAGAAGGATAACATGCAGGAAACGACAAAGAAATCTTATCCTGGAAGTCTTAGTTGCTTAAGCCGAGTGCGGTTAAATTTATTCATGTCAAAATCCAGCAAGTAAAAAAAATATTTGTAACACAAATAAAATATACGTAAATAATAACCATACATTACAGTAAATATTAGTAAATTGTTCAGCAAACTGTAAAAGCTAATAGCTAAAAAATAGTTTTTAAAATATTTTATATGGAACTTGTTATAGTTAACTCTAGAAGCACTGGAGCCGAAATCAAATAAACCCGGTGGTTGTTGGGAAAATGTTTCCTTTCAAAACCGTACAGTAAGAACAAGAGTCAAGAAAATTTATTGCGTTCTTCCAACCCCCTCCTCACTCCTATGAACACAAATTTAATATTAAGTTAAAATTCTTAATTTTTAAAATTTATCAGAGCTTTTTAAAAAAAAACAAATTATATAAAACCATTAAAAAATAAAATTTATTGTTATCTTATTAAAATAATACATTAAATAATTTTTGAAAGAAATAACAATTTTGAGCCAAAAACCAAAAGATCAGTAAACTTGTTTTCGATCACGACTCGCAGGCATTGTGGCTGAATAGTTCTTTTCGGAATATCTTTGATTCGCTACTCGCAAGCTAGTTCCGAGTCTTTCGGAGTCGGAAATACTTAAAGATTTCAATTTGTACCATTTTTCCTCATTTGATATTTCATTAGCAAGTGACAGCACAATTGAACCAAGACAAAAATTCTCACCCAATACTTCATTGTGCCAAATGGATATTTCTATTTTACTGTCGGGCTTGATAGTGATATTCGGATATGTGATCTATCAGAATCAGTAAATCTATGAATATTTATTCATGAATGCTTTATACTATATCATTAAATGATGGACTAGAATTTCTCATAACGATACTCGTTTTTCTTTTCGCCGAATAGCCTGGAAGGATGTAAGTTTTGACGTAAGAATTTGGCGGTTCCGTTAGTCTTGGAGACTTCTAAAATAGCATGTATATTATTGCATTTATAATAAAAAGCAATCAAATCTTTCTCAAGGAAATTAGTTAACAATTTTGCCTTTATTATTTTATACACTGCCTGATGTATGCACACATACTTATTAGTGACACGCAGTCAGAACAAAACGGCAAATACATTCTAATCTAGCGATGAATACTCTTTCTGACAAGTATGTTGAAAACAAGATAAATTTTTATTGAATCCAATAGCGGATCAAAATCAACATATTAATAAGTAATAAAACAAAAATTAACATAAAAAATGTCGCTTCAGTATGCATAAATTTAGTTAATGCTGACAAGAATTATTTATTCTTTTTTTTATTATAAGAAATTATGTAATTGTAGTTCATATTTGGCTTTCAAAAATCGAATTTAAATGATTTAAAATTAGATATTTTGAAAATCAAAACGTGTTTGAACATAAAAAAATGTACAATACTAACAAGATTTCTGGCATGTTTCACAAAAACCTCCAATTTTGATTGTCGTTCGGACCAATGAAACTTCAACTGAATTTCTGGGGAACTTTCCACAGCCTTTTCCACGGTGTCACAATCCACTAAAAATAAATTTCCAATCATTTCTATTCGATATAATTTATCAAAATATTATTAATAAATAATATTGGTGTACCATTGATAATATTATATTTGAAATTTTCATTGGCATGCTCGAATGATTATTATAAAATATAAAATTCATTTAGGATTTATTATTATTATTATTTTTATTATTATTACGCATCACAAGTTAAAATTAGAAATGATGTCATATAGTCAAAGGTCAATTAATTTAATTTTTATTAACTTGAATACGACAACTTGTCAATTCAAAGTGTAACTACTGATGTAATATGTGAAATTTATTAAACATTTATCACTGATTTTTAAGTAGTTAAAAGACTTGCTACGATTTCACCAAAATATATCCTCAAAGCAGCAAACATTAATAATATGAGAAATGTCTCTCCCATCTAACCAATCTGCTCCCCTTCACTTCTTTAACTTCCTTTACCAGGTGAATAAGAGCCATTACTGAAAATAAGTGATCAGAGATCCTGTGTTTCAATTAATATATAAAATAGTATAACTATTTTTATACTTTTTTAGCCTTTATTACCTCAGTGTTCTTGTCAGTAGTGTAAATTAATAAATTATCATTATAATAGAAGTTTATTTAGACCAGAATAATCTTTTCAAAGTGGATTTACAATTATGCTCACATTTTGTATTAATTCAAAGACATTTGTTACAGTTGAAAGTAAAGTTGAAATAAATATTCCCAACCGAAATCTGTATTACGGAACCTCTCAAAAATAAAACCGAAAATGGCAAAAGGAATAATTACTTGAAATAGAAATAGATTCCTAAATGCTGCTCTAAAACAAGCATTATAATGCTTTAATTATATATTTTTAAATAATAAATAAAGATGAAATGTTAAAAAGAATCACTTTTTACAAATAACAAAATAAATTAATCACCAAAATAAATCAATTAATCTGGAGGAAAGGTAAAACTTGAAGAATATTTCGTTCCGGAACTATGACAAGAAAAATTGAGAACAAGAAATTAAAATTGAGAAGAGAAATAATAAATCAAAAAAGTTAAACAGAGAACATCCTTAATTAATTAGTAAAAATTAGTACTAGATGAGCAACAAAGAAATTATATTGAACCTTTGGAGAAAACTGTGAAGTGTGGAGATTATACTCTAGTGAAGAGAAAGCAACCAAAGTTAAACTTACCAGTCTAGTGATACGAGTATATCGAAGAGTTTGACGGTTATCTATTGCACTATTACTTACAGCATGACGTAATAAGTCCTGGTTCTTAAATCTTGAGTGTTGAATCTTTTGTGTGATTGTATTAGCAAAGTCGACTCGAGTTTAATTGTGATAAACAATAAATAGAGAATAACAAGGATATTTGTAGTGGTTACTGATATTTCAAGACACACTTAAAGTCAGATCGATAATTGATAATATTTAATTTCAGACTACCCAAACAATAGCTTCTTTAATTTCGTATTTTTTATTTAAAAAGCTCCAAAAATTGTATAGTTTTATCTCTTTCACCTATTTATAAACCACCAACGTTAAGGTCAAAGAAAAAAGAAAGAAAAAGCAATAGTAAATTTTTTATTTAGTATTCTGAATCGGAAAACCATATTTTATTAAATTTATAAATGAAGGAGAATTAATAAAGAAAAGACATTCTGGGACTGAAGAAAGTTTGAGGAATATACCGAAATATATAAAGAATTTTGAGTATCCAGCTTATTTTGGCGATTAATTATGAATGTGGAGAATGATGACAATTAGACAATCAGCTCACTTTTACTGATGATGAATATTTCATCTCAAAAATTATATTTATCTATATTATGATGGCCTGGTACTGATGCCATTGTTGTCGGAGTACGTGAATGATGTTTGGAAAATTGTGATAAAGGAATTCAGTCAGATGGAAGGAAATTTCGTTTTCGGGCGCTTTACTCTGATTCCTTTTTTAAATCTCACTTTTTAAATTCTCTTTCAATATGCGTGCTCAAATATTTAATATTACGCAAATCATCTAGTTAGGAAATTATTTTGAAAGGAACATTTTATTAATATATTTTGATAATAGGTTACCAAATTGAAATTTCCAAAAAATTAACAAATCAAGTGCAAGGAGCTTTAAAATTATTTTTAACTCCTTAAGTGGCGCAAGTTTTGTTATTTTTTTTTCTTTTATTCATCGATTCTTCGGCAACATTAGTAAAAATAAAATTTACAGAATTTCCCGGACTCCTCACGAAACTGTTCATCGGAAAGAATGGAATTGAAGAATGTCTTCATTAAATCACACTGGGAAATTTCATCTTTCTGAAGGAGCACTTTGCCTATGTAATGGTTGAGAAGTTGTTTTCTACTTTCAGCGGCAACGATATTATTTGGGGGACCCTGTTGAAAAATACATTGAAACAATTTCGGTAGAATGCTTAGAGGAAACAAAGTGGCCAAATGTTGTCCCAATTCTAAGAAATGTTCAAATTTTCGGAAAATAATTTCGTATTTTTTCGAATTTTCTTTTTGTATCCAAATTTCATAAGTCTGAAATTTCAAAGAGAAACAAATTAAATGTCAGAAAAGGAAATTATTCTTACGTAATACTTGTTTGGAGTTCTCACTTTCTTGACATATTTCACAGAAACGTTTGTAATACGAGGACCATTTCTTAAACCGAATTTTATATCAGAGTTCTTTCAGATTTTGCGATTAAAAAAATTACCTGCATATTTTCGGAGTGAAACTAAACAAAGATCCTTCGTTATTGGAAGAATACTTCATCTGAGCTAAATTGTGGATAAAAAAGTTCATCGGTGTTGATATAGAATTCAACGACTTTTTGATTAAACTAGAAAAATACATTATTAAAGGTTTCGAAACGTAAGAATTTTGAAACATTTATTGCTATTTGAGGATTGAGTGAAATTGGACATGTAATTTCATTCAGGAAATACACTACAAGATTTTGGTGAAAAGCTTATGAAAAGTTTATTATAAACATTACACTCTCAATTGTATAAAACATTATTATTTTCATTTTGCTTTACCACAAAACATTATGTGCTTAGATATAAATAAAAGAAATATAATAATTTTTACAGATTTAAAATTAATTATCATTAGTTTGAACGTACTAGTACTAAATCTCTAGTACGTTAGAGCTTATAAATTGTCTCGGAAAATAAAATACCAACAAAGAAACCTTCAGTTTTTTAGAATAATGCAATAGTATAATGTAGACAATACTAAGACAATAATTATAAAAAATTTAAAATTTTATGCGTGAAAAAAGTATTAAATTTATCAGTTTTGTAGCTTTATTTTAATTTTAAGGATGATTTTTACTATATTTTTTATCTGTATGTGTATTGTTTCTAAGTGATTGCTTTTCAACTCACTAGAATTTAACATCACCAATCTAAATATTCAACCCTAAAATATTAACTGTTCGAAAATCAAAAATTGGTTCATGCATTGCTATCTGCTGCATTAACCTCGCCTTTTACAAAATCTTGTAATGGGTTCTCAGGTTTGAGAACGAGATCCATTAATCTGTATTTAAATAAGAAAAACAATAATAAGTAATATGCGAATTTATATATAAATGCAAAATAAAATCTTGATTTTTTGTATAATCATTGGACAAAATTTGTAGACTATCTGTAAATTATAGACAAAGTTATATCGGCTCTATGAATTTGGTTAGTTTGTTCCACATCAACGACTCAAGTAATGTATTTTGTAATCGCATTGCTTATGCTTCAATTGACGGTGTTCGAGTTTGAAATTCCATGATTAAAAATACCTGAATTAGTAATTATTGGATTTTAGAAGTGTTCGAGTTGGTAATCAATGGATTATGTTTGAATTAATTATCATTGGATTTGTAATGTTTGAATTAGTAATCATTGGATTTGTAATGTTTGAATTAGTAATAATTGGAATTTGCACGTTTGCATTTAAAAATTCACCTGATATCTTTAAACAAATCTATCTTATTTTACAAATATTTATAAATTCTAAATAGTAATATAAATGTGAATAGAACTAAAGTTATTATTTCATTTAATCTACTTTCAGAAAATTCCGTTGGTAGGTAAGTTATTAATCATTTCAGGGTCAAAAACCTCATTTATATAATATTACAAAGGTTTTGAAAAAAGCGGTTATAGAGCTAAATTTAAATCATTTGAAATAATGAAATGTGGTTTAGAGAAGATGAAAATGTTGTACAATAAAACAGTTTAACATAAACAAGTTTTGTAGGTCACTTGGATTACAAATTAAGCGGCTTTTACAGTTTATATTTAGATAAACAAAGTTTTATTTAAAAATATGTATTTAAAATTTAGATTGTTAAATATTACAAATATAAAATTATAAAAATTTTAAGATTAAGTTTAATTTTACAAATTCGAATAATTAATATTTTCATATTATTTCGGCTTTTTTAAATTAAAAAAAAATTTGGAATAATTTCATTATTTATAATATTAAAAATAATGCTTTATTAAAATGTTTTCAAGCTTTCTTCAAAGAAATACATTTATATAAAGGATAACTGGAAACAGCCGTGGATCATGCGAAAACAGTAGCTAAATCAACGATAAAATATATTTGATGTCTTTTTATTTTATTATCCTTTTTTTCATATTTTGAGTTTTATATTCTAATATGCTATTGATGCTTTATGAAACGCAACAACTCCGTCGAAATGTGTAGGTTTAGCATTTAATATTAATAAATTTATCAATAAAATAAAACAAAATAAAAGTATTGAAAATTTGTTTTAGCAAATTTTAAATCAAATAACGAATTTTATTTGATTAGAAAAATGTAACAAAAAAGTAACAATTACTCAGTGAATTCTTCGCTGGCTTGAATGTCCGAATAATCCAGTCGCAACATTTTCACAACATATTGAATAGTTTTATTATTTACTCCAGGAATGTTGGCGGCTGCTGCCTTTTAAAAGAACCTTTTCAAAAATCTAAAATTAAAACTGAAAGTTACCATTGATAAAACCGATATTAATGAGGTCCAATGTCTACGTATAATGTTATAAGCCTCACAACATTTATCAATCAACAACTGCATGCCAGTACGACGATCATCGGGGTGTGGTTGGTAGTCTTCAAGTACATGGACCATGTCTTGTGTGAGAACAAATGGCACTCGATCTCTGTATTCACGAAAAAAATACAATGAATGACAACGGAAATTGTAAACGATAGAATTTAGTCAAAAATGGTTCCGAAAAATATTTCATGAAACTGATTTGAGATTTTTCAATTAGAGAAATCAAAAAATATCAATTATGAATGCAAAATATATTATCGGAAATATTACTTTAAAAAAATTATTGTAAAATATTTTCCCCCATATATGACTGATACGAGGTACAACGAAACGTCAAAGGCAACATTCATGATACAACACGAAAATACAAAGCAAACACAAAAATCTAGGATAATTCTTAAATTAAGAATCTGAAATAAAGATATATTTTCCGATAATGTCATCCATATAATAACTTGAGTCCAAAATATACTTTGATAGCATTTTTGGAAAAAAAAAATTTCAGAGAACGCAGAAAATTCACTAACTATTGATATCCAGTGAAAGGCCAGGACAACTTAAAGGTTCAAACCAAATTTTAAAAAAACATTAAAAAACGGTTAAAGTAAACAATTAAATAATCAAGTAACTGTAGTTTGTACCTAACAGTTATCACAAAATAATGAATGAAAGTAGGCAGGCCTGTATTTGATTAAGGCAATGGGTTTTAACATATTGTTTTTGGTAATGGGAGATTTTTATGAAAAAGGATTGTCAGATCGAAGCAATTAACTGGAAATGAGCGAAAAAGTGTATTGTAAAATTATTTACAACTTAAAAAAGACCAAAACTGTGATATAAATAAGGTTTTAATTTAATAATGTAAATTGTTTGACTGCCCACTTCTTGTCTGGTACTTCTTAATCTACACTTTTTGATATTAGAAAGTGGATTTTAAGTGTATATCCTCTAAGTGTATACTCTGTCAAAATAAATAAACACAAGTAAGATAGACTACAGTTTTGGTTTACAAAGGTTAGACCAATTACTTTTATATGCATACCATATTTTCGGACAAAGGGAGTATTTTACGTACAGATTACATTCAAATACAGTGACATTCTTTTCTTACTTTCAGCTACTCATATACCACAACTTTCTCAACCAAATGTTGGATATTTCTTTTATATTTATTTAAAAATATATTTAAAAGATTATTGAAAAAACTATAATTAATAATGGGAAAATAACAAAAAATATTTCTATAAATTTTATCATAGAGTTTTTAAGCGTAATTAAAGGCAATAAAATAATATGTATACTACATAGCAGGCCTGGACGACATAATGAGAGTTGAGGGCCGAAAATTTCAAGGAAAATAGTTGAGAGCCAAATGAGTAGTTAATAGTAAAGACTGTATAGGATTGAAGTAAAAGAAATAAAATTTTTTTAAATTTTTAATTAATAACATTTGTACTTATATTAATTCGTGTTGTTTAACATTATTTCGAATTTAATGTGATATATTGCACTGCTTTTCTTTTCATTGACAAACTTTTAATATTCTGGCTTCATATCAGTGCTTCTCATCATGTTATACTCTATGTCTCCAACAATATAGTTTAAAAGTCAAATTGCCCCAGTTTTTGAATTAATTAACAAGCCCCTACTTAAAAATTTCGATTTTGCTTATATATTAATACGTTGATTAATATATGTGATATCATTAAATTAAACAAACACAATAAAAAGATAACGACTTTAAAATTTATTTGATTTTTTTGTGTTAATATTGCTACAGAGTTGCTTTATATCAGGAACTAGCTTAGTCAATTTTAGCTTTAAATCCCCTCTTTTTGTGATGTGAAGGCTATTCCTTTTCTTTAGCAATGGATCACTAACTGCACTAAAACCACATTTTGTAAAGAGTAAATATCAGTGTTTTGCCAAAAAATGTTTGTAAAAAATCAAAATTATAAGATAAAGATTGCATTGAGAAGATGTAAGTACAATACATAGATCTTGGTTAGAGCTATATCTTCAGTGATAAGAAATTGTTTCTATCATAATATACCTAAAATACGACGTATATACTTGAGAAAAATTATGATTTATCAAATTTTAAAAATCCAATAATTTCGAAATTGCCTTAATGAAAAGTCAAAAAGGACCCCAGATGAGAAGCACTGTTCTAAATGCTCGCTATGAGTCAAGAAAGATGCTCGTTTTTATTGAAAAAGTTTGTTTGCATAAGTGTTGACAAAAATTCTGAACATTTTCATTGCAGGTTCGATAAGATCTGTTTTTTCTCGGTGATTATTTTTACACGGTACAGAACATTGAAGTTAATATAACCTCAAACTGTAACTCGAGTGATACTTTTTCAGGGTTAGCTGAGAATGGACCTTCAAATAATTTCAGTTGAACGTATGTTTCGTAAGATAAAGCAAATCATCTGACAAATTCCTCAATTAATAAATCAGCATTGCTAAGTCAATATGCTTGTGCTGAGGAATCTGTTGCTCTCAAGTGCAAAAATGAGACTATATAGTATACAATATGTAGTTTCTATATTAAAATATTTTTCAAGCCTTTGAAAATTATGTTATGTTTGTCCCATTGAAAACCACAAGATGATTTATTTTTCATAACGATGTAAAGTATGAATTAAAAGATTTTGATAAACGAAAGAAAGCTGATATTTAGATTGGGATTCCCTCCCGATGCTACAGAGACTTCTGGACTGCACTTATAACTAAGCACAACATAGATGTGCGGTATATCTAAAAAAGTCATTGGAAAGTAGAATAAAGCCTGCACAAAAATGGAAATCGGGTGCTTTGATTAATTTTATTAGAAAAGTGAACAATTTGATAACAATTCAAAATTAAAAACAAAATATAAAATTATAATCAAGCTATTTTTGCATTTATGCATAATTTTATAATTATTCTTTTTTAATAAAAAAACACAAAATAATGCACAAAAAGTCAAAGAGCTCAATAATAAAATAAAAATTTTTTTGTACTTTGTTCCAACTTGGAAAAAAATAATCTTTTTTTTTTAAATTTAAAACAAGCAAGGGGATTTTTTAAAAATAATGACATAACATTAATTGAATGAAGTATAAATAAATCATAATGAATTACCTTCTGATGCCGGCAAATGTTTGAGCATCTCCCAGAATTTTGGCAAAATCTATGTGAAATATACAGCCAGACGTTTGGATCATGATATTGTCATTATGCCTATCTCCGATTCCAAGCAAATACGTACTGACGCAATATGCTGCGCAAGTCAACAGGAAATTATTTACACTCTAAATTATTTCATTTATAGAAAAACACATTTTTCAACGGATTTCATTTACTTTTATGTAAGCGGCTTTCGTTGTATTTTGACATTTCAGCCATTCGCTTATACCGCTTAT
This sequence comes from Schmidtea mediterranea, assembly GCA_022537955.1. Classification (NCBI taxonomy): domain Eukaryota; kingdom Metazoa; phylum Platyhelminthes; order Tricladida; family Dugesiidae; genus Schmidtea; species Schmidtea mediterranea. The sequence goes on from CM039680.1 coordinate 136,776,360, forward strand.
ACTTGTCAAAGGTGCTGCAATTCCTTTGCTCTCCTGTATCTTACGCAATGTGGTACAGTCTCCGACCTTAAGAAAAATACATTTTACAATCATTAACCACAGTTAGACCCTATTAAGAGTTAATAAATGAAATGAACCAAACTGTAAATATAAATATATACATATATATATACTAGAGCCTCGAGTTGCGTCGTTAATGCGTTACAATAAATCGCGACGCATCTCGAAACAGCGCAATTCGAATTTTAATTTTGTATAAATTTGTACCTATTTTTATATAATAGGTTCCGATTAAATCTGAAATCCATGTTTTTTAAAAAAAAATTAGTTATATTGCTACATATTTAAATAAAAAATAGGTATGAATAGATTAACTATTATTTAATAAGTTTTATTAAACCAAAAACTAATGCAAACATTAATAGAATTTTAAAATAATGTAAAATAATGAAATAACATAAATTTATAGAATTTATTCAGATTCTAAATCATACGTTGGTTCAGGATTTGGCGTTTGCTTCTCTTATGGTTGTTTTATTATAAAATTATTCAGAGTTATTTGAACAGCCTTTTGTTTTTTATCCAAGTAAATTTTTTCATAACAGCTGATGGAGGCCTCTACAGCTTGAGTAACCTTTGCACTTTGATCAGCATCTGGATCTTCTTCAACAAATATTTCTAATGCTTCAGATATTAATTTAATTGCTTTCTCCATACTCTTTGTTGTTAATTGTTTCACTTCTGGTACTTCTACGTAATTGTCATTCTCATAAATATTTTGAACCATTTCAATTAAATCTGCGGTGCTGACATCAAGATCCTCTTCTATATTTAAAATTTCATCGAAATCGGCCTCGTCCAATCCTTCGAAATGAGCTTCTTGGGCTAAGTTAACTATTTCTGTCCGAACTAATGTCACATCGTCAACTTCCGTAAAAGTTGCTGTACATTCTGGCCATATTTTTCGCCATACACCATTCATACAAGAGGATTTTACTTCTGCCCAATGCACAGGAAGATTTCTTTTATCAACACCTTTTAGAGCTTTTGGATTCTCAGCTCGATAAATTAACAATGGTTTTAGTTTGAAGTCACCATTGGCATAGCCTCCAAGAAGTAAAGTTAGGCGATCTTTACTTACTTTAAAGCCAGGTGCAGAAGATTCTGTTTTTGAAATATAGGTTCTTTTCGTCAGACGTTTCCAAAACAAACCTGTTTCATCAATATTAAACACCTGTTTAGAAATGTAGCCACCTTCCTGTATAACAGCCTTCAATATTTTATTAAAATCATTTGCAGCTGCGAGATCTGCACTAGGTGCCTCACCTTTTAAACAAATGTTGTGTAGATTTCCGCGAGATTTAAAACGCTCAAACCATCCACCACTAGCGTTAAATTGTTCATAAATTGCTTTATTCGATATTGGAAGTTTTTCTTGCAGATCATCGTAAATAGATTTAGCATTGGCTTGAATAATCATTTTGCTCAGCTGCATACTTTTTTGAGTTTGATGTTCAATCAAAATTAAAAGTAGTGATTCCATTTTTACTATTAATGCATTTCGATTTATAACAGTACTTTTTAATTGGGAATCTGTTACTGCTTCATATAATGTTACTGGTTCATATAATCATTACTTTTTTATTTCTTTTCGTAGATTTTTTACCATTTTCATCTGACGATCGTTTACGATTCATAACCCTATTCTACAATAGGGCAATAAAAAACATCTCAAAAAATCAATTATAAACCCAAAAATAATAAAAAACAATAAATAAAATGTAATACCTTTGAGAAATGTATATATATTGTAATTGATTTTTTAAAATTTAAAAAAATTATTATTAAAAAACCAAGAAACACTTAAACGTTATAAGTTATACAAACAACTAAGAACTAAACTTTTATACTAATAAATACTGAATAAAAAATTATTTTATTTGCAGATGCATTTAAAAATAAATCATGGCGTTCTAGTTTCGGTTTAAATTTTAATTTTTGAATATAGAAGTTATGCTATTTTTTGATTAAATCTTATTTTAAAACTTTTTTTCGACGCATTTCGAAAATTAGCAACGCAACTCAAAATTAGGTTATCAAAATTTTTGTGGCGCAACTCGAAAGGACGCAAGTTGGAACAACGCAACTCGAGGCTCTAGTGTATACATATATATATTCAGCATTATATATAGGTAAATAAATGATAATGATAAATATTTGTTTCAATAAGTTATTATTTAATTTCGAAATTTATTGTCCATATAAAGTATGTAATATCGCATTGTTATTTGTTTTCCTTTTATGAAAGCAAAAATAGAGAAGAATTACCGTTTATGGTGGTTAGTGTCCATCAAAAACAACAATTTACCACTGGTAAAATTACTTCCAGAGTCGAAAAACTTCAGTTTGTGATGAGGAAAAGCCAGGAAAGTCTTGTAAAAAAACCAGGTATACAGATCGTATTTCGCTAGAATCCGATAATTATATTAATTGAACTTCAATCAAGACCGGCCCTAGACTTTTTGCTGCTACAGGCAAGATTTATTTTGGCTGCCTCTAACACGAATAGAATTAAGTAAAATAACAAAGAATTTATTATCACCACTGGCCATTCAGCTGAATACATGTATAGGCCTATATAGCCATAGGCTATAGGTAGTCTAATCGTATCGGATACAAAAATTCTCGAATACGATTATAAATTAGACTCTACCTCAGCCATAAAGTATTGAAAATTTTATCTGTTCTTAGTTTAAAACAACACTCAAGCAGAAAATAATTAATTAAATGTAAAAACCTTTCAGACCATTAAGGCTCATTTAAAAAAACATAAATTTTAATTAGAAAATCAAATCGTCTCTGTGTGCGGTACAACAAGTACAAAATCAATGTACATTTACATCCATGTGACCGTAACATTCATAAATACTACAGTTATCCAGTATAGTTTATTAATTAGCTATATCGTACTGTGAGCGTTTAAGTAAATCCCTTTTTCCCGTCCACACCAAATAAGCGCAATAAACCTCCTCTAGTCCTCTTTGATGTTCCGAGGTTATTCTTTTCATTATTTTTTCACACGATTTGTTTTTTAAATTCGAATATTGTTTTAAAATTTTTACATGCAAGTATTAAAATTACGATGGGCGCATTCGGCCGCCCTCATAAAACGGCCGCCTGCTTTGCATGTACGTAAAGCCGGCCCTGACTTCAATTCATATAATGCATTCTAATTTACAAATAAAAAGTGCATCTGAGTTACAGAATTTAAATATAATATAATATATTATTTTTGGATTTTAATTTTATATTTAATTTATTTAATTATCTAAAGGGTTTTACTTAAGAAATTATTCTTTATTATTTTAAAATGCACTTTCTGTTATAAAAGTATTGGTCCTTCGAATTCTATCATAAATTTCAATTATCGATGTTATTGAAGCAGTCCATCCATTCTGAAACATCGAAACTATACTAAGTACACTTTTATATTTTGACTAGAATATTTATTAGGGTGTCCCAGGAAATTTTTTTTGATAATGTTAATGCACACTCTCCTAAACGTTTCTGTTGAGCCTCATTATAACATCTGCAAAATGTTAGGACATTAAAATAATATTTTTTTGCTTATTGTGGGACACCCTAATATTTATCCAACAATATTTTCATTATTATCGTTTAATTTTTCGTTAGTTGTGTGCGTGACTTCGGCAGATAGAAGTTTCTTGTGTTTAAAGAGATTGAAGACGTACAATAGAAATAGAATAGGCCAAGATAGATTATTAGGTTTAGCGTTATTAAATATTCAGAGATATGTAAAAATTGATAATGTTATAAATTCGTTTGTAAATAATGTTAATAGAAAACTAGATTTCATATTAAAGTAATTTTATGTTTGTTTAAGTATGTATGTATATATAATATAAATATTATAAATGTGATCTTTTTGTTAAATTATATGCAATTTGTGAAGAGTCACATTTTTTTAAAATGAAAGTAAGTTTCCTACTAAAAAAAATATTCCTATACTGCTTTTTTTATTACCCTCCCCGATGGAAAATTCCTCGATCCGTCCCTGGAAAGGGGCATAAGATCGTTATGTTTTCGCTTCGTACCACCTTTATTTTATTTTCAAAATATAAAACATTGTTATTATTACCAGTAACTTTAATAGAACTGATCCAAGAAGGATAGATCAAAACACTTACCAATTCAACTAAACCGCTTCGGACGCCAGTATTCATCACTTGATAATGGACCATCCGTAAATTGAGGCCTTCGTTTGTCCAAATGTCATCCATCAATTTGAACAATTGCAGCACCAGAATATCTTGACGTAAATCATCTCCGCTCTACGATTACGTCATTACGATAATTATTACATAATAACTCACCTTAAACATAACTTCAAAGAGAATTTCATCAATTCCCTTGAACACAATCCGCAGAGGTAAGGTGAATGAATTGAAATATGAACAATCCTGATCATATATTATGTTTATTATAAATTGATATATTTTAATCATAAATTTATTTATTAAAAACTAGAATTTATTTTTAATTTTCAGTTTAAATGTCGTGAATAATCCAAACTGGAGTGAAACCCGCTTTATATATAGCCGACTGTTTTTTACAAAGTGATTATGTTTAACAAAAACCGCTTAAAAAGTTGAGCACGTTGTCGTCAATCAATGATACTCATTCAAGCAGCGAGACGCAATAACGCGCGAAATTGAAAATATGAAAAATATAATGGTTTCTAAGAATCGTATTAATACAAATAATTCATGAAAAATATTTCCGCAATGTTTATTCATAAAATGAAATATGAAACATTTCGACGGAAAGTCGGTCCTGATAACTTATAACCATAATTTAACTATACTTTCGCTTTTTCCTCTTTTCTGATTGATATTTTCTTCCACTCAACTCAAATATCAATCAGATAAGAAGAGGCAAAAGCGAAAGTCTAGTTAAATTTTGGTTATGAGTGATCAGGACTGATTTTCGGTCGAAATATTTCACATTATGAATAAACATTACGGAAATTGGCTAACATTGTTATTTATTTAAATTTTATTTTTATAAATGATTCCGCCATCGACAAAAAAAAGATTTTAAAGTTTATATAGAAAAAATAGTTTTCTTTGTTTATGATTTTGTTTATTCAAAATCGTGTAAAAACTAACTAGCGTATAAATTACATACCAAATATAAAAGGCTTTTATGGAGAATTTAAGGTATCGCATCAAAATTAGTATAGGTTCCACGAGCAGCATCGCTACTAGTCAAATTGCGCTTGTAAAATATTTTAGATATACTTTGTTTATTTGATTCCTTTTAAAAAATTCTATGATTATTGTAATAAATTGTCATACTTGTCATTAAAATGAACAAACATCAATCGTATAACTGATTTCTGAAATTTTTGAGAACGAACAAAAATTAGGAAAAAAAGACATTTTATCGATGTATATTTTTCAACCGAAACTTTCATAAATTTAAAGATAAATATCATTGAACTTAATTTATAAAACTGATATAATTCTTTTTCTCAACGAATTTTTGATAAAAGAATATTTTAACTTCATATATATTTCTACAAGAAGTAGTAAACGACTTTAAGGTTGATATGCAAGACCTATAGGTATACCTGAACTGAAGGTTGCATACCCAATACAATACGCTGGATCAATGTCATATTTTTTCTTATTTTGTTTTAATTTTCATTTTTTAATCAATTTTTTAGTAAAGTGTTTCAACTAAAAGACAAGGACTACGCTGAACGCGCAGAAAGGCTGGTCATTTTTAGGAAATTAAAAGAAACAATGATCAAAGCCAAGTATCTGGAAGACGAAATACATATGTTTTAAACATTTTGATCACATTGTAAAATAAGAACTTATCATTTGCCAAGTGAAGCAGAAAGAAGTCGAATTCTTCAATCCAGAGTTTAATGTCTTATGTGTTGATAAAAGAAAAATTTGAAGAATTAGATGAATACTTAAAAACCTGAATTTTTGTGTAATGTAAATCCGGGGTTCTCAAAGGGTTCTATTTTGCTAGGTTACTTTGAGTTTGTACTGGTAGTTTTTATACTTATTTTACAAAATTAATAGATAATGATTATAATCATTTGAAAAAGGCTGTTCCTAAAATTCGTGAATATCAAAAAAATATCAATATCTTTGCTGATTCATAGTCAATTATTTTTTAATAAATATATCATTTGAAAATGAAAAGAAAAAAAGAACTTTTAATTTTTACCTTTGATTTATTTTCATTTTCTAATGACATTATATTTATTAAATTTTTTTTAGACTGAATTTAAAACAGAAGATAAGTGGATATTTTTATTTACCAACATTACTAGTTAGGAAAGGAGGGTAACGAAAAGTTCCACTTTTAAAAGCATGTCCTAGTAGCCGAAAACCTGAGAACACGTCTCTGTATTAGCGATGGAATAAATTCTAGACAATCCACAAGAAAAAGAGAACTTGTTCATTTTTTTCTCGATATTTAAGTTAAAGTTTCTGGCGAATTCGCAATCTGACATCAACAATAATCTGTTTTGTATGCTCAAATTTGTGTAATCTCGTATCTGTATTCAAATGTATAGATATATACAAATTTTTACTAACAAAAAATGGAACTGTATCAAGAATAGGACGAAGTTTTTTAAACTAAAATTTATCATAACACCTCTAAGGTCAGGAAAATCATAAAGCAGGCTTTCTATTTATTCATCACAAAAAAAATTAGCAAAAAAATTTATAACTTTACGTGACAACCGGCAAAAAAGAGCAAACTTCGAATATTAATATAAATTAGTATAAAATATAGTTGTTGTTTTTGCACTAACAATCTATAACATATTTCTCCATTCTCAGTTGGAAAGGAACAGCCTGAAAACCCCTTACTGAGAATGCGAAGTAGGTGAATGCCAGCTCTGAGTTATTAAAAATTTATGAATGAAAAAGGTGAATCCGTAGAACTTCTTCTGTTACTCAATGGATATTCTTTCAAATTATCTTATTATTAAAGTAGGAAACGTAATTTACTTTCATCTCTAACTTATGAATCGCCAACCCAGGATGATATGGGATTCGGTAAGTGCACAAAGGATGATCGCCTTCGTCTGCCTGTGATTGTTTCTGTTTGGAAATTAAGTCGTAAAGTTCTTCAAGGTTGGTATGTAGGGTTATTTTCCTATCAATTGTAGATCCTTTATACGCTTTGACAGATTCGGCTAATTTAGGATTATATTCAAGTATTTTTAGGCAATTGAATCTTTAATACCTGTCTTTTTTAAGTGATTAACCATTTCCAACTGTAGATTCCACATATCGAAAATAGCATTATTTACCAGAGACATTAGCATACCCAGCAACAAAATAGCATCATATCCATGGATATCTGTTGCATTAATAGAATTGAGTTGCCTAAAATCATAAAAAAAACATTTATAATGCCTCAGTTTTTTGATATACCCTTTGAGGCTTTCTTCAAAAGAAATTAAAAAACCTAATAATAGTAATATAATTTTCCAAGAATTTCAAAAAACCCAAAATTTACTAAAATTTATATTTATCTACATAGAGAGTGGCGTCTAGTGAAATTTGGAGCTACTATGCGAAGAATTATGAGGCGCCTTAAAAAATGTTTTCAAATTTTTATTTACAAAAATAAATATGAAAAAAAGTTTAAAAAATCTAACATTCTGTTAGCACCCTTGTATTAAGCACAGTAAATAAGACGGCTCTAAACTTAACATTGTTCAATTTGTTAATAATGTAAATTAAATTTCAAACCAATAAATGACAAGTGAAATCTTTGGAGCAGTCCATAAATGATGTGACTCACCTAAGGAAGTAACACACTTGTGAAACATCTGGGGGTAAAACATCGGCCAAAATCGCGTGATGTCATATATGGAAGGTTCCTTTATTGAAAGTTGTATTATGTGAAGTGATGAGCTGTTGATAAATTTTCTAATAGTCAATCAAACCGGTTGTTATTTCGGTATAAATTAAATTTTAAATTAATAAAATCTATTATTTATTACAAAAACGATTTATAATTTCGATTAAATAGGCTTATAATATCTATCTGTAGAAATACGATTTCCAGTTATAATTATATTGTGAGTACACTTATGTTTTCTAGTTTATATCTAAATATTTTGTAGCCCTTTCATTTAGAAAATAATATTTGATGAAATGCAATATTAATATTTGTGATTATTGTAATAAAAATGTAAAAAACAATGAAGAAGAAGAGGAAAATATTTCAAATTCTGTATGCCAGGAATTACCAACAAAATCTTGCTCTACAATTCTATCAGCCAATCCCGAAAAAGATAAATCCGCTGTGAATACTTTTCCAGATTGCTGGAATGGTGATCAATTAAAGCTGTTTCAGGATAAATACGATTGTTTGGACGTCAAAAATAAAAAACTTGGATGTATAAAATGCTCCTCATTCGATAATTTGGGTATTTGTACAGAACAGAACATTCACATTGTTTGTTTCTCTTCAAAAGACAACCAAACTAGTAAATACAACTGTAAATGTTATGATACAAATGAAAGAAAATTTAGGAATATTTGAAAAAAAGTTGAAGAAATGTTATCATCACCTGCATTTGCAGATATTCCTTTTATAGAAAATAAAAAATTTGAAAGTCTCCAACGAAAAAAACTTATTGAAACAATAATTGACAAAATGAATTCTCGAATGTTAAATTGCGGACATATAAGAGTAAACAAAAATGAGAAAAAACGATGTAGCTGAATTATTTAATTTACTAGAAGGAAGTGATTGGAATTTGGAAGAAGTTACATGTCCGTGGATTTATGGAGAAGAAAATTGAGAAATTTGAATGAAATAATTAGGTACGAATTTCCCATAAAGGATTTCAGAGATTATGTACAAAACATAATTGAAGGAAAAAACTACGTAATACATACAATTCAAAAAGCTAAAAATAAAATTAATACTATTGCTATAAGTTCAGCAGAGGCCTAACGAGGGTTTTCATTGATGAATATCATTTGTGAAAAGAAAAGAGCTAATCTTTAGCTAGAACATATTTCTAGTTTAATGACTGTTAATATGGTTGGACCACAACTTGACAGATGGAATGCTGAAGAATATGTTAAAACTTGGTTAAGGAATCATAATTCAGCTGATGATACCAGGGTTTGAAATAAAGGAAAAAAAATATTAATGAAAATAATGAACTTATTTGGAAATTGTTATAATAAAATATAATTTTAGTAGAGGCTAATCAAATAAAAAAAATTAATTCTATTCAAATAAAACGATCTTCTATTAAAAAACAACTTTTGTTAGTTTTTAGTTTAGAGAGAACTAGTTGTTAAAATTTTGGCAGCTCATCACTGATTATGTGAGATTGAAAAGGACGATTTCATAATCGAAAACTCATGAACATGTATCATCAATATTGTTCGATATAACTATTATTTTAAATGTTCAGTTAAAAATTTAATTAAATATTACAAAGTAAACAATTCATAAAAATTTCAGTTTCACTAAGTTCATAAATTGAGAATTTGATGAAAATTCTTCTTTATCTAAAAAGGAGAAATCTTGAAATTTTATTATTTCGAAATAAATTGTCAGAAAATTAAAAGTTATTGAATTAAAACAAAACTTACCAGAACAAGTTTGTTGCAAAATTGATATTCATAATTGAAAAGTCTAGCAGTAAGTTTTCTAGTCCAGAAGAATTAAGATTCAAATCATATTTCAGAGCCTAAATGTTGAAAAAATAGATCAAAATATTCGAGTCTTTACAAATTAAGAAATGTATGTAAAGTTATTGAATTACATAATGAAAAAAAATCGTGTTATGTTTACGGTTTATTGGGTCAACACTTCCTAGATATATAATAGAATAAATGACGAATTTGCAAATAATCTTGCTTATCACCAAGAATATGAGGAAAATAAATAATTTGAATAATCCTGTAACATTATTTCTAATTAGGATAGGCAATAAAAGTTTTTCCGACGCATACTATATAGCCGACTTTCAGTTTAGCCTGTCAGATTTTTGAAGTACATCGCACATTTAGAGAGAAGCAAATGTATTAAATCAACAAATCAATCATTACATCTAAAACGAAAAAAATATTATTTTATATTTACATGAAATTAAATTTTGCCAACCCGTTGAATAATAATAAACAAGGTTTAGAAAATGTTATTCACATTCAGACCCTTGCATATTTCAAAGAACACTCTCATCAGTATAACTTACTGAAAAGATTTCTTTGATAGATTTTGATAATTTTGATTAGTCTTTAAAATTTTAAACAGAAAAGCTTTGTTTAAATTTTGATAATAAATATTTTTATTTACGATTTCATTTACCTTCATGTAGTTTTCTACTATAGATCAATATTTTTAATTAACACAGAAAACATGCCATATATGCGTTATAACTAAATATGCAAAGAACATTAAATGGTTTTATGTCCAGATTGCAAAATTAAGTGTTCTCGTGAATAAAATATGTCCATAGATTTGTATATTTTATTTAAAAACCAATGAAATGCAATAGAGATAAAAAAACATGTAAATAAATATTCGATATTATAACTTAAATTCCTAAAGACCTGAAAGGGAGCTGAAAAAAATGTACAAAAAAGGCTTTAAACATCTTTATAAATTTATCTGAAACTGAAAAAGGAAAATGAAATAAAATTTCTTTATTATTCATCCACCTGGAATCTCCAAAAATAAAAATTTATTATTAAACTCGTATGAATTATGTAAACATTAACCTCGACCAACCACGGAATTATAGAAATGCAACTATCGGGACCGATTTTTTGTAAAGCTTCCACAGCCCATCTCCTAATCTTTATTAGTGGCATATGGGGCCCTAATAAATACAGAATCTCTATAAAAGAGGAATCTTTTAAATTGAAATCACATCTGTCAAGATAACTCAACAAAAAGTCTTTATTGTCACTCTGAATCTCATTTGGCCATAATGATACCAATGAAAGACAAAGCGCAATATATTTCCTAGGGGAATCCAATAAATGCCCACGATGCTTCCACAGCATATCGCAAACATTTTGAGCGACTTTATCATTACTATCAAGCCACATATTGTTAATGAATTTTTCCAACAAATTTGATTCCTTTTGAGTTGGTTTTAGGTAAGGTCTGAAAAGAAAAGAAATTTGATTTTAATGCAAAATAAATGTAATTACATCTCGTTTATCTTCAAGCTGGAATCACAAATATACTTCACTGGGATATGGAAATCCGGAAGTTCTATCTGGATACAGGTGAATGAAAACTAAAAATATATCAAAGTTTTCTACTTGGAGCACTGGTGCTGCTTTCTGTCGATTTGATCCGTGTGAGGATTTCAGTTTCCTATGGTTAACCCATAGCCCAATTAGCATTTTCCCCTGTTTCAACATTCCGGCAGAATCAAAGAGAGCCATTTCGGTCCATCCTATTAACTCCTCTGATATTTTGGGACTATCTATTGTTATTAATAAGAATTGGTCATAATTAAGAGTTTCCTAACTAATTTAAAGCATTTTTTTGTTAAACGGCGTCAATTATTTGCATGAATTATTAGATATTAATAAATACTATCTTACTTTTAATTGTTTTTGGAGAGTATATTTAAAATATTTAAATTATTGTCATTAGTCATTTGATTTTTAATTAAACTTTTACCCTCATTATTCTGTAATTAAAACAAATTCCAATCCAAATTGACTTATTTATTAGAAAACCGAAAAAGGTTGCACACCCATCCCTCAATTTCTTTGGGTTTTAAATTTTAAAATATTTGCATGATTAAAGTCATTGAACGCGTTCCACCAATTCGATATAACTGAGCAAGGAACTGCAAGCACATATTTTGAACAGTGATCCTGATGCGGAGACACTCTTGAAATTTCAAAGAACAATAAAAAATGTTCTTTGTCAATATGAAGAAATTTACAAAGTTGTGTACCAAAGTAAGCAAATTATGATTTTGTATGACCATCTAAAAGTAAATTTCCTGTTATTACTGAAGTCAAAAATCTCAGTCAGCAGTTCAATTCGTGAAGTCATAATAGCAATACAGAACAGTCCAATTGATGAAATTTCTATTTCTGACTCTGATAATGATATTATAACACAACCAAAGAGAAAACGAATCATAGCTTTCCATGGCTCTGACGAATAATAGAATGTTTTTTAATTTATTTTTTCATTAAATAATATTGTAATTAATGTGTAAATGTTTTGTTTCGGTTATTTTTTTTCAAGTGGAATATTATTATTTAATGTTTGTTTTGTTTATATTAAATGAATTTACTTAGAATCAATCTCATTTTTTTCAATAAATACTTGCTTCATTTTTCACAGTTATTATGATAATATCAATGACTTTCATTATAATCGTTGATTCAATTTACACATTACTCTTTTCTGTATGGATTCTGCATCTCGTTTTTCACGGTTTCAATTTACACAATTTTTCATGGAGCCTATCTACCAAGTAAATGGAGGAAAGGTGCGTGTATTACCATCAAAATTAATTTTGCCGTGTTTGGTTTTAATTTATTAAGAATATTTGACTTCCATGTAGAGATTACCCATCCAATGATGATCTAACATTTTAATACTACAGGCAAAATAGGGTTATAATGGTGATCCGACGTAATTCATTTAAATATATTTTTATACTTTTTAATATATTTTTAACATAATTTTAAATTTTTCTCGTTTCATCCAGGAAAATACTTAAACTACCCATTATATTTTCAATTCGTTCAAATTATTAAATTTTACATATTAAACGCTATTTTTTTGTTTTTTATTCTTGTAACATTTAATTTATTTTCATTACGAGTATAGATCAGTGTTTTTTTCTCATAAAAATTTGAAAAAACGAAATGTGCAACATAATTTACCTGAAGAACTAATTCTACGACCGAAAACTTCAATCGACAAACAAGTTTCCATTGTCAAATAATTCATACTCAAATCTAACAGAATATGAATTTAAAAACATGGAAAAACATAAAATACTATCAAAGCTGATTGTTGCATTAAATGTAATACATTTGGGAAATTTCGGGTGAATTTTCGTAGCGATACTTTCTTGTGAAATCATTGTATCCGTCACGCTATTCCATCTTGAATTGAGGAATTGGGATAAAGGTAAATGGCCAACTTTAACCGTGAGTTTCACATAAAATGAACTATAACTGAAAAATAATAAATAATATATAAAAGATAACTTTCGTAAAATTATTCACTTTTATAGTTATTATTATTATTATTATTATTATTACTATTATTGTTATTATTATTATTATTATTATTATTATTAATAATAATAATAATAATAATAATAATAATAATAAAAATAATAATAATAATAATAATAATAATAATAATTAAATAATTAAATAAATTTGGCAACGATTTAATTAAAAGATAACACCAATAAAAAACTTTTCGTATGATATATTTCGATAGCATAGCTATCATCTTCAGGTACTCAAAACCAACTAAAAATATTATGAATTAGCATTTAATTTAAACAAATTATTTATTACAAAATTAAATTAATAAAAAATAATTTGTTTAAATTAAAAGTTTAAATTAAATTTGTTTAAATTAATCTTATAATAATAATAATAATAATAATAATAATAATAATAATAATAATAATAATAATAATAATAAAACTCTGATAATAACTTTATAACCATAGGCAAGTGCTTCCAATGTATATTGACTCACATATATTACACATAATGCAGTCGACCAAGTTTTATTTCAAAAAAGTGAGCAAGAAAATCTTCTTCCGAAAAAATGTGGTCCACTACATTTTTTGTAATACATGTGACAAAATATGTATTGGAAGCATGTGAATATAATTACATCAAAGAGTTATTATTAAGAGCACCTAGATCCTTGTGGTAACTTATCCGTTATCAAACATCTAAATCTTTATCAATCAGGATAATAATAGTGAAACGAAATGTCTTATCAGAAGAGCAGAGTATTAAATTTAAAAAATAAATCCTGAAGAATATGCATTCAATTTTCGTTTGGAACTTTCGAAGAAATTGTGAAAATAGAATAGTCCTTTTTAACTTTTATTTAAAGGAATTTAAGGGAGTTTGTGAATTTTAATGAACTAATAAAGTTGGATTGTGGTTTTATTTTATTAATTTAAATAATCTTTTTTACAAGTATTGCAGAAGTATCGAATCTTAAAATCTATAATAATTGTGGAAAACAATAATTAATTTATTTAAAATTTAACAAAAAAATATGGGAAAAAATTAAATTTCGAAATTAAATCAAGATCCATTCAAAAGGCAGATAATTTCATATTTAAACTATTTTCTTAAATAGACTAACTATTTCAAGGTCGAAAATTCTCATTTTTTGTTTTGAATAAACTTGAAACTCACAGCAAAGTATAATCTAATTGTTTTTTTAATAATAATGATGATGATGATGATAATAATAATAATAATAATAATAATAATAATAATAATAATAATAATAATAATAATAATAATAATAATAATAATAATAATAATGATAATAATAATAATAGTAAAAATAATTATAATTGATTATAAAAATTAATTATTTTTGATAACTTATATCTAATATGTACGAAAATTGATTTGTCCAAATGTGAAATAAATAAAGTAAATAAATAATAAATTTACTTATCCATATCTTTAACACAGCAAATGGAATTTAGTTTAACGCTAAACATTTTCTTGCATTTTGATATACTTTGACTTCCGGTTTCGCTGTTTAAACATCCGGCAAGGCACAATTGAGATGATTTAACTGAGAAATTACAGTTACAAAAAATTGCGATTTCATTTATCATTTGAACGATCATTCGTATACTTTTATCAAGATTTTTAATCAGATTCTCGACAAGCGACGACAAAGCTGAGTCGTCCTGAATGAATACAAATGTAAAAACATTGCATTGTATTCAATAAATCTAGCAAACTCACAGTCTGAGAATAAGAACGAAAGAAACTCGTCGAAGCCTTTTCTGATTCGATTATCTGTTGAGCGATTTCTGCGGTGTAAATATTATGACAAATTACGCATAGGGATTTGCATTTATCAACAAATACAGAAAACGATGCGTCGATTGTTGAAAGATCCTGTTCGATTGATAAAAATACTTTAATTTTCTTATAAAACTTTACCAATTGTGCCAGTCGGTACCCACGTAAAATGGATACGATATCGTTCCGGTATGAATTCAACGCGGCAAACCCAGTTTCGATATATTCTCTTAATGATACGCGAATTTTTATCATATAAAAGTTGATAAAATTAATATTTACCTAGAAACGCTATAAAAGTGTGAATCCAGTAACCGGTAAACACTGCTAGAAGTATCAGTAGAAATGCTCTCTTTCTAGTCACATTATTAATTTTATTATTAATTATTTAGTGAAAAATCAATTCTACCAATTGATATTTATTTTCTGAAAAATCTATATTTTCTAAAATCAGTTTCATATCCGATTTATCTCGAAATGCTTGAAAGACTGACTGATTTTGAATTAAAGGAAACTCACCTCTTAAAAATAAAAAAATTACAATTAATATAAATTTATTATTTATTTAGAACAAAAAAATCAAATGCGAACAATCATATAACTTTGACTTACATATGAATTTTTTTAACTATAAGATTAAATTAAAATTAAAAAAATTTGTTTTTCGTTCATTAAATAATATATTAAATTGTTTTAGCGTTTCAAGTTATATTTAATATTATTTTGATTGTAATTGTTTATTTAATTGTTTAAATAATTTAAATAATTTAAAGATGTCTGAAATTTAGCAAGGAAGATTAAGTTGAATCAACTTTAAATTATGAAATATTAATTAAAAATTTTATTTTTTAAATAAAAAAAATTAAAACTAAGCAAAATTAAATTAATATTTTTTTAAAATTGTCAGATGAATTTATTGGATTAATAATAATACAAAGGTGACCAGTGACCTCAATTCACACAGTCAATATTCTTACTTGAATAATCTTTTTTTTTTAAAAAATTGTATTAATTAATTTTTAAAAAATCAATAATTTTCTAAATGGTTTTATTTTCTTTCTGACTTTACCGGTTAATCCATTTTTATAATTTTAAAATGTTTGAAAAATTTTAAAAATTGTAAGTATATTTGATTATTTTGCCAAAAAATAATTAACTGGTAAAACTTAAATTTGGAGCGCTAACTAATGATTAAAAAATGACAAAACTTAATTTTTAGTGAGTAGTATCAGTATTTGTTTTTGACGATTTTCATAATGGAAAAAGAACATTCACTTAAATAAGTAGAAAATAACCGAGTCTGAACTTGGATGGCTATTGTGACTAAAATTGGTTATTTTTGCGATCTGATTTCACCTGTTTTAACTGAAACATTCAACATGACAATCTAGGCTAAATGATACCAACTTTCTTATTTTTTTTAACAAATCTTTTACTTTATTATTTTCTCGTTCAGAGATAATCCAGAGATTATAAAAAAAGATTTTAAACCTTGAAAGGTTTTGCCTTTGAAAAGTG
Organism: Schmidtea mediterranea; assembly: GCA_022537955.1. Taxonomy (NCBI): domain Eukaryota; kingdom Metazoa; phylum Platyhelminthes; order Tricladida; family Dugesiidae; genus Schmidtea; species Schmidtea mediterranea. Next base: position 136,792,985 of record CM039680.1, read on the forward strand.
ATAAATGAAAAGTAACCGGTCTCTAGGTGCCACTATCAGTGACCATGAAATTTACTATGCTAAAAATATCTGTAATTATTAAACGGCCTATAATTGCCGAATAAACAAATGATTATATAGCAATGTATGTAGTCAACATGATTTACATAAATATTTATTACTCAATGTCCATGCCATGAAAATAATAAGATTCATTCTGTGAACTGCGCATTGATAACTGGAAAGTTTTAAGTTAATCGTACAACGGATTACGCTTAATTAATCAGATTATTAATCTGCAATTTTGTTATTTGTAATTTTGTGTTTTATAAACAAAATTTAATAACAAATCATGATGGTGAAAATCAAATGTAAATAAACATATTTAATCAACAATAACACTTGGAAAAACGAAAAATGAAGAAAAAAGCTGTGCCGAAAATTTGTGCTAAATATAAAAACCAGTGATCTAAAGTTGAAATCTAATTGAAGAAAAAATGAAATTAAAATGTTTTATTTTAATTACTGAACCGTTCCTTTGTCATCTTTTAGAAAAAAGATATTTAAACAAAAGGTGAGAAAACTAATAATTTATTAAGACCTAGAAGGTATGTAGATGATATTTTTCTTGTATTTTTTTTGCATTTTATGAACAGTTTACATAAGAACATTGTATTAACATATGAAACGGAGAGAAAGTCATCGATTGCGTTCTAGATTTATTAATTCAACGCAACGATAAACAGTATGAGACAGAGATTTATAGAAAACCAACTGATACTGGTCTTTATACTTCTCCAGAAAGCTTTTGTGAATTTAAATATAAGAAAAATATGGTAAAGTGATTGGTTTATCGTTCATGGTATTTATCTTCTACTTTTGTTAATTCAGTAAAAGTGTTGATAAATTATTTGAGTTGTTGATAAATCATAAAAAAATAAGAAATTATTTTTATTAATGATGGTAAAAGAGAATGTTGATAAATTGATTAAAATCCTAAGGATCAAATGAATTGAGTATTGATCTAAATAATAGTAAAAATGTATATAAAAATGAGCCTAAATTTGTGTTAGTACTGTCGTATTACAAATTATATGAGGAGAATAAGTAAGCAGATCGGAAATTTAGAGTATAAGATCATCTCTAATTCGTGTAAGGTACGCAATATGTTTATTAATAAATTAAAAACTCCGGTTAGATTGTGTTCTGATCTCATTTCTCAATTTACATGTAATGGGTGTAATTTCACATATATTGAAGAGGCTTCCGTCATCTCTGTACTCGAGTTATAGAGTATTGTCGATTGAAGGGTTTGACCAATATTAGTGAGCACAATAGAGGCTGTAAAAGTAAAATAGACATGTCTGATTTTAAAATGTTATTGAAAAATTTTAATAATTATTGAGAACGTGCTATATGTGAAGCATTGTTGAAAAGGTCATTGAATCCAAAGATTAATGTGCAAAGTGATTACGAATGTTTAGAATATTTTTAACTAGTTTGAGTATGTTAAATTGTTGTTTCAGTATTGTTTAAAAATTTTAATATTATTAAATATTTATAAAATATTTCATTATTATTTTAAAATTTTATTATAAGAGGTATAAATTTTTTAATATATATAAAAAAATTTTTAAAAATTAGTGTAAAAGTATTTAAATATTAAATGTGAGATTTCGAAAACAAATTATTTTCATAAAAAATTATTATAATCATATAAATAATTATCATACCATATTTATTCACTAAGTTTAGTCAATCGATTATTTAATTTATTGTTTTAATAAGCACTTTTACTATTAAGTGCCAAGTAGCTATGCAGATGTGCTGTGTCAGCAGGTAAAGTACTAATGTAAGAATCATCGATGTCTTTATTATATATTTACGGTTTGGTTTTAAATAAGAGTTTTCCGGCTACTATTTCGCCGTTATGAGGGAATTGGTTTCGGTAATATATCGGCTATTGAAGTTAACCTTCCTTGGTTCTTCAAGTCATTTTATTACAAAAATTATTTAATTTTCCACATAACTTTTATTATTATTTGAAATTAAACATTTGCATAGTATTTTTTCCTTTCCTTGTGAATAAAATATTTGTGGGTTTCATAGTATCCTCGGGAAAATTTAACCGATAATAGCTATATGGGATTTTCAGGGGCTTTTCTATATATTGGCTATTTGACCCTTGTTAGAAGACTTTTGAGACATAACATTTATTATCTAAAACAAGTGAGTAATTTCCAGGAGAAAATTATTATATAGCAAGTATCTTGAACAAGCAAAAAAAATCACAACTTTGACATTCAGACATACATTACATAATATTCAGTCATACAAATTCAACATACACATACTTACATATTATATAATTTAGGATACCTATTATTTACAGTTTTCCTACAGACCCGAAGGTTTCAAATGCAATTTTCCGTTAGGAACCAAAGAAGGTTTAATACGTTTTGATCAGTTGATATATTAAATTCTTAAATCTCCATTTAAATTAACAAAATTTTCTCAAGAATAAAAACAAAACTTTTTAATCTAAAAAATATAATAATAAATCATAGCCAATTTTAACAATTTTTAAGACGGTTAGAAATATATAGAAATATAATAAAAACCAAATTACAATGACATGAATTTGTTAAAATTAATGTCATTCATGTAATACCTTATAAAATCCAAACTTAAATTTTTTTGAAAGTTCACCTAAAAGCTAATTGGAAGAAAATACCTCTCAAATAATACTTGATAAAGACGGCGCCGAAAATTTCTGTAGCAATGGAAAAATAATTGGTCTATAATCGCAATGAAGATAAATGAAATGTTAAAAGAAACGAAAACTATTTTCAATTTGAACAAAAAAAATCAAAGGATTTTACTAACAAATATGATGTCTGAAATAATTATTATTTAATTACAATTAATTTTACCGTTGCAATTTCTATCTGTAAATCACGAAATCAGATTTATTCACTTGAAAGTTATTATAATGAATCACATTAATTACTTTAATTTTAGATTCATTCTATTATTCTATTTTTCATTGTTTTTGTAGTTAAACAATAATAATTACAACTACCAGACATCAGAATATATAATAAAACATAAATTTTGTGTTACATTTGATGCAAACTCCGTCAACTGAATTTTGATACATAATAAATAACAAAAATTTTATATAACAGGGGTGCTCAAAGGTTTAAGTGCCATGTTCGAAAATCATAAAATACTGTAGAGCCCCCGCAAAATTTTCAATGCAAACTTAAATTTAAATTTTATTATCATAATTAATAACTAAAGCATTTGTTTTAAATTCTTATATTTCAATAAATTTATTAAATAAAAAAAAATTCAATATTTCATTTAATGCATTTAAAAAATTCAACCTACTGTAAATTTCTTTTTTCAAATTTCAGTTACATTAAAAAAATTTCAGTTACAACTTAATAATCTATTGAGCCACAAAAAAAAATGTCAAAGAGCCGCAGTTTGAGATTGTGTGTTATATAACATGAATTTAATATGATAATAAATAGAAATATCATTGATATAATATAAACATATAATGTACACCATGGATGGCAAAGAGGTCGGCCGCGTGATTGTGGGAAGTGACCCGCAAATATAAATCCATATCTCATGAAAGAAAGATGCATTTATGTATTTTTACTCCCTTGTACAATGCAAATGAGTATAAATAGTTCTGATATGGTATATAAGGTTATATTTTACTAACTTTGTTTGTTTTTATATAAAAAAAATAAATTTACAGTTGAAAGCACTCTTATAATATTGAAAGTAATTTCCCAGGAATAATCTAGCCAAAAGTCGCTCACAAGACTTGACACTTTTGCCATTCTTGATATATAATAATATAAATACGACATCTACAAGCGGTGCCCTCAAAATATTCTACCCCGAAAGCCTGGCACAATGCATCATCTTGCTAAGTCAGAACAGAAAAACCAAATTCACGAACAGATGAAAAAAAAATTAAAATAATAACTTGTTTTTTTTTCTTTCAAACAAAATTATTTTACTGAAACTATTTGAAAAAATAATATATCTTAAAGATTGTCAATGTCAAGCTATGATAATAGTGCAAATATGTGTGGCAAAATCAGCAGCACTAAGACTTTCATCTTGGAAAACTAATGTATCATGTTCTTTATACGTTTTGATTTTCAAAAAGTGAAAGTTACGAAAATTTGGTAGGATGTTATAACGCTTTCTGAAATATAAAATGCTTTCACTATTACACTGGTTACAGTCCTTTACTCTTAGTAGTATTGAAAAAACTCATAAATATATTCTTTCAGAAACTAGATAGGGTGAATGAATCCGAACTGTGTGACGGCTTACTTAGTCAAAAGAGAACACTGCGTACAAGCAAAGGTCTGAAAATTATGTTTCATATATTATAAAGATTTGTTAATGACAGTATTTCGGAAAAGGTTTGTAACAAAAATGTGGCCATTTGATATACAAATCGTACTTATACATACAACCTCTAAAATACCGCAACGTAATAATCAATAACACACTATAAATTCCTGATACAAAAAGTCTAAAACCATAATATTCTTCTTCAAAATGACTAAGAACAATTTCAATCTTGTATTCGACCATAACATCATGAGATTAAAGTTTCCTTAGAAAAAATACTAAGACTACTTTTTGCCTGTAGAAAATACTGAAATCATTTTTACCTGTACAAAATATTAGATTTTATTCGACTACAGATATCTCGAGTCAATAAATTTCTTATTCATAAAGACAAGACAGTATTTTTATCGAAAATTTATTTTGAGGCTTTTTCACTGAAGATTTTATTTGGAATGAAAATTTCTTTTTTTAAGGCTTTTAGAGAGGAATCTTTTTAGGCTTTTTAATGGGGATTTTATTTTTAGGCTATTTATTGAATGAAAATTTATAATAAAAATTTTTAAAATTTAAACAACAAAAATAATTTAAAAGCCTCTTTATTTAAAAATACTTAATATCAAGTTTACCCGAGATTTCACTACTTTTATTCAGTATTGGGATTTATGACGCAGATATTAGGACAATACGATACCTTGGATGATAGTAAAATATAATACAAACGAGGAAGGCTGTCAGTGGTTTTGTTTTTAAAGGTGTTTTGTAAGACAGTTGTTGACATTGAAAGAAACTTGGTTGTAGTTAAAAAAACAATTTTCGACAAAAAATTGTTTTACAAAAACTGTAGGATATTTCTGTCTATATATATTTCGTTCAGTATCATCTGCTATTTTGTCAGTAAATTCTTTGGAAACATGTCAAAGAAGTAAAACTAGTCAGGAGCGACTTATTTATCTAGAAATTCATGTATTTAAAGTTATTTAACTATGCATTTGATTATAATAATATAAGTAAGATATTTTCGTTTTTAAAATATAAATATATTTTGATAGGGTTTGAATTTTATTTTTTCTTACTATGTAAATTTTTATTTACTTTCTTCTTTTTCATTTTATACTTTAACTGTCTTATTCTATTAAATATCCTAAGGAACATGACGTTGGTTATTACCATAGCCTTCAAAATATCCTCAATGAACCTAGTCTAGGGGCCAGCTTTAGGATGTAGGTACCACAAATATAATATTAACACTAGCTGTTTCTTAAGCACATTTTCGACAATAAAAAGTGGAATTCTTTTTTAATTATGAATTTATTCATATAAAAAAGAAATTAATACTAGCGTTTTTAGATAACAACGTAAAAACCTATAAATAGTTGTAAATTTTACACATTTTGAAACATTTTACTATTTAACACAACCAGTTAAACAAACAAATATTAGTTTTCAAATAAAAATATAAATACAAAAACATAAAATAAAAAGGCAAATGTAGATAATGCAATAATAAATATGTAAGAGTTAAAGTTTTAAATTCAGTTAAAGTATATAGTCACTAGTAAATGCATACAGTGAATTCTTGATATAAGCGACCTTGATTTGAGAGACTTATGCGATCATAGCGACCATAAAAGAGAAAATTTTATAAAAATGCAAATATACGAATTTTAACCTGTTTATAGCAATTTGGTCATTTAATGTTACGTATATAAATGTTTGCATATTTTTAATATAGAGTATTAGCTTAAGGTTTATATATTCATCGACGTCTGGTAAAAATGTATTGTATAATAAGTCAAATTGTATGATACAGAACCATGTTTTTATTTTCTTGTAAATTATAGGCGTTATCGAAAGAACAGAACCTGGAAGAAAGGCTTCGAAAGAAAGGAGGACCATTATGTCATGTTGCAATTCTACTGGATCCCATAAACTGCAATTGATGATAATTGGTAAATATGGTAGGCCTCGGGCATTTAAAAACCGGAACAATATTATGTATTATAATGGATAAAAAACACATGACAAACAACATCGTTATTTAAGGAAGGGTATTTTGATCAGTTTATACCAAGTGTTAAGAGCTTACAGTCAAACAAAGGTATAAAAAATTTATTAAAAGCAACTGGTCAATACATCCCGTTTAATTTAACTCGGCGTTTTATGGCTTTTTTTTATTTTTTACTTTAAAGTATGTTGATTTTAGAACAAAAACAAATTATATAACCTTGAACTAACTCGGATGCTCTTTTATACAAAAAATAGTGCACATTAACAACGAATTTTGAGGATTTTAGATTATTTTTCTCGATGTTGGCGACCTTTTAGAGAAAAAACGATTTAGGCCGGGTTGTAAATATCGAGAATTCACTGTATTTAGACAAAGTAGAAATTTCTAAAATCATATTAAAGATTTTTATTGTAAAAAAATTATTACAGAAAATAATTTTACTTGCTTTGTTATAAACCAATACGTTAAGCCTTTAGGTTATGTTATCCATAGTCATATCAGCGTTTTGATGTATGCTCTTACTAGTGCAGTGTTTCTCACCCGGGGTGCCGTAGGGATGTGAAGGGTTGATTTTAAAAAAGGCTACTATCTTAGATTTTGAATTACTCAAAATAGCGTTACATATATCAATTATTTTTGGTAAATATTAAGAACAAGAAAAAGCAAAAACCGAACTCAATTGTGAATGAGTTAAGAGCATGTTTGTCAAATACGCGACTAATTAATAAGGAGATATGCAAAAAGCATTAAGTTCAAATTTCACATTAATATATGTTATAAAAGATTTAGTTTATTAAATATAAAACTTACAAAACTTGTTGTTATTTTTATATCTAAAATTTATTATAAAAAGCGTAGGATGCCGTCAATTTTTCCAATTTTCCGTTATGGTGCCACTATCTGAAAAAGGTTGAGAACCACTGTACTAGTGATTGTATGCTTTGTCTAAGTTTATGCTTTAACTGTAATATATATAATTTTGTACATTATAATTTATTAAAATGTACGTAAATATAATTGCAAAAAATACAAAAAACTGGCTTAGGAGATATTCACAAAACTAATAATTAAATATACAAAATTGTTGAGGATACCTAAATAATAGAGTAAAATAATTAATAAAGATGTAAAATGATTGGGGGAAACAATCATAAGTGATTAAAATGTGGTTCTGGATCTTAATAAAAAGGGAATGAAAAAGAAATGTCGAATAACGAGAAGGGAATAAGAGAAAATCAATAAAAATAGACAATTAAAAAAAAGGAGGTCATTTATAATTAACAAGTGCAAATTTAGGAAAACAAAAACAAAAGGCAAATTTGCACGTTATTTCAAAAGCTCTTTCAAGGTAAGGAAAGAAATGTTGTTTGGGAATCCGGGAAAGGGCACCTCCAAAAAATGATTTATCTGGACAGCTGTCAGTGATTATGGAGGCCCAAAAGGAATTAGCGTTAAAAGATATTAAAAATTCTATTCGACATCAGTAAGTGTTATTGGATGATGGAGTATAAAAGGGAAGCGTAATTGACATCAAAAACCAATAAATAAGCAAGAAATTTGCAGGAGACAAAAAAATTGCAGAAGACAAAGAAAAACAAAAGAAATTAAAGAGAAATTTAAAACAGAAATTAAGCAAGGTCAAAGCAAAGCAAAGCAACTAAATCAGAGTTACCGATCTCAGAAACCCACCGCAGTAGTCAGGTGATTGTAAAGCCAAATGATCCGAAAAGTGCTATTCTTCCCGAAGGATCGTAATAAGCACCAAATTGTGATTGATTGATAATTCGTTGTGTCATTTTAAAGTGGAGATAAAGTGTATTAATCAATAAAGTTTATATAGTTTGGAGTTGGTTACTGTTGTTCAAAAGCACGCTTGGAGTCAGATCGACAATAATTCCTATTTAAATTCACCGACAAAACCCCAACAAAATTCTGGATTGATTGGCTTTGTGTTATATTCTGAACATTGTTCATATGCTATATAAAAGTAAATTCGTTCTAAAAACTAACAATTCACAAAGACTTCAAAGAGCCACACGTAGATATACAAATTCAAAATTTTTTATTTAATATAATTGCATGTTTTCACAATTCAAATTAAAACATTTAAAATAAAAACACTTAAAAATTTAATTGTGAAAAACAAAATAATTATTTCAAAATTTTAGTAATAAAATTGAAACAAAATAATTAATTTACGGCTCGGTAAAATATACTCGTAATTAATTTTAAAAGCATGACAAAATAAATCTATTTACTGGTTAATACGGTTTGCGCACAAACGCACTACAAATGGCTCAAGCAAAAAAATAAAACTAAAATTTTAAAGGGAGCTACATTCTCTCAACGGAGACGCATTTGCTCACAGTTGACATAGAACAAGACGAACTAACTCCACAAATGTAATTATTTACATAATTAGATGCAAAAAAGTATTTTCAGAGTTTATCAGTTTCAAATTTTTAAACGCTGTGTAATATTGGTAACGGATGAGATTCAATAATATTTAGGACGTTACACTATCAAATTGATATGTTTTATGTAAGAAAAAATTAAGTAAAGATTTGGTCTCAGGAGACATATTAAGACTTTACTGAAGATAAATGAAATTTGTCTTAGAGATTTGGATTTATAAATAAATGATGTCAAAGAAAAATTTTTGCTAGTAAAAGTTTGCAGCATGAAAATATAAATTTACACTATGAATGGTATTTCAAGAAAATATTTACTGATGTAATGCATTCGACAGGTAAAGGTAGTGGAAGATCACTTAGATTTTAAGTCTCAAGATAGGGGTCAAAACTTTCTTCAATAAAATCTATTTACCCCTGTATAAATAAGTTGGAGAAAAACATTAAAAATCTGTAATAAAATGTTTCGTAAAAGATCTCATATTAACTGGATCTGAAATATAAATATGTATAGTCAACGTTTTCTAATAGCCGTCTGAGAATTCAAATATTATAAAAATAATTTAAATTAAACTTTAAATGAACGAAATAAAAAAAAATGTATATTATTTGTCGAAAAATTAATTTTATCCAATATTCGGCCCATCATTTTTAGAAATATATAATAATTAAATTTTATTTTATTAAAACAGTATTATTAAAATATAATTAATCTGCATAATTGGTTTTCATTAAAAATGGAAAATCAAAATTATTTTTTATTTTAAATTCGAATGTTATAAATTGGAATTTTATTTATCTAGAATTTAACAGATTAAAAACTTTACTTACTGCTTCAAATATTCTCCACGACCAAATATACGAAAGAAAAGATCAGAGATTTCAACCTTTTGACAAAGTTGATTAATTGCTTGAAGTAGGAGTTCGCGTTCGGACACATTGAAAACTAGATAAAAATGTATATAATTAACAGAAACTATGACTTAAATTGTTTTAATTTTAAATGCACCTCTGATTATTACAATGAAAATAATTTGAATATAATACATTTTCAATGCCTTTTTCTCGCGAGTATCGTTGCACAATCACCACACATATTAGTAAGCTCTTTTACTTCAGCTCGTGAAAAGAAATTGTTGATTTTTCTGGGTACAACTTTACCTGATTTTAGAACCTATGTGTTCGATTCGGGATAGTCGTGTGTTTTATTTGTTACTAGTGTAAGCTTAATAAGATCAAAACTTCTTTGTCATAAGAAGTTACGTGGTGCGCCCAGAAAGTAGGTGCAATAACTACGAAAACAATTGAATAGAAACACCAAGCTTTTACATAATAACATATAACATTTATAGACAGCATTTTTCAACATAACAGCCATTTACATTCACACACTTTTGCCAGCGCTGGATTAGTTCACAGAATGCATTTTTGAAGAAATCCGAGGACTGTTCACACAGGAAACTCTCCACCTCTTCCCTAAGATCTTCAGCATTTGCAAACTGTTTGCCGCGCAAATGTTTCTTGATATACATGAAGAGGTAAAAATAACTGGGGGCAAGGTCTGGACAGCATGGAGGATGGTTCAATAGGTCAAATCCAATTTCCTCCAGAACTCGTATGAATGCTGCACTTTTTTGGATTGGTGCGTTGTCCTAGAGAAACCACATGTAAATGCCCCGTTCTTTTCGTCGAGCATATCGAAAATTACATACAAGATGAGAGTAGTATGCAAAGTTGAGCCTGGTGATATTTCAGCAAAATCGACAAGGATAACAACACGGGCATCCGAAAAAATGTTCGGCATCAGGCATTTTCTGTGGGAGGTTCCGGATCTCATCTTCGTTGAACTTGATTTTCCTGAAAATTTTCACTCACTTGACTCACGTTTAGACTCTGTCAGATACAGACTGAGAGGGGTTTCATCTTGCGTGATTATGTTTAAACAGTGCAATCCACTTTCACATTGCTCTGCGTAATGGAGAGTTCTCACCATATGTCTCTTCCGATTGGGAACAAATTTGGTCATTGAGAATTTAGTGTAATACCATAAACTTTATTACGCTTCGATATTCCACTGCATCAATCATGACTTGCACCAAATTTCTAAATCTCATTATTGTCAATATAAACAGTAATGATAATTTAAAACAAAATACACAAATTAAACCCTTAATAATATAGCTACAACAAAAATTTGATTGCATGACAAAATAATATTCCCTTTCTACATATTGCACGGACTTATTGGGCGCACCACGTATACCGAATATCACAACACTTCTAACTGATTGAGTCATTCCACAATCTTTTTATATAAAATAAAAATATAATTTTCCACTATTAAATTAAAATAAAAATACATAATTTAAACATAAAAATTTGCTGAATTTAGAAAAAAACACTTGGTTTAGATCAGTGATAATTAAAGTTCTTGGAGCGATATTTATTAAAGTTATTTTTTTAGAGATTGCGGACCACTAACTTAAAGGACAAGCGCTAACAAGAGATATGTATATTTTATGAATAAGTAACATTCAAATAATTCAACTATTTTAAACACAATCAGATAGAGAGGGGCTAGGATGGCCATATGGCACGGGCCCCGATTTTAAATATAAATGTTTAAAATTAAAATTAATTTTTGAATCTTCCACGGATCGGCACCAATCCGCGAACCACCACTTTAAGAACCAATTTTTAAGATAATTCAAAATGGAATAATAGCTTATTGTATAATCCTTTTATGAATACATAATTATTCCTTTTTCTAAGAATAGTTAAATCTACAGGCCGTTTTGATAAATTCGAACTCTGAAGTTAACGATGAGCCTATTAATTACTTAAAAAAGTAATTTTAAGCAAATTTTTGGATAGGACCATTCAATTGGTTGAAATATACACAAGTATCAAACATCAATTCGTAATTTGGATGCAACTATAAAAAATAAAATTGCGATTGTTTCATCAAAGCAAATAATGGAAAATTGTCTTAAATAAGAACCACTTTTGCATCGCAAAGACTAGAAAGATATCAGAGTTGTAGAGCTTTGCAATGAGTAACAATTTGGTGATACATCCCAAGTAAATTATTGTTATAAGACCTTCTTAATTATATAAAGAAAAATAAAATAACCAAATGTATTTATTGCTAATTTTGCTAACCTACCCCCTCTTTCTGTGAAAAGCGGTGAACAAATGTTTTCGGAGTTTAAGCTTTTTAAAACTTATGCGGCATGTATAATGAGATTACCAATATTTTTTAGTTGAAAACGAATTTAAATAGTAAATTTAATTAGCAAAATGAAATGTTCAAAGAACCTTTATAAGTTTAAATTCTGATTTCATACATTTCCATGAACTTCCGTCATATTTTTATGATCGGTTTTTGGTAGTTTTTCTTTGGTGTCAAATACTGCTAGGTATATACATTTTCAGCATTTATTCACTAGGATTTATTTTTAAAATATTTTATTTTTTTATAATAAAGTATATATTTTTTGTTTTAATTAGTATATTAATTTATGAATTAATAACTTAATTCTGTAAATGTAAATATTTTTAAAAGTTGATTAAAAATAATCAAATATTTCACGCCTGTATCCATAAGAATAAAATAATAATTTATTTATTGATACAATTATAAATTTTTTTATAAATGTTTGTTTTAATATGGTTTTTAAAATATTATTTTGTTTACCTTCATTCTTCAACACTAACAAATCAATATATTTTCCATTTAAGAATGAAGATTAATGAAATCGTAACAACAGATCAAAGATGTAGAAAATGAAAGATTGTAATGCATGATTTATGTTTATTCAAAATGTAATTATAGAAAATTTTATATTTCAAATGTCAAATGAATTTGAAATATTTTGTTGTATATGTATTTGATTCTTGTAATGCAAAATGATAATATGTAATTTTTCAATTTTTGCATTTTTTAAAATTTTACTGAATATTTTACAATAATTTCCAGTGTGTGTGTGTGTGTGTAAATATTTGCATTTAATAAAACAAAATATAATACATTACTGAAAAATTGTGCATGCGTGCCTAACAGATAAATTTACACAAATAACCATGTAAACAAAATATTTACTTCTAAATTATGATACACACTGAAATTGGTATTTGATGCTGCATAGATCCTCGTCACATAATTAAAAATAGGGATTTAAAAAAATTTTAATAAAAAAAATTTTCATTTACAGAGAACTATCACATTTTTTATTTGCGTTAATTTTGAATCTCGTACTTTTGAAAAAAAAACAAAAAAAGTAATTATTTTTGTATACATTGTCTGTAATTAGACAGATCCTTTTTTAAATGAATATACACCTAGGCATGGAAATCTCGGAACAGGAATGGTTTCTTTTTTTATAAAATTTTTATTCAGTTTTCAAAAGTACAAAGCAATTTAATTGAAGAATAAAAAAATTTAGAAATAATAAAAAATTTGTACAGATTTTGTGAGCAATTAAAAATTAACAGGTTTAGAAAGATTTATTGAAATCGTAGGATGTAAAGTTGCAATGTATACAAAATATGAAATCAAAGGATATATAGTGTTATGGAATTAATATTGGTCAGATAACCTTTATCATTTCTAAAAGAAGTAGGCGTGTAAGGGTGGTTGAAAGATTTATTAAATCGACTCTAACCGAATAAATTGAAGACACTTATTTGAGGTTTTACGAATTATTGACGAACTTTTTGGAGTTCCTATTATAATAATATCATAGTGATACGACAAAAGTAGTAGAAAGAGTAACATGTCTTCTAACCTCAAGAATAGATTTCGATATATTAATTGAAAATATTAAAGAAAAGTACATATGTAAAGATTTAATCGGAAAGTTGATGATCTGATCGAATTAATGATACTAAATTTTTATGAAGTACTCTGAAATTCGCCATAGTATACCTCACATTACCGAATACGAACATCCACCCCCGACCGTTATTCGTTATTCAAAATCTATTATTAAAAATCCTATTCATTTTGAAACTGTATTTATGGTCTTAATATCTACAAAATCTTGCAATGAAATAATTTTTATACCATTTTGCTCACATTTAAAAGTCAATAAAATTTCGTGTTTGTGAGAAAAAATTTAAAATAAAATAAATTTCAAAATTAAAATTAAAATAAACTAATTAATAGTATGTTGTGTTGAATGATTGTAACTCTAATCTGGTGATCACGTTATTGGGTAATTTTGTAGAGCGGCTAAAAATATATGAATTCTGCCAAGATATTCTCGAAATTCATCGAATAAATTGAACGTTTCTTTGAGATACTCAATATAGAAGAATGACTGACGAACAATTTCGTCAATACTTTTTGGCTGGAAAAGCTATATTGATTTATAATGAAACCAAATCCGAAAAGAAATACAAGAAAAACTTTTGAAGGCATTTTTAAACCATCAACACTGAAAATATATTGAAACATAAAATGGTCAAAGAAACCCCGATGAAATTCTTGTTATTCCATGACAAAGAGATAAAATATGAGTTGAAAATTCAGGATTTGAGGTCTTTAGAAGAAATAAAAGCTAAAATGAAAAACTTGATAAAATTTAAGAATAATTTGACAAAACTTACGCGTTTATCGCGATGATAGACAATAAATCGTATGCAGAAACAGATAAATATCAAAATAATCGGAATTTTGCTTGGGAAAGCATTAGTCAAGCAAATGGAAAACTATTTAAAGTAAACCGAAAAAATAACCACTAAAATAAGACAGTACAGACTGAAACAACAGTATTAGAAGAATCAGATCATAAAACAGTATCAAGACAGAAAAGCAGATCAGCAAGAATTCATTCAAAGGAAAATAAAGCCAATCGAGAATGTAAACCAGAACTGAAAGTATTTAGGTACGGGCGTGTAAGAAGATTAATCAGTGCAGACGCAAATTTCATAATGTTCGACTTGCGAATTACCACAGACTAAGACATGTTACGAGGTTTGTAGAATACAATTTGAGAGATAAGTGACTGACATCGACGACAGATATATAAAAACGTTTACGGTAATCAGAAACCACGCCTAAGTTTTAAAAAATTTGCACTAGAGGAGAACAGAAAATTCATATGAATAAAGGTATATAATGCTATTAGCAAAGATTGTATGAATGAGAATGAATGTGAATATATGTTTTCAAATTATGATTTGAATGATATTTTTATTACTTACTGTAGATAATTTTTTCAATTAATACAAATAAATTGAATAAAATTTATATAAAAAATGATGTTATTAAAAATAGGCAAAATGAGGAATATTTAAATTTGATATATAAAGATGACCGTGATGATGATGTTATATCAAAAATAAGCGTTAAGAATATAAAATGATGAATAAAAAATTAATGAATTAAAATAAAGTCAGTTATAAAATAAAATGCAATGGGGAGCAGATCAAGTATTAAATTAATACATTAATAATTAATGTCATTATTGATGATAGATATTGGAGGTGCTTATAGGACACAGGAGAAAATATAAGTGTCCTAGATTTTAGTCTAATTGAAAAAGACCTGGTATACAAAATCAAAACAAGCAGAATGAAAGTAATATGTGCAAATAAAAATCCTTTTAAAATAATGGGAACAATCACAATAAATGTTAAGATTTAAGTGTGAATATTTTGAAAGACCAAAATGTTTAAAGAAATTAAGAAGCTTTTTAAAACCAGCAAATTATTATAGAAAATCTCTTCAAAAATTTACAAAATATATATAAATCTTTGGAAGGTCTCTGTGGAAGTCATCAAAAGAAATTAGTATGGTCTGACGAGTATCCCCGAAATTATGAAATGTTAAAGAGAAGATTGGGATCATCACCTGTTTTGGAATATCCGGACTTTTATACTGAACGCAAACTTTAAAAAAATGGATCCGTCCTTCCCCAAATACAAGAAAATGGTAAAGAAAAAGTCATAGAATATATTACAGTTTACAAGCAATCAGTAAGCACAAAATAGATTACTTTATTACAAGAAAATAATTGCTTGCTATTTATAATTTTGTAAACCAGTTTAAACACTACTTATATTGGCATTAATACAAAGACTTCTTTGATTTTCACTACTGATTGCTTTTCATTTTCAAATGACTACTATCAATATGACTACTATTATATTTAAATTAAATATAATAATTACAAATCATTTGATTAATTGATAACTTTTGACCTGTTTTCCTTTCCCGATAATATTTCATTAATTTTCATTTCGACAAAAAATCAAACATTAATTATTATGCATCACAAATTTTCGGCTTTGCTTTTATTTGATCTTTAGTCAGAATGGAAATAAATGAAATATCATTGATAAATATTAAAAAATCAAATTAATAAAAATAATAATTATAATGGTTGTAAAAATAATTAATTAATAAAATTAGTAAATCATATTATAGAAATGCTAGAACGAATATTATTGGCTAATTATTGTATATTTGCGGAGTTGTAGAAATTCAATAAAAATCAGTCAACCGATATCCAACTCACCGTCAGTTTTACAGCAATGAGGTTCAATGGCAGCTTGGAAACTGTTTGAGAATATTATATTAAATTCAATTGTCTTATTTTCCGGCTCTTTGATTACCATCTCATTTAATGAAATCATATCAAATATGAGATGATTTCTCTCATGAGAACCTTTTGTTAATGACTCCATGTGAAGCCTAAATCAATTTAGTCACGACATGTTTCGGTTACAATAAATCTCATATACTCAGTGACATTTTTCATGAAATTTTCCATGTCCTTATTAGCATATCCATCATTAAACAAGTTACTACTGGAGTCAATTGTTAACTCTTTGAACAGGCTCGGTCTCAAATCATAAGTTATGTTATCATTTACATTTGGATCTTGTTTTTCCTAAAAAATTAACTTCTCTGACAGTCCATAAAAGCAGAAGAGGGACTAACAAATACACTATATCTTTCAGTTGAAAAGCTCCTTGCAAATGAGCTTAAACTTGGATAAATAGATTCATGTTCTTTAATTTCAAAATTATTGAAATCTTGAAATAAATCATCAGTTGCAAATGCATTTGTGTGTGAAGCATTGTAAAAATCTTTGCTTTTCATTTTAGGAGCAAAAATATCTTCGGATGATGATGAATTTTCTAAAGACGATTCTAGATTGGTAGAACTATTTTGAAATTGTTTTTCATAGATCGGATCGAACATTTCTACTAAGCTATTGCTTTTAATTCTATGATTAATTTCCAAATGTGTGTCTAGTTGTATCAAATCAATAGAACTAGTTGAACTCAATCGACGTTGCATGATAAATTTTGACTAAAAATTCTAAAATATTAGGTTTATACTTAATACATTTAAAAAAATAAGAAATTCATATCAATAAAAAAATTGATTTTTTAAAAGAAACAATTGCCTGAATTATAATTAAATTTTGAAATTAAACTTTTAAATTTGTTAAGCTTTATGTCTATTTATTTTAATATAAATAAACAAAGTACTTACTATATTTATATTAGTATTAAAATTGTTTATATTATTAAAAATTCTGTTTTATAGTCTGAAAGAAATTAATAATGTTAAAAATCCATTGTATAAAAAAATTTTTATCAATAATCTAAAAAATAATTAATTATAAAATTTATCATTAATTATAGTAATAAATGAAATTTTGAATCTGTGGTTGTGGCTTTTGATTTAAATGCGTCTCCTTGAATAGTTTAAGGTTGAAATCGTTACTAAAACTTTTATTTTTACAAACACTAATCAAAAACAAAGACTTAAACCGTCAAACCAAAGATATCACAAGATTTGCAGTTTTGAGTTTCTCTGTGGTCCGAAGCTTTGGAATTTAAAATGACTTATTATCTTGCTATAAGAACATTTTATGTTGACACATGGAGCTTTTATGTATCTTAGTTCTTTGCATCACAACCATTGTTTTAATCATGGGTTTTTGATCTATTATTTGGCTAATCAATTGAATTTGAAAATTCTGATCTGTGTTGTGTCGATTAAATCGATGATCAACGAAGTAAACTCTTTTAATCTAGAAATATGTTATTGTTTCTTAATAAATCTCTGCGTGTAGGCTGGTTTCTATAAGTCGTTGTTGTTGTAATAGTTTTAATTGTCGATATTATTGAGCTAAATATTGGTTTAGATTTTGGACAACTTCTTTTGAATGGCTTTAAAGCAGCAATATTTTCGTTTTACATTTCTTTATTAATTTAAACTATTTTTGTAAAAATCTACTTGGTCTCCTTGAAATTGAAAATGCTCTTTTTATATCTTTATTTTCTATTGTATTTTGCAATAAAGGACAATTAATTTCTTTCAATAATTCATGTCTTAAGTCGTTTTTTCCCAGTCGGGCAAAGCCTATGAAGATGTTTGAAGTGATTCATTACTTTTGTTGTTTCTAAAATCTTCATTTATATATTTACTTAAATTTGAAGGTTCATCGAACTCTTTTCTTCATCTCTTTTCATAACTGTCAATTTTTTCTTTAACTCCTTCGTATAATTTAGCCGATTTAGTTAACTAGATGATCTTATGTAAATTTTTTGCAAATGGATTGGAGTTTGAGTTAAATAATTTCTTTTAGAAAAGTTTGCAGACTGTTGCAATAAACTCAGTCAATGAATTATTTTTTACAAGTCCTGGAGTGGTTACCATGTTATAAGACTTATGAGACATAAGATTTATTATCGAACTCATAAAAGGAAAATAATCATATTATAACTATTTTGAGCAAGATACACACATAACACTAAATCACACCTTTGACATTAGGAAATACATTACATATTCTTCAGTCATACAACTTCAACCTACAAAAACACGTATTATATAAATTAGAATAAACATTATTTACAGTCATTCTATACTTGAGAAGTCTACTATTAATCTTATAACTTTCAAAAAGTACTATCAATTGATCACTAAAAATACTATAGTCAAATGTTCCTGCCGAAATACTTCATTTTTGAATCTTTGTGTTCAGTAAGCTTATTTATTAAACGATATTTAGCGAATGAATTAAAAAATTAAATTAAAAGTTAACAAAAAAAATTTTAATTATTAAATTAAAAGAATTAATTAGATGAATCAAATAAAATATAATAAAAATAAATTCAAAATAAATTAGAAAATTCTAGATGGTCAAATTTTGTTTAGTCGCATAAACGCAAACACACAAGAGCATACCAACTAGTAAGAAGCTCGTGTTTGGCTTCTTAGCAATAACCTTCCGAACCCCTTGTCAGCTGTTGAAAGGTCATCGAATTCCACGGCGGTTCGAGATTGAGGCAGCATTCCGTCATCATTCACATATCTAAGCTGTCGATATCTGAATTATTAATTATTATAACGTACCCAAAAACTACTCCAAACCTAATTAAAGTCATTTAATTATTAAGACATTAATTTAAGGAAACTTCCTGCTATCATGTAAATTCATCCTGACGTTTCTTCTGGAACTTTTGCTATAAACCCGATCAAATGGGAGTAAGCTGACACCAAACTTCTCTGACGCTAGGACAGTAGGTGCATTAAGAGCCTACTACCCGTTTATAACGGCCTATGTGAGAAAATCGTTCGAACTGTTGACAAAATTCAAGATTAATAATAAACATTATTAGAGATAACAATGAAGCGTGGTAACAATAATTTGCGTAGTGACCATATTCTAATATTTTTCCACTGATTTAATGAAGAATACTGAATGTCGGTAATAAAATCATTTTCACGACAGAAACTCTAACAAAATCAGTAAACATAAATTGCTACGCCGAAAGAAAAAACCACTCAACACCTGACAACTTGAAGTGGCGTTTAAAACTTACAGAAAAATTCTAAAAATCAATTAGCACCCAAGATAATTTTAAATGACTCACATGGAAGACACAACATAGTGACTTCAAGAGTTTTGCTATTAAACGGGAGCCCAGTAGGAATCCTGCACGAGAAGCTAGGTAATGGTCCCAATATACTCTATACAAGGTTTAGGAGGCTAAAAAGCGAGCTAAGCAAAAACCATTGCTGCCTGTGGCTGACTCATACAGGTGAATGCTATTGTTGGGTTTTGGATTATTTCAAGTCGGTTCTCTCTGACTCCTGGTGTTCTTTAAATTAAAACAATGAACGACCCAACGTATATTGAAACAACAGGTTCACAATTTATTATCACGCTACAATGACCAATCAAAGTTTATACGATTCTCTGCTCGGCGTTGATGCTTTGCAAACAAACAATATTTACCTTTTGATCCTTTAGTTCTGTTGACTCTCGTTTTCCTCGGTTTCTGTTTGGTTTGATCCCTTTTTGCCTTTCCGTATTCTTAATTCTATTTCTTCTTTTCCCTACTTCCCTAATTCGTTTACCACTTTTCCTACAGTCTGATTCTTCGAACCCTAGCTGAGGCAGAATGCCGATTTTCTCTGATTTTCCCTTTGCTTATATACTCCTCGAAATCAGGATGACAAATGGTTATTGCCAAGCCAATCTTTCGTTTGACATTTTCTCCTACGTGTTTGCTTCGGCTGTCATCCATAATGGTCCAACGAATCCAGATAATTAATGGCCCTACCGGTCTTCCTACGCGCGCTATCTTCTCCTTACTCTTTTCCCATTAATCATTGTGTCAAACTAATGGGCCCAAATCTTCCTTTTGTTTGCCTTTCTTCTTGTT
Organism: Schmidtea mediterranea; assembly: GCA_022537955.1. Classification (NCBI taxonomy): domain Eukaryota; kingdom Metazoa; phylum Platyhelminthes; order Tricladida; family Dugesiidae; genus Schmidtea; species Schmidtea mediterranea. The sequence continues at coordinate 136,813,469 of CM039680.1, forward strand.
TACCCAGCTCGGGTTTCCTTCATCTCTCGGGTTCTCCATTGGCTCGGGTTTCCCATTAGCCAATTAATTAATTAATTAACGTTTTCTGTTTTCATACATTTGAATGTTTTTCAACCCTTTCTAACCCTTTTCTGATAAATCCCTAACCGTCATCTTGTTGACCATTAGCTAATCTATAACTGTCCCGTTTTTCCCATTCGATTTCGATGATTTTTCCATTTATTGATTTTTCTCGGATTTCCGGATTCTCGCCTTTCGTAATTGCTTTTTGCATTTTCTAATACTGTTTCCATCGCACTTTCCTTTACTATTAATTCTGTGCACGATCCCGCTTTTATTTGCCTTTTTTCTTCGCTTACTTTCCATTTGAATTATTATCCTAAATTTTATTTAAATTTTAAATTTTAATTTACAGACCTCAACACTATTATTGCTTCCGGCACGATTACCAGCAAGGACACTACCAATACTAGCTACGGGTGTCGTACGAGCCAGACGACACGAATCTGAAATTCCTCCGAGCTCCGCACTAAGTGGTAGTACTAATCAAATTCCAAGGGAATACGTTGGCCACACTACAAAACCTCTGACGATCGCTCACAGATGAAACCAACGCAGCTCCACGTTCGTATGAAGACTCGATTGAATTTGACGATATTTAGTCTATCCGGTTAGGAATAATAACTTTTTTTGTTTATTTTATTTGAGTTTAATAAAATGTTCGTTAAATAGCCTTTTAATGAATCAATGTTTATAATTGAAGTAAATGTCCTTTTGTTCTTAGTGTGAAATTCAATTGTTTGAATTCAAACGGTGAAGAGATAAGGCAACTATTTACATCGTCTCAATTCTACCTTGTCCTCTTCATAACTTTGATTTGAGTAAAGCCAATATGCTGACTTATTTTTAAATTTCAGTCACAAATCTGACCGTATAACTTTACGGAGAAACCAAGGTCTCAAGTATCAAAAATAAGATCTTTGCTGGTGAACAATAGAATTGCAACAAGAAATACACGGTTTAGGCCGAGTGAAGTCCGGACAGTTTACTAGAGATTGGAATCAACACAGTAAGCCTTTGTTGGGCAAAAACATTTTTTGTTTAACCAGCACGATAACGCCTGTGTGGTTTTGAGCAAAAAATTTAAAATTAGTTAAAAATGGAAATTTAAAGAAAAATAAAATAAATAAAAATTTAATAAAAATTTTGAGATATAAAAATGTAAAAATTTAAATTTAAATCAAAAAGAATAAAACTTTTTATAACTTTGGAATATTCGAGAAATTCCTTGTTTTACTGCATCAAAACACACACACAAACAATCATGATATATAAGGCGGTGCTGGTTGAGCAAAATTTAATGCATTTTCATTTTTACCAGACATTTTTACTAGACATTTTTACCTTTTAATTATTGACACCAATTAATTTTTTCATTGATTTTATTTTATGTTATTCTATTTATTTATTTAATTTTTGTATTGGTTTATGATTACGTTGAATATGAAATAATTATTGAATTTTTGTTATCATTATTCTCATTTTTTAAGCTTTAAAGAAATATTTCTTTTATGATCGATGGATTTGACTGAATTCAATTATCGTTGAACCTCCATCATAAGAGAATATAATCTTAAAAAGCACATTAATCCAATTTTGATCTACAAATCATATTACACATGCAGACAAGAAGTAAAATTAAATTGTTTTATTTTCGATACCCCGGATCGAACCGGTATGTTAGTGGGGGAAGCCGCGGCGCCGGTAGTAGCCAGGCCCGTCCAGTATTCTCCCTTTCCTAAATCCTATCGTCCGACCTTCGAAAGAGTAGTGTTGAGGTCCTGGGAAAGGTCAAATATAAAGTTTCATAATACAATAAACGAAAAACATATAGACCAACATCTAGAAGAATTAGAAAGATTTCTTTTTTGTGTTAATTGATAAATTATATTCTGTAAAAAAAGTATTATACAATTCGCATACAATATGATTCGAGACTAACCACACTAGGAAGTTCAATCGGAAACAGATCAGATTTTCTTTGTGACATCATCGTTCGTATTTAATTTACGTGCTAAACATGGAAGCTAAAATCGATTTCGAATACCACTACAAAAGATTTTACGTTATCTCATTATTTAGATTGCAAATTTTCGTTCAGTTCATAAAATCAAATCCATGACCTTATACCCATAAACCAACTGTTGACGTGATTATTTTGCATTTAAACTTATTATTTATACGAAAAATTTCGTTATTTATTTTATTATTATTGATGATGTAAGTTTCATAGTTTTATTATCTTAGTTATTATTTTCACATCATTATGTCTATTGAACCCATCTACTATTATTATTAATGCTACCAAATAATTATTAATATTATTATTATTTTACTATTTTCATTATTAACATTATCATTATTTTCATATTAATATTATTATTAATACTACTATTATTATTGTTAAAATATTAGTATTTTCGTTATTATTATTATTATTATTAATATTATTAGTATAGCATTATCATGGTTAGAAACTATATAGTACCATTATTATGGGCATATAATATCATTAGGGTTACATAAATCATCATTATCACCAGAATGATTCTGATATTATTATTAATATTATTATTATTAGTATTATTATTATTATTATCATTAGTATTATTATTTTTATATTATTATTATTATTACTAAAATATTATTATTATTACCATTATTATTATTATTAAGTTAAATTTTATTAAATTAAAAAGTTTAACAAAAAGGAAAAATATTTAATTTACCACATCAATTTAGAAATGAATCCAGCATAGATACATTCCAATACGGGGATTTCATTTGTAGAGTGATTCTGGGTACCCTGTAACTTGACAGCAAATAAAATGAATAATAAATTGTAGAGCATACCTGACAGCAAGTGTTGACGTTAGAATAAGGTGCAGCGGACGATCTAGCTGATCAGGAGAACCTAAAATACCTAAAAATATTAGTTAAAAAATATAAAAATTACAACCTTGAAAATTTACCGATTGTTGACTCGTTGCTATGACAACGAGCGAAAAGCAAAAGATAAATTGCTTAAGCGTAATCAAACAAAATTAAAACAGAATAATGAATTTTATATTGTTGAAGAACTTTTTAATTTCCATTTTAAAATAAAAGATTTTGTAAATCTTCTTACACTAATTTAAATTAAAAAATTTTATACTTGGATTTAATAAATTTAAATTTTGTAAATTAAAAGAGCTTCTTAAATGGAAAATATAATTTTTGTATTATTATTATTATAACGTTAATAATGTAATGATTATGCACCTAACCCTGGTTATCACAGGCATTGTCAATGTTATCGTTGTTGGTGCCTGTTATAATTAATTGGTTATGAGTACGATGATAGATACCTCTAGGACGTATAAGGAAATAAGGGGACATACCCATCCCTTCCCCATCTAGATGACATAATACTTGCCGCAAAGATATTGATTAAAATATATTATTACATTAATACTCGTTATGTGTAAATTAGAGTTAATAAAAACGAAATTAAAAAGAAATTTTGTTCAGTGGACCCTCACAGAAAGATGTTGGAGCAGTTCCGCAAAGATATAGCCGGATATCACCAAACCGCAATAGTTCAAACCCAGCGGGCGGAGGCCATGGTGCGGAAGTGCCGCTACATGGAGCAAACGTGGCTTCGCCCGAGGCAGCAACCAGGTTAAAGGTAGAAATAGATACCTTGAAGACACAGTTAGATCAGAAGAATGAAACCCTGCGGCTGGCCGAGCAGAAGGCCCAGGAACTTGAGAAACAGGTAGCCGAGTGGAAGCTTAGGGATGACATCCGTACACGCCTCATGCAGAGTGGTGTCCAGTTATCAGAAGAACAACAGGCCATAGTACTACGGAACGTCACCGGATAAAATGACAGCATAAGGACCAGGACACCAGGCCCTTCCAATACGTCAGAGGATTTACCTAAAAGAAACCGCAGAAAAAACCGCCCAAATAAAAAGGAGAGGGAGCGCCAGTTTAGGTTAAACCGAGCTCACCTATTGGGTCATATTTAGGACGCCAATGGATTTTTATTCATTCATTTAGAAGTGTTGAGTATAACTCTGTGATCGCGTGTTTAATTTGACTATGATTTATAAATGTTAATTGTTCATTAATCTTAAATTTATAAATGTTAATTGTTTATTTATCTTAAATATAATCTATTAATGTTAACTTTAATATTGAAGTTGCTATGGATGTCTGGATGGAAGTTGAAGTTGTTGAATATGGGGGAACTGCGGGATCAATTTATTAGGTAATTTATGAATTAATAGGTGAGAAAGGGACGATCAAGTAGAGCATGAAGTCTTCTATGACAGCTCATGGACCCGAGGGAGGTTAGGGCATTAGCAGTTCTTGAGAAGGAGCACACCTTTTGCTAACCTTCCACTCACTAGTTCACAGTACCAACGTAATTTTTGACGGGTGACTAGCGGTTCAAAATTCTTGTGCAGGCGCTGGTTGGGGATAGTAACCCTTAGGCAGTTCAAACTATTTTAAGGATCCATCAGTGCCCAGCACCTTGAAAGTAGAGCAGCAAACGTCCAAGAGTTAACAAATTCAAATAAAGGGGCTATAGATGACTTTTTCGCAAGACAGGAAGAAATGGCTTTGACATACTCCCTGGTCTACACCTAATCCCATTTCACTTCCAAAGAAAGGGGCTTTATTCAGGAGCTGTATCGAGGCGTGCAATTAATTAAATAAATGTATCTGGTAACTGCAGAGTTTTCTTGTATTGTGTGAATGCATGATGAATGGTTGCTAATGAATTTATTAAGAAATGAGACTATAACTCATGTAAAGGATAGAATATAATCGAGGGCAGCTAATTTTGGCAGAGACCTGAATTTAATGAAGACGAGTACAAGCCTTCTAATTGCAGCTCACTGGACATGTAGTAAGTTCAATCCACAGTAGTCTTGGCAACAAAGCTCAACTTTGGCAGGCGTAGAACCAATTTTTACAGCACCAACGTTGTGTATTAACGGGTAACACTTGGGTAGAGAGACTATTTTGTTTGCCTGCCGTCTCTGTCTTTGGTAACCAACCAATAATAGCAGTATTGACCGAAATACTCACCCTTTAGAAATATTCCACCCAATAGAGCACATTACCAACATCACTTGTGACGATGTCTAGTGGTTAAATCTGGTTGTACATATACTTCATGTGGGGTTCGTGGCGTGGATGACCTTCACCACAAACATACAAAATAGTTTTGCGCCCGCCAATGGTTACCCGTTGCTAGGCAACTTTGGTACTGTAACCACTGGTCACAGGACGTCCAAAGGTGAGTTCCGATATCAGAACTGCTAAGGGTTAGTCCTATGTCGGGTTCAGCGGACTGTCGTTAGAAGGCCTATGTCCGTCTTCTATTTCAGGTCCCTTTATTACTTTCTCTTTAATACTTTTCTTTTCTATATTTACAAATAATAACATAATAAGCTAAACAATTTTATTTAATATTAAATAATTCAAATTATCATCAGACATGGGTTTATTATCTCATTTGGCCACTCCTTGGGCGCGTCGTCGCAACCGTTCGGTTCGACCTGGTCGAGCGTGTGATCGGGATTTCTTGTCAGTTGATGGGGCTTTTTCTTGGTCACGATAGCCTGTGATCTACCCGTTATCTTCGCGTCCTATTTTATATATTACTTAAAAATAATTTCTTTGTTTAGCTTTCCTTTTAAGGATTTAAATTTACATAGATATTTATAATAGCAATTTATAAATAGAGATTTTCGGTAGTTATTCAGTAAGTAAAGCATTGTAGCAATTGCATTATTAATAATAGACACCATTTAATATATTATTGTATTCTTTTCTGCATTTTTAAGACTCTTATGTTTACGGTGACGTGGATGAAATGATAGTTAATTTACCTTTCTTGCGTTGTGATGTTATTATAATTTTTATAAATTATTTGCAAATTTATTGTTGATGTCGACTATTATTTATTATTCGTTCAAGTTGGCGGTGAAAGTCCATTGTCACTGATCACCTTATCGCCTTTGTCGTTACGATCTTGTGTGGTTAACGTCATTGACCTGTCATTCGCGTCGGATTGTGTTTATATTAGATTTTACGAGTGCCCACTGGACTACTCGGTGTTATCATTTTAGCCGATTTGTAATTAGATATTTTAGGTCGATTTTACGGGAGATGGGTGAAAGAGAGCCAGCCAAAAAAGTAGTTCTCAATCTTCCCACCGCCCCTATAATGGATAGACTTGTTGGGCCAGTACAAGCTTTTGTTTAAATGGATTGGAAACAGCACGCAAATACAACACGCACATTTCAAAATCGGACCCTTAAACATCTAATAAACACCTAAAAATGCGAGAAAAACACATAATTTAACATATAAAATAGAAAACACAAAATTAAATTAAAATATTAACAAACGCACCAAGATACGCACGAATGGACATAGAAATAACACGATAACAAAAGATTTGACCGAAAAAGTGACAATTTACGAAAAATTAAAAGAGTTCATGAATAAAGCGAACAAAAATAAAATAATTTTAATCAGAAACGATTGAAATTAAAAATAAATGAGCAAATTGTAAAAGAAATCGAAAAATAATAATAAATTAGAAATAAATTAGATACCTAATTGCAAGGTCAAATTTTGTTTTAACGCATAAAAAATAACACGCAAGGTTAGGGTCACAGAACAGGTATAAATACCAATCCATTTTCACAAAGTATATATGCTTTTTCACTCAGTGAATAACTTACTTTTGTCAGAGCAATTCAAAGGAGCAACTCTCGATAACTGTTTTCATCCTGCGAATCAAGTATCTTAATGTAAGCTCTACTTGATCGTATGTGTGGGAACCTCTTGTCATATGTTGATATGTATGAACTATGAACGAGCTATGATGAAATTGTTTCAACAAATATATGTATTATGAAAAAATGAATCTTCAGTTTTACGAGTCGAAATTTTTCTGGCCCACAGCCACACATCACACAAGAAAGCAAAATCATAACACAACTAGTCACACTGTGTAAGTGCGGTTTCTCCGCCTATAGTGTGTGCCCGTGAGAGCTCTGTCGTGCGTAACGACGGATCTCGAACGTAAATATTCTACCGTATAGGGGCAGTGGGAAGATTGAGAGCTAGACTTTTGGCTAGATCTCTTTCACCCATCTCCCGTAAAATCGACCTAAATATTTAATTACACATCGGCTAAAATGATAACACCGAGTAGTCCAGTGGGCACTCGTAAAATCTAATATGAACACAAGAACCTTAGGACTAAAATTAAGGCTCGGGTAGTGGGGACTTGAAACCGATGCGATGCAGATAAATTTAATAACTAAAAGGAAATTAAATTAATTTAAAGTAATTGAATCCATAACATTAAACTAGACGTGACGTAAATAAATTATTAAAATGATGAAATCATAACTAAATTTATGACCAGAACATACTACAACGAGAATACTTTTGTAACGAAATCAAAGGATAGTAATTAATTAAATAAAATGATCATGTAATAAAAATCAAGAAAAATTTCATAAGTATTAATGATTTGAATTATCCTCGGATCTAATCTAAATTAGTAAATGATTTATGAGTAAGAAGCCAGAGAAAATGGAGTAAATGAACGAAACAGCAAACGATAGAGTAGAATTAACTGATTCTGAGAAAAATTACGACAGGATGTAGATCCGTTAATATTTCATAAAAGTAATAATAAATAAGGCATTAGGCATTGATAAATTGTAAACCAAATTAATGATTAGATTTAAATCCCTCTAACCCATTGAAAGATAACTATGTAACCAACGAATCCAAGGATAATTCAAGGAGTTAAATAATAATATTATGCTACTAATAACCGAAAAAACGACCAAAATAATCATATTAACCGTACCTGACACGAATAAATCAATTAATAATTGTACACGATGATAATAGATCAACGACAACAAAATATCACAAATAGTTCACAAATGTAAACATAAGAACTCAGCTTTCATGAGAGAATCCGTGATAATTCGAATGCAATAGATTGACCACGAACAGTATTGAACCTTTATAGCCGAATAAAACACGAGAGACGCCCTGAAATGGATGAAGGTAATAAAATCAGAGGTTCCAATCCAAATGACAAACCATATAGTCCAATATCACGACCCAACTAAACATCAGAGTAGAGATTTAGACTCTTTCCAAACACCGGTATTTTTTCATCGAATAGCTGTCATCGAATATTTCACCTAGCAGTTTCTCCCTAACTAGCATGTACAATTGAACATTTTTTCAGGAATAACAGTATTTCGGAGCAACTTGTAATAGAGCGTCTTCTTGGATGCACCGACGTCAAATAAGAACAACAATTCAGATAGAGAGCACCAAAAAATTCAAATCATCAAGTTAACAATGAGATTAGTCACATACTAATCCATAGAATCAATAGAGATCGATTTGATTGTTATTACACTAAATAAACTACAGACAGGTCATAGTCTGAGTTTATCGCAGAATAACTCATCTAAAATCCGACGCGAATGACAGGTCGATGACGTTGAACACATAAGATCATAATAACAAAGACGATGAAGCGATCAATAGCGATGGACTTTCACCGCCGACCTGAACGAGTAATAAATAATGATCGGTATCAAATAATAAACAATAAATAACTTATAATAATTATATTAACGTTCAACCGCGAGAAAGAATAAATTAAATGTCAGTTCACTCACCCCACCCCGCCCTCGCAAATAATTTACGCATATAAAAGAACCTAGTAGAAACTCACATCTCATACCGCGTAAATGAATCACCAAGCAACTAATACCGATAGTGGACGCGTTCGAACTCGAGACCCTTTACGAGACCGGATCTCGAGGAATGATACTCAGATGCCTAGTGAAGAGAGACAATCAGGTAATCTCGCACGCTACATTTCAAATTTCATCGTAACTAAAATCCACCCATACCAATACTCTGTGGAAATAGCATAAATCACTAACGCCCATGTTTTGCACGCGCAGGCACATCGAGAAAATGATTGGTAATTAAATATTTTCACGTTTAGATCGCAGAGACCCGCATGGCAGTTGGAGTGACAATTCTCGAGTGACTCTACAGATCCCGAGCGCTTCTGCCGCTCGATACCGCCAAGTTCTGTGGGATAACTGATATCTGTTATCCACTTATGGAGACTCCAGTTGGCCGAGAAGATCAGAATACCAAGCCGAAGAGATCGAGTTACCAAGTATCGCGATTAAGCGCGAGCCGGGCCACAATCCAGCACGAGAAGCCCGCCAGCGAGCCGAATACGCAGCCATAAAGATGGAAGAGCTAGAAAGGAAGTACCACCGGAAAGCGGTGTTGGCCCGACAACGATTAGCTCAAGTAAACAGAGACATCGCAAGTGGTGCTATCCCGAGCACCGATGGATTCCCGCCAGAATATGGAGTGTCCTTCGAGTTAGACGACCCGAGGCTGACGCAGATGACAGCACCGACTAAGATGGTGATACCGGAGAAACTCGTGCAGTCAACACTTCGAAATCGACTTGGACCTCGTCAAACAGGCGATCATACATATGCGAGCAGGCATTCCCAGTGGAATCCCAAGCACAACAATCGAAGGAGTGAACGTTTTAATGGTCATGAATGAGTTGAATCGATATGTTTTAGTTTTGAAGACAATAAATGTTTATGTCTCACGGGTTATTCAATTTTTAGTTTTATAAATTAACTACTTTGACATTAGTGTAACTAAAGAAATGTAAATTTTCTACTCCTTTTGCAATAACCTTCTAAATATTTTATAGATAATAAATGATAGGAAAGGATAGAACGTTTTTGTCATTAAACTTGGACCAACCAGAGAGTTAACACCAATCAACTAAGACGCATGAGACGCAGCCGATAATACATTGTAGAAATAATTAAGAGAGAGGATCAATAGGATTGAATCAATATTGTAAACGACTAATCATTTAAATATTGTAATTTTAGAAATGAAAGCCACGAAAATATTGCACCAAGAGCTGAAAGAACTTAGACGAGAAAATCAGTACTGCACCGACAACTCCTACAACAGAGTCGAGAGATGCAACAACTGAAAGCCACTTGGGCCGAACCCGAAAAAATGACAGCATTGTACCAGCGCCTCACTGCCGCACAACAGGGCTGGAAAGAAGAAAGAGTGTTGAACCAGGCGCAGCGAACACAAATCAAAGGACTGGAGGTCGCCTTGTCGGCGTGCCAGGAGGGAAGTGCAGTGACTTACCCTCTGGTATTCGCTCCGGCACAATTAGCCTATCGCAACCAAGAAAGAGCCCAATCAGCTAACAAGAAGCCCAGATCACACGCTCGACCAGGTCGAACCGAGCGGTTGCAAAGACGCGCCCAAGGAGTGGCAAAATGAAATAATAAACTTATGTCTGATGATAATTTAATTGGTTTGACATTAAATAAAAATTGTTTAGTTCATTATGACTGTTTGTAAATAAATATAGAAACGAAAAGTATTAAATAGAAAGTGATAAAGGGACCTGAAATAGAAGTCGGACATAGGCCTTCTAACGGCAATCCGCTGAACCCGACATAGGACTGGGGTGAAGATCATCCACACCACTAACCCCACAGACTATTTACGTTCGAGATCCGTCGTTACGCATGACAGAGCTCTGACGGGCACACAATGTAGGCGGAGAAACCGCACTTACACAGTGTGACTAGTGGTGTTATGATTTTGCTTTCTTGTGTGATGTGTGGCTGTGGGCCAGAAAAATTTCGACATAAAACTGAAGATTCGTTTTTCATAATACATATATTTGTTGGAACAATTTCATCATAGTTCGTTCATAGTTCGGTTCATACATATCAACATACGACAAGAGGTCCTCATACATACGAGCAAGTAGAGCTTACATTAAGTTACTTGGTTTCGCAGTATGAAAACAATTATCGAGAGTTGCTTCCTTGAATAAAATTGATCTGGCAAACAGTAATTTATTCACTGAGTGAAAAAGCATTAAAACTTTGTGAAAATGGATTGGTATTTATACCTGTTCTGTGACCCTAACCTTGCGTGTTATTTTTTATGCGTTAAAACAAAATTTGACCTTGCCATTATGTATCTAATTTATTTCTAATTTATTATTATTTTTCGATTTCTTTTACAATTTACTCATTTGTTTTTAATTTCAATCATTTCTGATTAAAATTATTTTATTTTTGTTCGCTTTATTCATGAACTCTTTTAATTTTTCGTAAATTGTCACTTTTTCGGTCAAATCTTTTGTTATCGTGTTATTTCTATGTCCATTCGTGCGTATCTTGGTGCGTTTGTTAATATTTTAATTTAATTTTGTGTTTTCTATTTTATATGTTAAATTATGTGTTTTCTCGCATTTTTAGGTGTTTATTAGATGTTTATGGGTCTGATTTTAAAATGTGCGTGTTATGTTTGCGTGCTGTTTCCAATCCATTTAAACAAAAGCTTGTACTGGCTCAACATTCATATGGACTTTGTCGTATATTCTTGTATAAATTTTATTTTGTTGCCTATCAGTACCCAACATTATTTTTTTAAAACTAAATGAATAATGTGTATAGTATCCGTGTTCGTGTGCGGTAGTAGTCTAAAATTTTTAAAATAAAATACCTTAATTTACAGAGTAGCAGAGTGTGACAATCGTAATTCACTTATATAGTAATTTGTCTCCATTTATATGAAAAGTTGAGTTTAGATCAAATGGAAATTAATTTTTCTTGCATTAGAAGAATTGGAACACAATAAATCTTGTTTATAAATTAATGAAAGTTACGTCGATTGCATAATTGTAAATATCGATTATTAAAATTAGTCAATTAATTAATTAAATGATTAATTAATTATATCAATAATAAAGTAAATACAATAATTGAGTATTTTACCTTATAAAAATATATTATTTCTTTTTAAGTTTACATTAAATATACTAAAATTATTCCATAATTTTCATTAGTTTGAAAGAAAGTGCAAAAACTTAAATTTAAAAGTTTATGAAAAATGTGTTTGTTTATATATCTGAAATCATAGTGATAAAGCACTAATTAGTTTAAATAGTTAATAATTTAACAAGTTAAGTTAATATTTTTACATACAAAATTGTTTAATTTTCTCAACTTTGATATACTAGGTTTTAATCTTATCACACAATGGGTTGCTCAAATTCGACAATGCAAGCGGCCAAAACTCCCCGAGGGGAGCCAATGATGTCTAGAGAAAGTTATTTCATTTTTTAAATTACACAATCAATAAAATTTTCATTGGTTTAGAAACGGGATTTGTTGCGTTTCAAATTGATATAAATAACAATGAAACAAAAGATCTTAATAAAGACATCGATTTGATACTGTCCAAACCTTTACCGAAGCGATTGCAGCGACTGGAACCAATAAATGGCGTCTCCAAATTAACAGCCGAAGATCTCGAGAAAAAACTGGAACTAGCAGAAATAAAACGACAAAAAGTTATTGAATTTGACCCTGAAAATTCGTGATGAGTTGTATTTAGACTTTTGAAAGACGTTTAGAATTTACAAGGAAAGGTTCTCTGCGTCGAAGTACAATTGCTGAACAAGGCGATATTGCAGTTGATTCAGAAGCAATTAAAGAAAAATTAGAATTGGCTGAAAAATTGCGCTTACAGAATCTTGCTCGTATACAGGACAAGCAAAGAATCAGATCTGAAAGAGTTGAGCGAATTCGGCAGAATGTTATTATTTTAAATGTTCTTTACTGAATTATTCATTTTTTGTTTCAGGCCCGAAAATTAAGAGAAGAAGGCCAGGAGGAATTAGAATCTTATTACAACAAAATAGAACACGATGAAAGCTCAGGAAATGATTCTTTGTCAGACACAGGTCGGTATTTGTAGTAGATGCGTTAATGCAATTATAACAACAACTGAAGTTCTTAAGAAAATTAAAAAATATAATATTCAACTCCCATAATTGCTTGCACTAAAAACTCGGATTCCAAATATTTCATACTTAATTTCAACCAATTTTTATTGCACAAAGTTTTTGTATTATATTAATTTAGTAATGAATCAACAGAATTATAAAATGTCGATCATTCGTAAACAAGGCAAAACATTTAAATTTTTTTGTCAAGTACTTTTAAAAAAGATATTTTTAAAAGATATTATAAATCAGAGTTTCTTAAACTTTTGTAATTCACGACCCCATTTATGATTGCGAGTTTCTTGACGACCCCATTCAAATATAAAAGAAAAATAAATTTATATTTTTTTAAAATTCCTATAACATCTTCTAATTCTAATTCATAGTAAATGTTATTCAAGTTATTACAATACTCTTAATAGAAATGCAGGTACAAACAATCTTTCCGAACTAGAATATTTTTGATATATTTATCTACAATAATTGTTATTTTATCTTTATAACAATAATTTTACAAGTTAAAAAACATTTTCTGTTAAATTGTATTTTTATCTCTCGCGACCCCAAATGGGGTCGCGACCCATGGTTTAAGAAGCCCTGTTATAAATCAAACAATGTAAACTCTAACAATAAACTTTTCACCGGTCTTGACAACTGGTGACAGTTTGGTTTATCAATTCTTGTTCTAATAAAAAATGAAAACAATTTTTTTAAACAAATATTCTTTTATTTTAAATGTTTTTAAACATTTTAATTTTAAATATAATATCATTTAATGAAATTAATAATTTAAATTACCAATTTTTTAATATTATTAAATTATTTTTCACTTGAAAAACTTTGTGCCAAAAATTTTTGAATATCAATAAAACATCGATATCATTACTAATTCATAGTAAAATATTAAAAAGAAAATAAATTGAAGTGATAACCAATAGAAGTTCTTATTATAATATTAATATAAGTTTAGAACATGAACCAATTTATTAAATTTCTATTTTTCTATTGATATTTTTATTCCTTGAAGATGGCTTACTTTAATGTCAAGATCTCAATTGGGTTCCCTATTTATTTACTATTTTGTTTTATTAAATTTATTGTAAAAAGTAACATTGTTGACTTCAATTTATTTTATACCCCCCTCTCCCCCATGTTAACATTCGTCAAACATCTTCGACCTCCTTTTCATTTTGTTTGACATAATTTATGGACATAACCGAATTATAATTATAATTTTTTCCAAAATTCTCAATCTTAAATGTTTCCACCTCTGATAAGATGAGGCTTAGGAATATCAGCCAGTAACTCCTTTCTCAGCTCTAAAACCACTACATACTCCTAAATCTTGTTTTACCCTATCAATAAAAATTATAAGATGCACTAAAAATATTTTCATTATTTTTATTTACATAAAGAAAAAATTTATGCATTTAGAAAGAAAAATTTAATATATATACTGTACCGGATTAATAAATAAGCACACTATGCACGTACTTAGGGCACCACGACGAGCTACTACAATTTTTTGCAATTACTAAAGTTTTGCACTTTAACCTGGATTTGGTTGGCTATTCGGTAGCCATACTTGGTAAGTGCTTAGGGCCCCTGAAGATGTTAATCCGGCCATATATATATATATATATTATATATATATATATATATATATATATATATATATATATATATAGTGAGTGAGAGAGAGAGAGATAATTTTATTTGCACTAATTGAAATAAAAAAATTAATATATTCACGGATGTTCCGATTTTACTGGCGTCCCTGTGCTAATCACAGCCAGCACGATTAATAAGTCGGTTCTGATCATAAAGCCTAATTTATAGAAATTGACATTAACAGAAATATATTAATAAAAGTGCAATACGATTATCAGAGATGCTTGTTTAAATTGTCTCCATAAATAATAAATAATTCAAGTTTAAAACAACAATCGAGATAAACAATTGATTATTAAAGTTACTTGTTATTGTGATCGAAATATATAAATGTCGCTCTTATATATGATAAATAATTTACCATTCTATTGATTAGAGAAAAATAAAGTGAAAAATTTCAAAATGGAAGTAAACCATGACAGCAGCGGATACAGTTCAAGGAATATTAGCGCGACTAAAAATGATCCACAGTACGGGTTGATCGACAAATCTGAACTACTATCTGAAAATTCCTTTGAAGGTTCCAAAGTCAGCAATCAGAATAGCTCAGGCAAAAAAACTGTTGGTTTTAGTCCGAAAGATTTTGACTGGAGTGATGATGATAAATAACTGAATTGCAGTTTTTCTTTTTCATTAATTTCAGATCTATAAGATTAATTAGAATAAATGCAAATTTTTTTCTCTGAGCCACTGAAAAAATAATTATATTTCTGTGACAATTATATGCATGAGAATTTGTTTTTTGTGAAAGCAGAAATGTGAAAGGATATCTGAATCAATATTTTTCATTTGTTTTAATTTCAATTTTTAATTACCATTTCAAAAATTAAATATTTATTTCACCTAATTTACAACATATCAAATTTATTAATCCGTCAAATGGCGTAGAAGCTTGGATTTCTAATAGAAATTATTTAAATAATTTATCAATTTTTATTTAATAAATAACCGTTTCACGCATGAATATGATAATCAGCACCATAAGTTGGTTTGGCACTAATTTGAAATATTTATAAATGAATAGCACTAAAAATAGTTATATATTTTTGAGCAATAAACACATTCATTAATTTAAAATTCTGTATATTCGAAGATTTTCACTAAAATACCCTGTAAATTTATTTTTATTTAATTTTATTAATTAATCAACTCAGTTACATTTTGTCTATCAATTAACATAATATAAAAAGCAAGTTTAAACAAGAAAACCTAAAATGTTTTTTTAAAGATTATTTCAGAAAATCTTAATTATTACAAACGTAATCACCATTCAATAAAATAAATACATCATTTTTCAATCCTTTCTATATATTACATTAAAACACAAAAATCAATAATTTCATATTATAGAATTGACACAAACTTAACTGCGTTAAAATTATTTAGGGAATTTAACTGTTATATTATGTGGTCAACTAAAAGTGTAGAGAAAATAAAATAAACCTTTGGCACAAACAAATTTCAAATGAAATTAAATGTTTCAATTAATTATATTTATTTGAATATTTGTTAGGCTCCATTCAAAAAAATAAATAACAAGAAATTTGAAATTATTATTGAGGATTTTTCTATCAGTATACTTTTGTTTGAATAAAATGAACCAAAAAATTGATAATATTTTATAAGTAATTATAAAAATTTTCATTAATAAGAAATTTTAATTAAGTAATTAAAAAAATTCCATTCCATTCCATTGTATTCAATTCCAGTCCATTCCATTCCATTCTATTCCATTCCATTCCATTCCTTTCGTTTCCTTTCCTTTCCTTTCCTTCCTTTTCATTTCCTTTCCTTTCCATTCCTTTCATTTCCTTTCCTTTCATTTCCTTTCCTTTTCTATTCTTTCCTTTCGTTTCCTTTCATTTTGTTAACATTCCTTTTCTTTTCTTTCCTTTCGTTTCCTTTCATTTTGTTCACATTCCTTTCCTTCATTCCTTTATTCCATTCCATCCATTCCATTCCATTCCATTCCATTCCATTCCATTCCATTCCATTCCATTCCATTCCATTCCATTCCATTCCATTCCATTCCATTCCATTCCATTCCATTCCATTCCATTCCATTCCATTCCATTCCATTCCATTCCATTCCATTCCATTCCATTCCATTCCATTCCATTCCATTCCATTCCATTCCATTCCATTCCATTCCAATCCATTCCATTCCATTCCATTCCATTCCATTCCATTCCATTCCATTCCATTCCAATCCATTCCATTCCATTCCATTCCATTCCATTCCATTCCATTCCATTCCATTCCATTCCATTCCATTCCATTCCATTCCATTCCATTCCATTCCATTCCATTCCATTCCATTCCATTCCATTCCATTCCATTCCATTCCATTCCATTCCATTCCATTCCATTCCATTTCCATTCCATTCCATTCCATTCCATTCCATTCCATTCCATTCTCCATCCATTCCATTCCATTCCATTCCATTCCATTCCATTCCATTCCATTCCATCCATCCATTCCATTCCATTCCATTCCATTCCAATCCATTCCATTCCATTCCATTCCATTCCATTCCATTCCATTCCATTCCATTCCATTCCATTCCATTCCATTCCATTCCATTCCATTCCATTCCATTCCATTCCATTCCATTCCATTCCATTCCATTCCATTCCATTCCATTCCATTCCATTCCATTCCATTCCATTCCATTCCATTCCATTCCATTCCATTCCATTCCATTCCATCATTCCATTCCATTCCATTCCATTTCATTTCATTCCATCATTCCATTCTCCATCCATTCCATTCCATTCCATTCCATTCCATTCCATTCCATTCCATTCCATTCCATTCCATTCCATTCCATTCCATTCCATTCCATTCCATTCCATTCCATTCCATTCCATTCCAATCCATTCCATTCCATTCCATTCCATTCCATTCCATTCCATTCCATTCCATTCCATTCCATTCCATTCCATTCCATTCCATTCCATTCCATTCCATTCCATTCCATTCCATTCCATTCCATTCCATTCCATTCCATTCCATTCCATTCCATTCCATTTCCATTCCATTCCATTCCATTCCATTCCATTCCATTCCATTCCATTCCATTCCATTCCATTCCATTCCATTCCATTCCATTCCATTCCATTCCTTCCATTCACATTCCATTCCATTCCATTCCATTCCATTCCATTCCATTCCATTCCATTCCATTCCATTCCATTCCATTCCATTCCATTCCATTCCATTCCATTCCATTCCATTCCATTCCATTCCATTCCATTCCATTCCATTCCATTCCATTCCATTCTTTCCTCCATTCCATTCCATTCCATTTTCCATTCCATTCCATTCCATTCCATTCCATTCCATTCCATTCCATTCCATTCCATTCCATTCCATTCCATTCCATTCCATTCCATTCCATTCCATTCCATTCCATTCCATTCCATTCCATTCCATTCCATTCCATTCCATTCCATTCCATTCCATTCCATTCCATTCCATTCCATTCCATTCTTTCCATTCCATTCCATCCATTCCATTCCATCATTCCATTCCATTCCATTCCATTCCATTCCATTTTTTTCCATTCCATTCCATTCCATTCCATTCCATTCCATTCCATTCCATTCCATTCCATTCCATTCCATTCCATTCCATTCCATTCCATTCCATTCCATTCCATTCCATTCCATTCCATTCCATTCCATTCCATTCCATCCATTTCATTCCATTCCATTCCATTCCATTCCATTCCATTCCATTCCATTCCATTCCATTCCATTTCTTTTCCATTCCATTCCATTCCATAATCCATTCCATTCCATTCCATTCCATTCCATTCCATTCCATTCATCCATTCCATTCCATTCCATTCCATTCCATTCCATTCCATTCCATTCCATTCCATTCCATTCCATTCCATTCCATTCCATTCCATTCCATTCCATTCCATTCCATTCCATTCCATTCCATTCCATTCCATTCCATTCCATTCCATTCCATTCCATTCCATTCCATTCCATTCCATTCTCCTCCATTCCATTCCATTCCATTCATTTCATTCCATTCCATTCCATTCCATTCCATTCCATTCCATTCCATTCCATTCCATTCCATTCCATTCCATTCCATTCCATTCCAATCCATTCCATTCCATTCCATTCCATTCCATTCCATTCCATTCAATTCAATTCCATTCCATTCCATTCCATTCCATTCCATTCCATTCCATTCCATTCCATTCCATTCCATTCCATTCCATTCATTCATTCCATTCCATTCCATTCCATTCCATTCCATTCCATTCCATTCATCATTCCATTCCATTCCATTCCATTCCATTCCATTCCATTCCATTCCATTCCATTCCATTCCAGTCCATTCCATTCCATTCCATTCCATTCCATTCCATTCCATTCCATTCCATTTCCATTCCATCCATTCCATTCCATTTTCCATTCCATTCCATTCCATTCCATTCCATTCCATTCCATTCCATTCCATTCCATTCCATCCACATTCGTACCATTCATTTCTCCCCATTCCATTCCATTCCCATTCCATTCCATGGCATCCACCTTATCTACCCATCCATTCTATCCACTCCATCCATCTATCCATCCATCTATCCATCCATCTATCCATCCATCTACCCATCTATCTATTCATTCCATTCCCTTCCATTCCATTCCATTCTCTTTCCTTCCATTCCATTCCATTCCATTCTCATTCCATTCCATTCCATTCCATTCCATTCCATTCCATTCCATTCCATTCCATTCCATTCCATCCACCACCATTCCATTCCATTCATTCCATCCATTCCATCCTCCATTCCATCTCATCCATCCATCCATTCATTCCATCCATTCCATCCATTCCATCCATCCACTTCATTCCATCATTCATTCTATTCCATTCCAGTTCCATTCCATTCCAGTCCCATTCCATTCGTCTTTCCTTTCGTTTTACTTCCTTTTCATCCTTCCTTCCCGTCCTATTCATTCATCTTTTCTTTCCTCCTTCCATCTTTCATTCCTTTCCTTTCATTTCCTTCCTTTTCTTCTCGATTCCATTCCATTCCATTCCATTCCATTCCATTCCATTCCATTCCATTCCATTCCATTCCATTCCATTCCATTCCATTCCATTCCATTCCATTCCATTCCATTCATTTCCTTTCATTCCCTTTCCTTTACCGTTCCCTTACTCCAATTACATGCATTGGCATCCTATTCCATTCCATCTTTTATATCTCTCTTCCATTCCATTCCATTCCATTCCATTCCATTCCATTCCATTCCATTCCATTCCATGTCCATTCCATTCCATTCCATTCCATTCCATTCCATTCCATTCCATTCCATTCCATTCCATTTGTTTCCATTCCTTTTCTTTCTTTCCTTTCGTTCCTCATTTGTTCACATCCCTTCCTCTCTTATTTATATTCCTTCTCTCTCCTTTCCTTTCCAATACATTTCCCTTATTTTATTTCCCTTTTTTTTTCCCCCTTAAACTTGTTTTTTTTTTCTTTCCTTTCCAATACATGCATTCCATTCCATTCCATTCCATTCCATTCCATTCCCAGTTTCCATTCCATTCCATTCCATTCCATTCCATTCCATTCCATTCCATTCCATTCCATTCCATTCCATTCCATTCCATTCCATTCCATTCCATTCCATTCCATTCCATTCCATTCCATTCCATTCCATTCCATTCCATTCTCCCATTCCATTCCATTCCATTCCATTCCATTCCATTCCATTCCATTCCATTCCATTCCATTCCATTCCATTCCATTCCATTCCATTCCATTCCATTCCATTCCATTCCATTCCATTCCATTTCCATTCCATTCCATTCCATTCCATTCCATTCCATTCCATTCCATTCCATTCCATTCCATTCCTTCCAATTCCATTCCATTCCATTCCATTCCATTCCATTCCATTCCATTCCATTCCATTCCATTCCATTCCATTCCATTCCATTCCATTCCTTTCCATTCCATTCCATTCCATTCCATTCCATTCCATTCCATTCCATTCCATTCCATTCCATTCCATTCCATTCCATTCCATTCCATTCCATTCCATTCCATTCCATTCCATTCCATTCCATTCCATTCCATTCATCTTCCATTCCATTCCATTCCATTCCATTCCATTCCATTCCATTCCATTCCATTCCATTCCATTCCATTCCATTCTCTCCATTCCATTCCATTCCATTCCATTCCATTCCATTCCATTCCATTCTCTTCCATTCCATTCCATTCCATTCCATTCCATTCCATTCCATTCCATTCCATTCCATTCCATTCCATTCCATTCCATTCCATTCCATTCCATTCCATTCCATTCCATTCCATTCCATTCCATTCCATTCCATTCCTTCATTCCATTCCATGCTCCATTCCATTCCATTCCATTCCATTCCATTCCATTCCATTCCATTCCATTCCATTCCATTCCATTCCATTCCATTCCATTCCATTCCATTCCATTCCATTCCATTCCATTCCATCCATTCCATTCCATTCCATTTTACATCCATTCCATTCCATTCCATTCCATTCCATTCCATTCCATTCCATTCCTTTCCATTCCATTCCATTCCATTCCATTCCATTCCATTCCATTCCATTCCATTCCATTCTTCTTTCGATTTTCTCCTTTCATTTTGCTTAAATTCCTTTCCTTTCATTTCATTTCCTTTTCTTTTCTTCCTTTTCGTCCATTGTTCCTCTCCTCATTCCATTCCATTCCATTCCATTCCATTCCATTCCATTCCATTCCATTCCATTCCATTCCATTCCATTCCATTCCATTCCATTCCATTCCATTCCATTCCATTCCATTCCATTCCATTCCATTCCTTTCGTTTCTTTCTTTCGATTCCTTCCTTTTCATTTCCTTTCCTTTCCTTTCATTTCCTTTCCTTTTCTATCTCCTCTTTCCTATTCCATTCCATTCCATTCCATTCCATTCCATTCCATTCCATTCCATTCCATTCCATTCCATTCCATTCCATTCCATTCCATTCCATTCCATTCCATTCCATTCCATTCCATTCCATTCCATTCCATTCCATTCCATTCCATTCCATTCCATTCCAATTCCTTTCCACTATTCCATTCCATTCCATTCCATTCCATTCCATTCCATTCCATTCCATTCCATTCCATTCCATTCCATTCCATTCCATTCCATTCCATTCCATTCCATTCCATTCCATTCCATCTCTCATTTCTATTCATTCTTCTCTATTTTTTCTCCATTCCATTCCATTCCTTTCCATTCCATTCTCCATTCCATTCCATTCCTTCATTCCATTCCATTCCATTCCATTCCATTCCATTCCATTCCATTCCATTCCATTCCATTCCATTCCATTCCATTCCATTCCATTCCATTCCATTCCATTCCATTCCATTCCATTCCATTCCATTCCATTCCATTCCATTCCATTCCATTCCATTCATCATTCCATTCCATCCATTCCATTCCATTCCTATTCCTTCCATTCCATTCCATTCCATTCCATTCCATTCCATTCCATTCCATTCCATTCCATTCCTATCTTATCATTTCATTCCATTCCCATTCCATTCCATTCCATTCCATTCCTTATATTCCATTCCATTCCATTCCATTCCATTCCATTCCATTCCATTCCATTCCATTCCATTCCATTCCATTCCATTCCATTCCATTCCATTCCATTCCATTCCATTCCATTCCATTCCATTCCATTCCATTCCATTCCATTCCATTCCATTCCATTCCATTCCATTCCATTCCATTCCATTCCATTCCATTCCATTCCATTCCATTCTATTCTCTTATTTCCTCCATCCATTCCATTCCATTCCATTCCATTCCATTCCATTCCATTCCATTCCATTCCATTCCATTCCATTCCATTCCATTCCATTCCATTCCATTCTTCCATTCCATTCCATTCCATTCCATTCCATTCCATTCTCTTTCTATTCATCCATTCCATTCTCCTCCATTCCATTCCATTCCATTCCATTCCATTCCATTCCATTCCATTCCATTCCATTCCATTCCATTCCATTCCATTCCATTCCATTCTTCCATTCCATTCCATTCCATTCCATTCCATTCCATTCCATTCCATTCCATTCCATTCCATTCCATTCCATTCAATTCAATTCCATTCCATTCCATTCCATTCCATTCCATTCCATTCCATTCCATCATTCCATTCCTTCCATTCCATTCCATTCCATTCCATTCCATTCCCTTCCATTCCATTCCATTCCATTCCATTCCATTCCATTCCATTCCATTCCATTCCATTCCATTCCATTCCATTCCATTCCATTCCATTCCATTCCATTCCATTCCATTCCATTCCATTCCATTCCATTCCATTCCATTCCATTCCATTCCATTCCATCCATCCATTCCATTCCATTCCATTCCATTCCATTCCATTCCATTCCATTCCATTCCATTCCATTCCATTACATTCCATTCCATTCCATCCATTCCATTCCATCATTCATTCCATTCCATTCCATTCCATTCCATTCCATTCCATTCCATTCCATTCCATTCCTTCTCCTTCCATTCCATTCCATTCCATTCCATTTCATTCTATTCCATTCCATTCTCCTCCATTCCATTCCATTCCATTCCATTCCATCTCCATTCCATTCCATTCCATTCCATTCCATTCCATTCCATTCCATTCCATTCATTCATTCATCATTCCATTCCATTCCATTCCATTCCATTCCATTCCATTCCATTCCATTCCATTCAATTCCATTCCATTCCATTCCATTCCTTCATTCCATTCCATTCCATTCCATTCCATTCCATTCCATTCCATTCCATTCCATTCCATTCCATTCAATTTCATTCCATTCCATTCCATTCCATTCCATTCCATTCCATTCCATTCCATTCCATTCCATTCCATTCCATTCCATTCCATTCCATTCCATTCCATTCCATTCCATTCCATTCCATTCCATTCCATTCCATTCCATTCCATTCCGTTCCATTCCATTCCATTCCATTCCATTCCATTCCATTCCATTCCATTCCATTCCATTCCATTTCCTTCCATTCCATTCCATTCCATTCCATTCCATTCCATTCCATTCCATTCCATTCCATTCTTTCCATTCCATTCCATTCCATTCCATTCCATTCCATTCCATTCCATTCCATTCCATTCTATTCCATTCCATTCCATTCCATTCATTCATTCCATTCCATTCTCTTCCAATTCCATTCCATTCCATTCCATTCCATTCTATTCCATTCCATTCCTCCTCCATTCCATTCCATTCCATTCCATTCCATTCCATTCCATTCCATTTCCATTCCATTCCATTCCATTCCATTCCATTCCATTCCATTCCATTCCATTCCATTCCATTCAATCAATTCCATTCCATTCCATTCCATTCCATTCCATTCCATTCCATTCCATTCCATTCCATTCCATTCCATTCCATTCCATTCCATTCCATTCCATTCCATTCCATTCCATTCCATTCCATTCCATTCCATTCCATTCCATTCCATTCCATTCCATTCCATTCCATTCCATCCATCCCATTCCATTCCATTCCATTCCATTCCATTCCATTCCATTCCATTCCATTCCATTCCATTCCATTCCATTCCATTCCATCATTCTCTTCCATTCCATTCCATTCCATTCCATTCCATTCCATTCCATTCCATTCCATTCCATTTTTCCATTCCATTCCATTTCATTCTATTCCATTCCATTCTCCTCCATTCCATTCCATTCCATTCCATTCCATTCCATTCCATTCCATTCCATTCCATTCCATTCCATTCCATTCCATTCCATTCCATTCCATTCCATTCCATTCCATTCCATTCCATTCCATTCCATTCCATTCCATTCCATTCTCTTCCATTCCATTCCATTCCATTCCATTCCATCCATTTCCATTCCATTCCATTCCATTCCATCCAATTCCATTCCATTCCATTCCATTCCATTCCATTCCATTCCATCCATTCCATTCCAATCCATTCCATTCCATTCCATTCCATTCCATTCCATTCCATTCCATTCCATTCCATTCCATTCCATTCCATTCCATTCCATTCCATTCCATTCCATTCCATTCCATCATTTCATTTCTATTCCATTCCATTCCATTCCATTCCATTCCATTCCATTCGTCTTTTCCATTCCATTCCATTCCATTCCATTCCATTCCATTCCATTCCATTCCATTCCATTCCATTCCATTCCATTCCATTCCATTCCATTCCATTCCTTTCCTTTTCTATTCTTCCTTTCGTTCCTTTATTTTGCTTAACATTCCTTTCCTTTCCTTTCCTTTTCTTTTCTTTCCTTTCGTTTCCTTTCATTTTGTTCACATTTCCTTTCCTTTCATTTCCTTTATATTCCTTTCCTTACTGTTCCTTTCCTTTCCAATACATTGCATTGCATTCCATTCCATTCCATTCCATTGTATTCAATTCCAGTCCATTCCATTCCATTCTATTCCATTCCATTCCATTCCTTTCGTTCCTTTCCTTTCGATCCTTCCTTTCATTTCCTTTCCTTTCCTTTCCTTTCCTTTCCTTTTCTTTTCTTTCCTTTCGTTTCCTATCATTTCCTTTCCTTTCATTTCCTTTCCTTTTCTATTCTTTCCTTTCGTTTCCTTTCATTTTGTTCACATCCTTTCCTTTCATTTTTTTTATATTCCTTTCCTTACTGTTCCTTTCCTTTCCAATACATTGCATTCCATTGCATTCCATTCCATTCCATTCCATTCCATTCCATCTCCATTCCATTCCATTCCATTCCATTCCATTTCATTCTATTCCATTCCATTCTCCTCCATTCCATTCCATGTCCATTCCATTCATTCTATTCCATTCCATTCTCCTCCATTCCATTCCATTCCATTCTCTCCATTCCATTCCATTCCATTCCATTCATTCATTCCATTCCATTCCATTCCATTCCATTCCATTCCATTCCATTTCATTTATTCCATTCCATTCTCCTCCATTCCATTCCATTCCATTCCATTCCATTCCATTCCATTCCATTCCATTCCATTCCATTCCATTCCATTCCATTCCATTCCATTCCATTCCATTCCATTCCATTCCATTCCATTCCATTCCATTCCATTCCATTCCATTCCATTCCATTCCATTCCATTCCATTCCATTCCATTCCATTCCATTCCATTCCATTCCATTCCATTCCATTCCATTCCATTCCTTCCATCCTTTCCATTCCATTCCATTCCATTCCATTCCATTCCATTCATTCATTCCATTCCATTCCATTCCATTCCATTCCATTCCATTCCATTCCATTCCATTCCATTCCATTCCATTCCATTCATTCCATTCCATTCCATTCCATTCCATTCCATTCCATTCCATTCCATTCTCCTCCATTCCATTCCATTCCATTCCATTTCATTCTATTCCATTCCATTCTCCTCCATTCCATTCCATTCCATTCCATTCCATTCCATTCCATTCCATTCCATTCCATTCCATTCCATTCCATTCTTTCCATTTCCATCCATTCCATTCCATTCCATTCCATTCCATTCCATTCCATTCCATTCCATTCCATTCCATTCCATTCCATTCCATTCCATTCCATTCCATTCCATTCCATTCCATTCCATTCCATTCCATTCCATTCCATTCCATTCCATTCCATTCCAATCCATTCCATTCCATTCCATTCCATTCCATTCCATTCCATTCCATTCCATTCCATTCGTTTCTTTTCCTTTCGTTTACTTCCTTTTCATTTCCTTTCCTTTCCTTCCTTTCATTTCATTTCCTTTCTTTCCTTTCCTTTCCATCCTTTCATTTCCTTTCCTTTCATTTCCTCCTTTTATCCTCCATTCCATTCCATTCCATTCCATTCCATTCCATCTTCCATTCCATTCCATTCCATTCCATTCCATTCCATTCCATTCCATTCCATTCCATTCCATTCCATTCCTTCCTCATTTCCTTTATATTCCTTTCCTTACCGTTCCTTTCCTTTCCAATACATTGCATTGCATTCCATTCCATTCCATTCCATTGTATTCAATTCCATTCCATTCCATTCCATTCCATTCCATTCCATTCCATTCCATTCCATTCCATTCCATTCCATTCCATTCCATTCCATTCCATTCCATTCCATTCCATTCCATTCCTTTTCTATTCTTTCCTTCGTTTCCTTTCATTTTGTTAACATTCCTTTGCTTTCCTTTCCTTTTCTTTTCTTTCCTTTCGTTTCCTTTCATTTTGTTCACATTCCTTTCCATTCCATTCCATTCCATTCCATTCCATTCCATTCCATTCCATTCCATTCCATTCCATTCCATTCCATTCCATTCCATTCCATTCCATTCCATTCCATTCCATTCCATTCCATTCCATTCCATTCCATTCCATTCCATTCCCATTCATTCCATCTCCTCCATTCCATTCCATTCCATTCCATTTCATCTTTCCATTCCATTCTCCTCCATTCCATTCCATTCCATTCCATTCCATTCCATTCCATTTCATTCCATTCCATTCCATATTCCATTCCATTCCATTCCATTCCATTCCATTCCATTCCATTCCATTCCATTCCATTCCATTCCATTCCATTCCATTCCATTCCATTCCATTCCATTCCATTCCATTCCATTCCATTCCATTCCATTCCATTCCATTCCTTTCCATTCCATTCCATTCCATTCCATTCCATTCCATTCCATTCCATTCCATTCCATTCCTTCCATTTCCATTCCATTCCATTCCATTCCATTCCATTCCATTCCATTCCATTCCATTCCATTCCATTCCATTCCATTCCATTCCATTCCATTCCATTCCATTCCATTCCATTCCATTCCATTCCATTCCATTCCATTCCATTCCATTCCATTCCATTCCATTCCATTCCATTCCATTCCATTCCATTCCATTCCATTCCATTCCATTCCATTCCATTCCATTCCATTCCATTCCATTCCATTCCATTCCATTCCATTCCATTCCATTCCATTCCATTCCATCCTCCATTCCATTCCATTCCATTCCATTCCATTCCATTCTCTTCCATTCCATTCCATTCCATTCCATTCATTTCTATTCCATTCCATTCTCCTCCATTCCATTCCATTCCATTCATTTCCGATTCTATTTCCATCCTCCATCCCTCCTATTCCATTCCATTCCATCATTCATCTATTTCTATTCCATCTCCTCCATTCCATTCCATTCCATTCCATTCCATTCCATTCCATTCCATTCCATTCCATTCCATTCCATTCCATTCCATTCCATTCCATTCCATTCCATTCCATTCCATTCCATTCCATTCCATTCCATTCCATTCCATTCCATTCCATTCCTTCTCCTCCATTCCATTCCATTCCATTCCATTCCATTCCTTTCCATTCCATTCCATTCCATTCCATTCCATTCCATTCCATTCCATTCCATTCCATTCCATTCCATTCCATTCCATTCCATTCCATTCCATTCCATTCCATTCCATTCCATTCCATTCCATTCCATTCCATTCCATTCCATTCCATTCCATTCCATTCAATTCAATTCCATTCCATTCCATTCCATTCATTCATTCCATTCCATTCCATTCCATTCCATTCCATTCCATTCCATTCCATTCCATTCCATTCCATTCCATCCATTCAATCCATTCCATTCCATTCCATTCCATTCCATTCCATTCCATTCCATTCCATTCCATTCCATTCCATTCCATTCAATTCCATTCCATTCCATTCCATTCCATTCCATTCCATTCCATTCCATTCCATTCCATTCCATTCCATTCCATTCCATTCCATTCCATTCCATTCCATTTCCATCCATTCCATTCCATTCATTCCATCCATCCATTCCATTCCATTCCATTCCATTCCATTCCATTCCATCCATTCCATCATCCATTCCATTCCATTCCATTCCATTCCATTCCATTCTCCTCCATCCTATCCATTCCATTCCATTCCATTCTATTCCATTCCATTCTCTCCATTCCATTCCATTCCATTCCATTTCATTCTATTCCATTCCATTCTCTCATTCCATTCCATTCCATTCCATTCCATTCCATTCCATTCCATTCCATTCCATTCCATTCCATTCCATTCCATTCCATTCCATTCCATTCCATTCCATTCCATTCCATTCCATTCCATTCCATTCCATTCCATTCCATTCCATTCCATTCCATTCCATTCCATTCCATTCCATTCCATTCCATTCCATTCCATTCCATTCCATTCCATTCCATTCCATTCCATTCCATTCCATTCCATTCCATTCCATTCCATTCCATTCCATTCCATTCCATTCCATTCCATTCCATTCCATTCCATTCCATTCCTTTCCAATACATTCCATTCCATTCCATTCCATTCCATTCCATTCCATTCCATTCCATTCCATTCCATTCCATTCCATTCCATTCCATTCCATTCCATTCCATTCCATTCCACCATCCTGTCCTTTCCTTTCTTACTTTCCTTTATCTCCTTGTTCCTTTCATTTTGTTACATTCCATTCCATTCCATTCCATTCCATTCCATTCCATTCGCATTCCATTCCATTCCATTCCATTCCATTCCATTCCATTCCATTATTCCATTCCATTCCATTCCATTCCATCTTATTTCCATTTCCTTTCCTTTCATTTCCTTTATATTCCTTTCCTTACTGTTCCTTTCCTTTCCAATACATTGCATTCCATTCCATTCCATTCCATTCCATTCCATTCCATTCCATTCCATTCCATTCCATTCCATTCCATTCCATTCCATTCCATTCCATTCCATTCCTTCCATTCCATTCCATTCCATCCATTTCCATTCCATTCCATTCCATTCCATTCCATTCCATTCCATTCCATTCCATTCCATTCCATTCCATTCCATTCCATTCCATTCCATTCCATTCCATTCCATTCCATTCCATTCCATTCCATTCCATTCCATTCCATTCCATTCCATTCCATTCCATTCCATTCCATTCCATTCCATTCCATTCCATTCCATTCCATTCCATTCCATTCCATTCCTTTCATTTCCTTTCCTTTTCATTCTTTCCTTTCGTTTCCTTCATTTTGTTAACATTCCTTTCCTTTCCTTTCCTTTTCTTTTCTTTCCTTTCGTTTCCTTTCATTTTTCCATTCCATTCCATTCCATTCCATTCCATTCCATTCCATTCCATTCCATTCCATTCCATTCCATTCCATTCCATTCCATTCCATTCCATTCCATTCCATTCCATTCCAGTCCATTCCATTCCATTCCATTCCATTCCATTCCATTCCTTCGTTTCCTTTCTTTCGATTCCTTCCTTCATTTCCTTTCCTTCTTTCATTTCCTTCATTCCATTCCATTCCATTCCATTCCATTCCATTCCATTCCATTCCATTCCATTCCATTCCATTCCATTCCATTCCATTCCATTCCATTCCATTCCATTCCATTCCATTCCTTTTTTTCTATTCCTTCCTTACTTTCCTTTCATTCCATTCCATTCCATTCCATTCCATTCCATTCCATTCCATTCCATTCCATTCCATTCCATTCCATTCCATTCCATTCCATTCCATTCCATTCTATTCCATTCCATTCTCTTCCTTCCATTCCATTCCATTCCATTCCATTCCTATTCCATTCCATTCCATTCCATTCCATTCCATTCCATTCCATTCCATTCCATTCCATTCCATTCCATTCCATTCCATTCCATTCCATTCCATTCCATTCCATTTCATTCTATTCCATTCCATTCTCTTCCATTCCATTCCATTCCATTCCATTCCATTCCATTCCATTCCATTCCATTCCATTCCATTCCATTCCATTCCATTCCATTCCATTCCATTCCATTCCATCATTCCATTCCATTCCATTTCATTTCCATTCCATTCCATTCCATTCCATTCCATTCCATTCCATTCCTTCCATTCCATTCCATTCCATTCCATTCCATTCCATTCCATTCATTCCATTCCATTCATTCATCCATTCCATTCCATCCTTCCATTCCATTCCATTCCATTCCATTCCATTCCATTCCATTCCATTCCATTCCATTCATCATTCCATTCCATTCCATTCCATTCCATTCCATTCCATTCCATTCCATTCCATTCCATTCCATTCCATTCCATTCCATTCCATTCCATTCCATTCCATTCCATTCCATTCCATTCCATTCCATTCCATTCCATTCCATTCCATTCCATTCCATTCTACTCCATTCCATTCATCCATTCCATTTCATTCCATTCCATTCCATTCCATTCCATTCCATTTCCATTCCATTTCCATTCAATTCCATTTCATTCCATTCCATTCCATTCCATTCCATTCCATTCCATTCCATTCCATTCCATTCCATTCCATTCCATTCCATTCCATTCCATTCCATTCCATTCCATTCAATTCCATTCCATTCCATTCATTTCTTTTCCATTCCATTCCATTCCATTCCATTCCATTCCTATCCCATTCCATTCCATTCCATTCCATTCCATTCCATTCCATTCCATTCCATTCCATTCCATTCCATTCCATTCCATTCCATTCCATTCCATTCCATTCCATTCCATCTTCCATTCCATTCCATTCCATTCCATTCCATTCCATTCTTCCATTCCATTCCATTCCATTCCATTCCATTCCATTCCATCATTCCATTCCATTCCATTCCATTCCATTCCATTCCATTCCATTCCATTCCATTCCATTCCATTCCATTCTCTCCATTCCATTCCATTCCATTCCATTCCATTCTATTCCATTCCATTCTCATTCCATTCCATTCCATTCATTCCATTCATTCATTCCATTCCATTCCATTCCATTCCATTCCATTCCATTCCATTCCATTCCATTCCATTCCATTCCATTCCATTCCATTCCATTCCATTCCATTCCATTCCATTCCATTCATTCATTCCATTCCATTCCATTCCATTCCATTTCATTCTATTCCATTCCATTCTCCTCCATTCCATTCCATTCCATTCCATTCCATTCCATTCCATTCCATTCCATTCCATTCCATTCCATTCCATTCCATTCCATTCCATTCCATTCCATTCCATTCCATTCCATTCCATTCCATTCCATTCCTCCATTCCATTCCATTCCATTCCATTCCTTCATTCCATTCCATTCCATTTCATTCTATTCCATTCCATTCCATTCCATTCCATTCCTTTCCATTCGTCTTTTCCTTTCGTTTACTTCCTTTTCATTTCCTTTCCTTTCCTTTCCTTTCATTTATTCCATTCCATTCTTTCCTTTCCTTTCCTTTCCATTCCTTTCATTTCCTTTCCTTTCATTTCCTTTCCTTTTCTATTCTTTCCTTTCGTTTCCTTTCCTTTCATTTATTTCCTTTTCTTTTCTTCCTTTCGTTCCTTTCTTTTGTTCACATCTCCTTTCTTCATTTCCTTTTATTCCTTTCCTTACCGTTCCTTCCATTCCATTCCATTCCATTCCATTCCAACCAATTCCATTCCATTCCATTCCATTCCATTCCATTCCATTCCATTCCATTCCATTCCATTTCATTCGCAATTCATTCCATTCCGTTTCCTTTCTTTCGATTCCTTCTTTTCATTTCCTTTCTTTCCTTTCATCTTTCTTTCTATTCTTTCCTTCGTTTCCTTCATTGTAAACATTCCTTTGCTTCCATTCCATTCCATTCCATTCCATTCCATTCCATTCCATTCCATTCCATTCCATTCCATTCCATTCCATTCCATTCCATTCCATTCCATTCCATTCATCATTCCATTCCATTCCATTCCATTCCATTCCATTCCATTCCATTCCATTCCATTCCATTCCATTCCATTTCTATTCCATTCCATTCTCTTCCATTTCATTTCTTTCCATTCCATTCTATTCCATTCCATTCCATTCCATTCCATTCCATTCCATTCCATTCCATTCCATTCCATTCCATTCCATTCCATTCCATTCCATTCCATTCCATTCCATTCCATTCCATTCCATTCCATTCCATTCCATTCATTTCATTCTTTCCATTCCATTCTCCTCATTCCATTCCATTCCATTCCATTCCATTCCATTCCATTCCATTCCATTCCATTCCATTCCATTCCATTCCATTCCATTCCATTCCATTCCATTCCATTCCATTCCATTCCATTCCATTCCATTCCATTCCATTCCATTCCATTCCATTCCATTCATTCATTCCATTCCATTCCATTCCATTCCATTCCATTCCATTCCATTCCATTCCATTCCATTCCATTCCTTTCCATTCCATTCCATTCCATTCCATCCATCCAATTCCATTCCATTCCATTCCATTCCATTCCATTCCATTCCATTCCATTCCATTCCATTCCTCCATTCCATTCCATTCCATTCATTTCATTCTATTCCATTCCATTCCCTCCATTCCATTCCATTCCATTCCATTCCATTCTATTCCATTCCATTCTCTTCCATTCCATTCCATTCCATTCCATTCCTTATTCCATTCCATTCCATTCCATTCCATTCCATTCCATTCCATTCCATTCCATTCCATTCCATTCCATTCCATTCCATTCCATTCCATTCCATTCCATTCCATTCCATTCCATTCCATTCCATTCCATTCCATTCCATTCCATTCCTTCCATTCCATTCCATTCCATTCCATTCCATTCCATTCCATTCCATTCCATTCCATTCCATTCCATTCCATTCCATTCCATTCCATTCCATTCCATTCCATTCCATTCCATTCCATTCCATTCCATTCCATTCCATTCCATTCCATTCCATTCCATTCTTCCATTCCATTCCATTCCATTCCATTCCATTCCATTCCATTCCATTCCATTCCATTCCATTCCATTCCATTCCATTCCATTCCATTCCATTCCATTCCATTCCATTCCATTCCATTCCATTCCATTCCATTCATTCATTCCATTCCATTCCATTCCCTTCCATTCCATTCCATTCCATTCATTCTTTTCCTTTCTTTCCTTCCTTTCATTTTTTCCTTTTTTTTTTTCCTTTTCCTTTCTTTCATTCATTTCTTCTTTCCATTCCATTCCATTTTATTTCCATTCCATTCCATTCTATTCCATTCCATTCCATTCCATTCCATTCCATTCCATTCCATTCCATTCCATTCCATTCCATTCCATTCCATTCCATTCCATTCCATTCCATTCCATTCCTTTCCTTCATTTTGTTCCATTCTTCTTTCATTTCCTTTATATTCCTTTCCTTACCGTTCCTTTCCTTTCCAATACATTGCATTGCATTCCATTCCATTCCATTCCATTCCATTCCATTCCATTCCATTCCATTCCATTCCATTCTATTCCATTCCATTCCATTCTTTCGTTTCCTTTCCTTTCGATTCCCTTTCCTTTCATTTCCTTTCCTTTTCTATTCTTTCCTTTCGTTTCCTTTCATTTTGTTAACATTCCTTGCCTTTCCTTTCCTTTTCTTTTCTTTCCTTTCGTTTCCTTTCATTTTGTTCACATTCCTTTCCTTTCATTTCTTTATATTCCTTTCCTTACTGTTCCTTTCCTTTCCAATACATTGCATTCCATTCCATTCCATTCCATTCCATTCCATTCCATTCCATTCCATTCCATTCCATCCATCCATTCCATTCCATTCATTCCATTCCATTCCATTCCATTCCATTCCATTTATTCATTTTCTATCCATTCCATTCTCCTCCATTCCATTCCATTCCATTCCATTCCATTCCATTCCATTCCATTCCATTCCATTCCATTCCATTCCATTCCATTCCATTCCATTCCATTCCATTCCATTCCATTCCATTCCATCCATTCCATTCCATTCCATTCCATTCCATTCCATTCCATTCCATTCCATTCCATTCCATTCCATTCATTCCATTCCATTCCATTCCATTCCATTCCATTCCATTCTATTCCCTTCAATTTCATTTCATTCTATTCCATCCTCCATTCATTTCCATTCCATTCCATTCACATTCCTTTCCTTTCATTTCCTTTATATTCCTTTCCTTACTGTTCCTTTCCTTTCCAATACATTGCATTGCATTGCATTCCATCTCATTATATTCCATTCCATTCCATTCATTCCATTCCATTCCATTCCATTCCATTCCATTCCATTCCATTCCATTCCATTCCATTCCATTCCATTCCATTCCATTCCATTCCATTCCATTCCATTCCATTTGTTTCCATTCCACTAAATTCCATTCCATTCCATTCCATTCCATTCCATTCCATTCCATTCCATTCCATTCCATTCCCATTTATTCCATTCCATTCCATTCCATTCCATTCCATTCCATTCCATTCCATTCATTCCATTCCATTCCATTCCATTCCATTCCATTCCATTCCATTCCATTCCATTCCATTCCATTCCATTCCATTCCATTCCATTCCATTCCATTCCATTCCATTCCATTCCATTCCATTCCATTCCATTCCATTCCATCCATTCCCATTCCATTCCATTCATTCCATTCCATTCCATTCCATTCCATTCCATTCCATTCCATTCCATTCCATTCCATTCCATTCCATTCCATTCCATTCCATTCCATTCCATTCCATTCCATTCCATTCCATTCCATTCCATTCCATTCCATTCCATTCCATTCCATTCCATTCCATTCCATTCCATTCGTTTCTTTTCCTTTCGTTTACTTCTTTCATTTCCATTCCATTCCATTCCATTCCATTCCATTCCATTCCATTCCATTCCATTCCATTCCATTCCATTCCATTCCATTCCATTCCATTCCATTCCATTCCATTCCTTTCCTTTCATTTTGTTCATTTCCTTTCGTTTCATTTCCTTTATATTCCTTTCCTTACCGTTCCTTTCCTTTCCAATACATTGCATCGCATTCCATTTAATTCCATTCCATTCCATTCAATTCCATTCCATTCCATTCCATTCCATTCCATTCCATTCCATTCCATTCCATTCCATTCCATTCCATTCCATTCCATTCCATTCCATTCCATTCCATTCCATTCCATTCCATTCCATTCTCCTCCATTCCATTCCATTCCATTCCATTCCATTCATCCATTCCATTCCATTCCATTCCATTCCATTCCATTCCATTCCATTCCATTCCAATCCATTCCATTCCATTCCAATCCATTCCATTCCATTCCATTCCATTCCAATCCATTCCATTCCATTCCATTCCATTCCATTCCATTCCATTCCATTCCATTCATTCATTCCATTCCATTCCATTCCATTCCATTCATTCATTCCTTCATTCCATTCCATTCCATTCCATTCCATTCCATTCCATTCCATTCCATTCCATTCCATTCCATTCCATTCCATTCCATTCCATTCCATTCCATTCCATTCCATTCCATTCCATTCCATTCCATTCCATTCCATTCCATTCCATTCCATTCATTCTTCCTCCATTTCCATTCCATTCCATTCCATTCCATTCCATTCCATTCCATTCCATTCCATTCCATTCCATTCCTTCCATTCCATTCCAATCCATCCATTCCATTCCATTCCATTCCATTCCATTCCATTCCATTCCATTCCATTCCATTCCATTCCATTCCTTCCATTCCATTCCAATCCATTCCATTCCATTCCATTCCATTCCTTCCATTCCATTCCATTCCATTCATCCATTCCATTCCATTCCATTCCATTCCATTCCATTCCATTCCATTCCATTCCATTCCATTCCATTCCATTCATCATTCCATTCCATTCCATTCCATCCAATCCATTCCATTCCATTCCATTCCATTCCATTCCATTCCATTCCATTCCATTCCATTCCATTCATTCCATTCCATTCCATTCCATTCCATTCCATTCCATTCCATTCCATTCCATTCCATTCCATTCCATTCCATTCCATTCCCTTCCATTCCATTCCATTCCATTCCATTCCATTCCATTCCATTCCATTCCATTCCATTCCATTCCATTCCATTCCATTCCATTCCATTCCATTCCATTCCATTCCATTCCATTCTCCTCCATTCCATTCCATTCCATTCCATTCCATTCCATTCCATTCCATTCCATTCCATTCATTTCCATTCCATTCCATTCCATTCCATTCCATTCCATTCCATTCCATTCCATTCCATTCCATTCCATTCCATTCCATTCCATTCCATTCATTCATTCCATTCCATTCCATTCCATTCCATTCCATTCCATTCCATTCCATTCCATTCCATTCCATTCCATTCCATTCCATTCCATTCCATTCCATTCCATTCCATTCCATTCCATTCCATTCCATTCCATTCCATTCCATTCTATTCCATTCCATTCTCCTCCATTCCATTCCATTCCATTCCATTCCATTCCATTCCATTCCATTCCATTCCATTCCATTCCATTCCATTCCATTCCATTCCATTCCATTCCATTCCATTCCATTCCATTCCATTCCATTACCATTCCATTCCATTCCATTCCATTCCATTCCATTCCATTCCATTCCATTCCATTATTCCATTCCATTCCATTCCATTCCATTCCATTCCATTCCATTCCATTCCATTCCATTCCATTCCATTCCATTCATCATTCCATTCCATTCCATTCCATTCCATTCCATTCCATTCCATTCCATTCCATTCCATTCCATTCCATTCCATTCATTCATTCCATTCCATTCCATTCCATTCCATTCATCCATTCCATTCCATTCCATTCCATTCCATTCCATTCCATTCCATTCCATTCCATTCCATTCCATTCCATTCCATTCCATTCCATTCCATTCCATTCCATTCCATTCCATTCCATTCCATTCCATTCCATTCCATTCCATTCCATTCCATTCCATTCCATTCCATTCCATTCCATTCCATTTCATTCCATTCCATTCCATTCCATTCCATTCCATTTCATTCCATTTCAATTCCATTCCATTCCATTCCATTCCATTCCATTCCATTCCATTCCATTCCATTCCATTCCATTCCATTCCATTCCATCCATTCCATCCATTCCATTCCATTCCATTCCATTCCATTTATTCCATTCCATTCCATTCCATTCATTCCATTCATCCATTCCATTCCATTCCATTCCATTCCATTCCATTCCATTCCATTCCATTCCATTCCATTCCATTCCATTCCATTCCATTCCATTCCATTCCATTCCATTCCATTCCATTCCATTCCATTCCATTCCATTCCATTCCATTCCATTCCATTCCATTCCATTCCATTCCATCATTCCATTCCATTCCATTCCATTCCATTCCATTCCATCATTCCATTCCATTCCATTCCATTCCATATCATTCCATTCCATTCCATTCCATTCCATTCCATTCCATTCCATTCCATTCCATTCCATTTTCCATTCCATTCCATTCCATTCCATTCCATTCCATTCCATTCCATTCCATTCCAATTCATTCCATTCCATTCCATTCCATTCCATTCCATTCCATTCCATTCCATTCCATCCATTTCCATTCCATTCCATTCCATTCCATTCCATTCCATTCCATTCCAATCATCCATTCCATTCCATTCCATTCCATTCCATTCCATTCCATTCCATTCCATTCCATTCCATTCCATTCCATTCCATTCCATTCCATTCCATTCCATTCCATTCCATTCCATTCCATTCCATTCCATTCCATTCCATTCCATTCCATTCCATTCCATTCCATTCCATTCCATTCCATTCCATTCCATTCCATTCCATTCCATTCCATTCCATTCCATTCCATTCCATTCCATTCCATTCCATTCCATTCCATTCATTTCCCTTCCATTCCATTCCATTCCATTCCATTCCATTCCATTCCATTCCATTCCATTCCATTCCATTCCATTCCATTCCATTCCATTCCATTCCATTCCATTCCATTCCATTCCATTCCATTCCATTCCATTCCATTCCATTCCATCCATTTCCATTCCATTCCATTCCATTCCATTCCATTCCATTCCATTCCATTCTCTCCATTCCATTCCATTCCATTCCATTCCATTCCATTCCATTCCATTCCATTCCATTCCATTCCATTCCATTCCATTCCATTCCATTCCATTCCATTCCATTCCATTCCATTCAATTCCATTCCATTCCATTCCATTCCATTCCATTCCTTCCCTTCATCCATTCCATTCCATTCCATTCCATTCCATCATTCCCATTCCATTCCATTCCATTCCATTCCATTCCATTCCATTCCATTCCATTCCATTCCATTCCATTCCATTCCATTCCATTCCATTCCATTCCATTCCATTCCATTCCATTCCATTCCATTCCATTCCATTCCATTCCATTCCATTCCATTTCATTTCATTCCATTCCATTCTCCTCATCATTTCCATTCATCCATTCATCCATTCCATTCCATTCCATTCCATTCCATTCCATTCCATTCCATTCCATTCCATTCCATTCCATTCCATTCCAATCCATTCCATTCCATTCCATTCCATTCCATTCCATTCCATTCCATTCCATTCCATTCCATTCCATTCCATTCCATTCCATTCCATTCCATTCCATTCCATTCCATTCCATTCCATTCCATTCCATTCCATTCCATTCCATTCCATTCCATTCCATTCCATTCCATTCCATTCCATTCCATTCCATTCCATTCCATTCCATTCCATTCATTCATTCCATTCCATTCATCCATTCCATTCCATTCCATTCCATTCCATTCCATTCCATTCCATTCCATTCCATTCCATTCCATTCCATTCCATTCCATTCCATTCCATTCCATTCCATTCCATTCCATTCCATTCCATCCAATTCCATTCCATTCCATTCCATTCCATTCCATTCCATTCCATTCCATTCCATTCCATTCCATTCCATTCCATTCCATTCCATTCCATTCCATTCCATTCCATTCCATTCCATTCCATTCCATTCCATTCCATTCCATTCCATCCCATTCCATTCCATTCCATTCCATTCCATTCCATTCCATTCCATTCCATTCCTTCCATTCCATTCCATTCCATTCCATTCCATTCCATTCCATTCCATTCCATTCCATTCCATTCCATTCCATTCCATTCCATTCCATTCCATTCCATTCCATTCCATTCCATTCCATTCCATTCCATTCCATTCCATTCCATTCCATTCCATTCCATTCCATTCCATTCCATTCAATCCATTCCATTCCATTCCATTCCATTCCATTCCATTCCATTCCATTCCATTCCTTTCCATTCCATTCCATTCCATTCCATTCCATTCCATTCCATTCCATTCCATTCCATTCCATTCCATTCCTTTTCCATTCCATCATTCCATTCCATTCCATTCCATTCCATTCCATTCCATTCCATTCCATTCCATTCCATTCCATTCCATTCCATTCCATTCCATTCCATTCCATTCCATTCCATTCCATTCCATTCCATTCCATTCCATTCCATTCCATTCCATTCCATTCCATTCCATTCCATTCTCATCATCCATTCCATTCCATTCATTCATTCTATTCCATTCCATTCCCCCATTCCATTCCATTCCATTCCATTTCATTCTATTCCATTCCATTCTCCTCCATTCCATTCCATTCCATTCCATTCCATTCCATTCCATTCCATTCCATTCCATTCCATCCATCCATTCCATTCTTCCTCCATTCCATTCCATTCCATTCCATTTCATTCTATTCCATTCCATTCTCTCCATTCCATTCCATTCCATTCCATTTCATTCTATTCCATTCCATTCTCCTCATTCCATTCCATTCCATTCCATTCCATTCCATTCCATTCCATTCCATTCCATTCCATTCCATTCCATTCCATTCCATTCCATTCCATTCCATTCCATTCCATTCCATTCCATTCCATTCCATTCCATTCCATTCCATTCCATTTCATTCTATTCCATTCCATTCTCCTCCATTCCATTCCATTCCATTCCATTCCATTCCATTCCATTCCATTCCATTCCATTCCATTCCATTCCATTCCATTCCATTCCATTCCATTCCATTCCATTCCATTCCATTCCATTCATTCATTCCATTCCATTCCATTCCATTCCATTCCATTCCATTCCATTCCATTCCATTCCATTCCATCCATTCCATTCCATTCCATTCCATTCCATTCCATTTCATTCCATTCCATTCCATTCCATTCCATTCCATTCCATTCCATTCCATTCCATTATTTCCTATCTTTGACTTCCATTTCTATTCCATCCATTTCATTTCCTTCCATTCCATTCCATTCCATTCCATTCCATTCCATTCCATTCCATTCCATCTCCATTTCCTTTCCTTTCATTTCCTTTCCTTTCTATTCTTTCCTTTCGTTTCCTTTCATTTTGTTAACATTCTTTCCTTTCATTCATTTCCTTTCTTCTTTCCTTTCGTTTCCTTTCATTTTGTTCACATTCCTTTCCTTTCATTTCCTTTATATTCCTTTCCTTACCGTTCCTTTCCTTTCCAATACTTTGCATTGCATTCCATTCCATTCCATTCCTTTCCATTCCAATACATTCCATTCCATTCCATGCTCCATTCCATTCCATTCCATTCCATTCCATTCCATTCCATTCCATTCCATTCCATTCCATTCCTTTTCATTTTCCTTTCCTTTCCTTTCATTTCCTTTCCTTTTCTATTCTTTCCTTTCGTTTCCTTTCATTTTGTTAACATTCCTTTGCTTTCCTTTCCTTTTCTTTTCTTTCCTTTCGTTTCCTTTCATTTTGTTCACATTCCTTTCCTTTCATTTTTTATATTCCTTTCCTTACTGTTCCTTTCCTTTCCAATACATTGCATTCCATTCCATTCCATTCCATTCCATTCCATTCCATTCCATTCCATTCCATTCCATTCCATTCCATTCCATTTCATTCTATTCCATTCCATTCTCCTCCATTCCATTCCATTCCATTTCATTTCATTCTATTCCATTCCATTCTCCTCCATTCCATTCCATTCCATTCCTCTCCATTCCATTCCATTCCATTCCATTCCATTCCATTCCATTCCATTCCATTCCATTCCATTCCATTCCATTCATTCCCATTCCATTCCATTCCATTCCATTCCATTCCATTCCATTCCATTCCATTCCATTCCATTCCATTCCATTCCATTCCATTCCATTCCATTCCATTCCATTCCATTCCATTCCATTCCATTCCATTCCATTCCATTCCATTCCATTCCATTCCATCCATCATTCATTCCATTCCATTCCATTCATTCATTCCATTCCATTCCATTCCATTCCATTCCATTCCATTCCATTCCATTCCATTCCATTCCATTCCATTCCATTCATTCATTCCATTTCTCCTCCATTCCATTCCATTCCATTCCATTCATTTATTCCATTCCATTCTCCTCCATTCCATTCCATTCCATTCCATTTCATTCTATTCCATTCCATTCTCCTCCATTCCATTCCATTCCATTCCATTCCATTCCATTCCATTCCATTCCATTCCATTCCATTCCATTCCATTCTCCTCCATTCCATTCCATTCCATTCCATTTCATTCTATTCCATTCCATTCTCCTCCATTCCATTCCATTCCATTCCATTTCATTCTATTCAATTCCATTCTCCTCCATTCCATTCCATTCCATTCCATTCCATTCCATTCCATTCCATTCCATTCCATTCCATTCCATTCCATTCCATTCCATTCCATTCCATTCCATTCCATTCCATTCCATTCCATTCCATTCCATTCCATTCCATTCCATTCCATTTCATTTCATTCTATTCCATTCCATTCTCCTCCATTCCATTCCATTCCATTCCATTCCATTCCATTCCATTCCATTCCATTCCATTCATTCATTTCCATTCCATTCCATTCCATTCCTCCATTCCATTCCATTCCATTCCCATTCATTCCATTCCATTCCATTCCATTCCATTCCATTCCATTCCATTCCATTCCATTCCATTCCATTCCATTCCATTCCATTCCATTCCATTCATTCTATTCATTCCATTCCATTCCATTCCATTCCATTCCATTCCATTCCATTCCATTCCATTCCATTCCATTCCATTCCATTCCATTCCATTCCATTCCATTCCATTCCATTCCATTCCATTCCATTCCATTCCTTTCGTTTCCTTTCCTTTCATTCCTTTCCTTTTCTATTCTTTCCTTTCGTTTCCTTTCATTTTTTAACATTCCTTTCCTTTCATTTCATTTCCTTTTCTTTTCTTTCCTTTCGTTTCCTTTCATTTTGTTCACATTCCTTTCCTTTCATTTCCTTTATATTCCTTTCCTTACCGTTCCTTTCCTTTCCAATACATTGCATTGCATTCCATTCCATTCCATTCCATTGTATTCAATTCCAGTCCATTCCATTCCATTCTATTCCATTCCATTCCATTCCTTTCGTTTCCTTTCCTTTCGATTCCTTCCTTTCATTTCCTTTCCTTTCCTTTCATTTCCTTTCCTTTTCTATTCTTTCCTTTCGTTTCCTTTCATTTTGTTAACATTCCTTTGCTTTCCTTTCCTTTTCTTTCCATTCCATTCCATTCCATTCCATTCCATTCCATTCCATTCCATTC
The DNA here is from genome assembly GCA_022537955.1 of Schmidtea mediterranea. NCBI lineage: Eukaryota > Metazoa > Platyhelminthes > Tricladida > Dugesiidae > Schmidtea > Schmidtea mediterranea. The sequence continues at coordinate 136,856,733 of CM039680.1, forward strand.
CATTCCATTCCATTCCCATTCCATTCCATTCCATTCCATTCCATTCCATTCCATTCATTCCCATTCCATTCCATTCCATTCCATTCATTCCATTCCATTCCATTCATTCCATTTCATTCTATTCCATTCCATTCTCCTCCATTCCATTCCATTCCATTTTATTTCATTCTATTCCATTCCATTCTCCTCCATTCCATTCCATTCCATTCCTCTCCATTCCATTCCATTCCATTCCATTCCATTCCATTCCATTCCATTCCATTCCATTCCATTCCATTCCATTCCATTCCATTCCATTCCATTCCATTCCATTCCATTCCATTCCATTCCATTCCATTCCATTCCATTCCATTCCATTCCATTCTTCCATTCCATTCCTTTCGTTTCCTTTCCTTTCCTTTCCTTTTCTATTCTTTCCTTTCGTTTCCTTTCATTTTGTTAACATTCCTTTCCTTTCCTTCCATTCCATTCCATTCCATTCCATTCCATTCCATTCCATTCCATTTGTTTCCATTCCATTAAATTCCATTCCATTCCATTCCATTCCATTCCATTCCATTCCATTCCATTCCATTCCATTCATTCCATTTCCATTCCATTCCATTCCATTCCATTCCATTCCATTCCATTCCATTCCATTCCATTCCATTCCATTCCATTCCATTCCATTCCATTCCATTCCATTCCATTCCATTCCATTCCATTCCATTCCATTTCATTCCATTCCATTCCATTCCATTCCATTCCATTCCATTCCCTTCCATTCCATTCCATTCCATTCCATTCCATTCCATTCTATTCCATTCCATTCCATTCCATTCCATTCCATTCCATTCCATTCCATTCCATTCCATTCCATTCCTATTCATTCCATTCCATTCCATTCCATTCCATTCCATTCCATTCCATTCCATTCCATTCCATTCCATTCCATTCCATTCCATTCCATTCCATTCCATTCCATTCCATTCCATTCCATTCCATTCCATTCCATTCCATTCCATTCCATTCCATTCCATTCCATTCCATTCCATTCCATTCCATTCCATTCCATTCCATTCCATTCCATTCCATTCCATTCCATTCCATTCCATTCCATTCCATTCCATTCCATTCCTTCGTTTCTTTCCTTTCGTTTACTTCTTTTCATTTCCTTTCCTTTCCTTTCCTTTCATTTCCTTTCCTTTCTTTCCTTTCCATTCCTTTCATTTCCTTTCCTTTCATTTCCTTTCCTTTTCTATTCTTTCCTTCCATTCCATTCCATTCCATTCCATTCCATTCCATTCCATTCCATTCCATTCCATTCCATTCCATTCCATTCCATTCCATTCCATTCCATTCCATTCCATTCCATTCCATTGTACAATTCCATTCCATTCCATTCCATTCCATTCCATTCCATTCCATTCCATTCCATTCCATTCCATTCCATCTCTCTCTT